>CM044326.1:54418447-54943447 GCA_024291935.2 Okapia johnstoni | reverse complement strand
ATTGGATCTTATGAAATATTAAGTAACTTAATATTCCACTCTACAGAAATTGGAAACAAAATCATCTAAGTTTTTACAGGTAATGAGAATCCATTACCTGTTTTAATTAATAATTAAGATATTAAATATATATGTGTGTGTGTATATGTATATACACATTTTTAAGAATTGGACATTACCTTTTCTGATAGTCATATTAGAATGAGGGCTTGCTTCTCTTATTGATAATTGTGCATTGATTACAATACATTATTTTTCTCTAAAATGCAACACAATAGATTCTTTAAATACTTTTTTCCTGAAAGAAGAGATTTTCAGTTGAAAGAAATGGTCATAAAACTCTGAGCATTTTTATGTCTATATAATGCAGGGAGTCTCAGAAGAATTTAAATGCTTAAGTAATACAGAAGAAAGTCATATAAGCCTCTCCCCTCTTTTGCCTTAACTGCCAAGAAACCTGGAGCCCCTGTAATCAGCTCATCTCAGGTGCCTGTTAACATCTAACCCGTGCTCCTGAGGGTCTCACTTGTGTTTTCATCTCTGATTGGGTTTGGTTTGTAAGCTGTATCATATCCTTCTAGAAGTCGGTAGAATACCAGCTCTATATGAATGGAGTAAAGCTGAAAAATATATTAACTTTACTAAGATTTTATAGCTAATTTACAGTTGCCTATAATCATAATGCATGATTGAATTAATGACGATTCTGTAACAAAAACACTAATGACGTTTGTTTTTAACATTTCCTTTAGAATATAATCATGGTGATTGTAGAGTGGCTTATGCCTTAGACCTTATGTCTTTCTTTCCTTCCGCTTCTATGACTCTGAGATAAATTTTTTTGTTGTTGTTCTTATGAAGAACTTGAAAAAGTTTTCTCTGTCTGCCTGCAATTTTCTAAAAGTGGAAGTTAATGTTCTAAGATGTATGTACCCATTGCTTTATGTATATAGCTCAAAAGCATAAAAAGCAAACTAATATTAAATTTCAACATACTTGTTATCCTGCATTCCGGTTGACTGTAGAGAACCTCTAGTCATGTCTATCTGTTTTTGATGCCTCTACAGAATAACTGCCCAGCATCCTCTGCCCAACCAATCAGAATGTAGGAAAATCTACAGATATGACGGAATCTACTGTGAATCTACCTACCAGAAGTATGTTGAAATCTTTGTGAGTCTTCCTTCTGGCTCGTGCATCAGTGCTTGTGGTTGCCAGCTATTCAAAAATATCCTTGTATTGAAACCTTATAGTTCTCTAATTTAGTGGGGAAAAACAAATCAAACCAAACAAAAACAACCAAAAATTTTTGCCTCTGAAATCAAGACAGAAAAAAATGTTTATTCTTCTGAAATTATGGTCTAAAATTTCTTTTTTTAAATGACTATATTAAAGCTCTTAGGTAAGCTTCTTTATATTGCAATAAACAAGTACTTATATGCAAGAAAATCTCGGCAAAATACATTGCACAGGTGCTACTGGATATACTTTGCAAATCTACTTTGGTGTGTTTCTGTCTTCAGACTCTTCTTTTGCAGTAGAGTTTTATTATTGAAAAAAGTACCCTTTTCCTTAAACCTCCTATCTGAATACAAGCTGGTGAGTTCTGCTTTTATTTCCTTCTTCAGTTGGTTGTGGAATGGTTTTTTTTTTTTTTTTCATGGTTTCCATTTTATAAAAGATCAAGAAATCCTGGAGCCTGTGGAGGCTGCTGTCTGAAGTGGACGCGAAGTAGATACTGGATGGCACGGGGACTCTTTCTTGTATCTTTGCAACTTTTCTCTGGCTTTATTTGTTGATATCCTTTTGCTAAATACTGTTATTATCTTCATCAGGATTAGTGTAATTACAATGCAGAATTGTTTCTGATGGTATTTTTTGGAAAATTCTGATTATCCGTGAGTCATAATTACTGAGGCTCTTGGTAGACGGGTTTCTGTAATTTTTTAAGTGATTTTTGTGGCTCTGTTGTGATCTGTGGCTACTTCGGAGAAAGCCTTTTGCTGTAGAAGAAGGGGGTCCTTTAAGGACCATATAAAGCAGCAGTTGATTGTTGACCATTCAGCCAACTGTTGTTCATTTGTAATTAGGCCAGCATCACGTGTCTAACATTCCTATCTGCTTAGAGGCTGAGGTTTATCAGTTCAAACTCGCGAGAGTGTGCATGGGGTCTCCGGGAATTCAGTCCATAGCCAGGCTTCTCCTCGAACCGGAGGTGTCATCTGAAGAGCTTGCTCTTTTAAGAATTGGTGTTATTTGTAGTCAAGGTAGACACAGTAGGCAGCACAGCTGTGACTGCCAGGGAAAGTCACTAGGGGGGTATTCATAACAAGGAAATATTGGCAAATAAATGATGAAGAAGGGGAGGAAATCCCAAAGATGTTAAATTGGAGCACTGTCACTGAGATGATTAATGGTGCTGTGTATTTTAGTGAAGATACTTATCTGGATTGTCTTGAAACTATAGTGTACATTTAATAGCACCTATAAAAAGGCATGTCGTGCATGAGCACACTGAAGAGAAAAGGCCATGGATCCTGACTTTATTTTCCTGAGTGAGTACTTTCTCCAATTAAACCTTTGGCTTCTGGTTATTGGAAAGCTGGTGTTAATGTATATTATATATGGGAGTATGTATATTCTATATATTTAATTTTATCAGCATTTATATAGGTTCCCTCCCTAGAGGATTGGAAATGTTTTGTGAAAAAGATAGGTGTCTTGTCAACACTTTTTAGGGGTGAACATTATCAGTAAGTAGGAAATGCTGCCTGCTCAGATTTGCTTAGTCATTCTAGGCAGACAGGCCGGGCTGGCCGTAAAGGCCACAGAGGGTAAAGGGCCAGAGTTCCAAAATTGACGGTTTTAGTACAATTATAAAAAAACATTTCCATGAATTTCTGGTGAAGGACTGGCTGTCTTAGACCCTGTAGCTTTCCATGTTGAGCCGTGAATATATTGATTCTGTGTAATGAATTATCACTTGCCTTGAGGGCTATTTTAACAAAGCTGGCAGATTCAGATTCACCTTTGGGCAGTCACTAAACCTTCTTGGGCCTCAGTAATTACTACTAGTCACATGGCTAGACACAGACAAGAGACATTTAATCCTATCTTCAGTGAGCTTTGCGTCTAGTAGAACACTTTTTCTCAACTTGGGGGCCTCTACTGGCATTATGAATCCAATTTAATGGATCAAGGTCAGATTTTAAAAATGAAATAGAAGAGAACAGAAAATTTTGTGCATTGCATATAAGAAGAATGTGTTTTATCTTGTGAGGCTTCTGGTTTTTTTTGTGTGTGTATGTGTACCTGAACTCACATATATTTGTACATGTGTATGTGTACCTAAACCCACATATATATGTATATAGGGTGTGTTATGCCCTGGAGGAGGGCATGGCAACCCACTCCAGTATTCTTGCCTGGAGAATCCCCAAGGACAGAGGAGCCTGGCAGCCTGCAGTCCAGAGTCAGACATGACTGAGCGACTAAGCACAGCACACAGGGTGCGTTATGATGTAAAATGCATTTACCACTGTGTTTATATATCCAGAATCAGTATAGTAGTTGGTCGGTAAACATGTAAGCATGATAATGTATGGGTATTAAGTCAGTAAATGTTCAGGGTACAGTGGGTTATAAAGCAATGGTCAGTCTGTGAAAATGGTTCAGGAATGAAAAGGCTACACTGTCTGTATTTGCATATTTAGGATGTGCCAGAGCCAGCTTGGATGGGCTCACAAGAGCTGACTGTGTGCTTATCTTTCCAACTCTGTGACCCCTGACTTCATGTTGGAAACATGAAATTGGGGAAAGTATTTGCACTCTAAAACTTGGAAAATGCTGCATATCAGATGCTTTCCTCTACTCATCTAATTGTTAAATACTTACCAGCATATATCACTTAAGAGGAGTGATATTCTTTCCAACTGTAATTCTATGGGTTCATAATTATTGCGAATTATTTTACATTTTAAAACATTTTGTATGTTGCACTTAGATGTTAGTAGGAATTATTAATATTAAGATAAGTAATTCATTTCAATAATATTGAAAGTTTAAAGTACATAGAAATATGAAACCTGTGAGTAATTATTTCAAAATGTCCATAATTTATGATTTCAAAATAATGGTAGTTATTCTAGCTTCTTAAATGATTATGACATAGACAGTTTAAAACTTAATATAGTAATTGGTGATGTTAAACATTTTAGTGAAGGGTAGGAATACAGTGTCTTCAGAAACGCTAACCACACTGTAAATACTTTACAAATTTCATTGCTTTATGTTAAACTGTCATTTTGCTAAATACTAGAACTTTTAGGTCCCAGATCTGTCTCTCTGTTTTCAGCTCTTTATATCATTTACAATTGTATTTCTAGATTTTAGAGTCCATTTATAAAGTAGTAGATATGATTGGGAGTTGACACAGTTGTTTCTAATTAAAACAGTTTTTATTTTTTTCTACTTTCAATTATAAAAGTACTATGGAGAGTCAGAAAAAAAATACATCCCTCTCCATAACAACTATGATGACTTTAAAATTTATTTTTAAAGAAAGACAAGAAAATATTTGAGTCAGGGGAAAAGAAATTTTCATGGACATGAGATAGAATTGTGGCAATAAATTCATCAAATCACCTGTGTTTGTGTGGTTGTGAGGAAAGGTAACTAGGTAGAAAAGAGTCAGCTGACAAAGACCTTTAGGACCTTAAAGTTTGTGATGATTTGTCTACCTAGTTAGACACTACCATAGAGGATTTGAGGAAGATTAGGCATCCTTAAATGACTGTTGCCGAACACAGCTTTAAGAATGAGTCTGGGGAGACTGGAACTTAAGTTACTGACATTTATTGAGCCTTTGCTATATACCATTTTGATAGGCATTGCTGTACTATTTTAATCAAAAGGGTATAAGTCAGAGTTCCTAGTCTCATAGTGCAGCCAAGATTGAGAAGGCATTTGTAATTTACTAGATAGGTATCTTCCCTGGTGGCTCAGAGGGTAGAGTCTGCCTGCAATGCAGGAGACCAGGGTTCAACCCTGGGTTGGGAAGATCCCCTGGAGAAGGAAATGGCAACCCACTCCCTTATTTCTGCCTGAAGAATTCCATGGACAGAGCAGCCTGGTAGGCTACAGTCCATGGGGTCACAAAGAGTTGGACACAACTTAACGACTAACACACAGACAGGTATCATCTAAGGATAGGGGAACACTGGCAAATTTGTGGGGGTTTTGTCTCCTACCTTCTCCATCTCAAGCCTGTCTTTCTGCTCTCTGAAATTGACTCCACCTGGATACCTGGGTAGTGTTTCATGCTTTGGACTTTCCCCAAAGAGATGGGGCAAGCATTTTCGTCTGTCCCTCTCACTGCAGATCAGGTGTTGTTAACTGATACTGTTACTCTTTTCAGGGCCGTTCAAATTTTAACAAGCAACTCCAAGTAAAGAACTCAAGCTAAAAATGGTCTTATCCAACAGAATAATTTCAGACACCCCTGACAGGGATTGGAGAAACTAATATGGGCCTGGAAGAGTAGGGGGTGATTTTTTTCTCTTTCTTGAAAGGAACAAATTCAGAAAGAGTGTGTTCTCCTACTGAGGACTCAAGGCTGGCTTTGGCCAAGAAGTAGGGGTTTGAAATGGGAAGATTTCAGATTCAGAAAAGGGAAGGAATTAACAGGATCCAGGAATAAGAGTTAGGAGAATGAATGAAGACAGAAGAAATTCACCAGTCTTCATCAACTGTATTGTGCTGGACAGTGCCAAAACTCTTGCACCTGTCCTCCCAATTAAGGAGAACAAGACAGGTGCCTTGTCAGGCAGTCTGCTGGGGGAGAGATGGTCACCCGTGCTGAAGGGGAGGGAAAGGTCAAGGAGGTTCCAGTGGCAGCAGCAAGTTCTCTTACTGGTTATTTAACCTGACTGATTGATTGCTATTGTACTGGTGCCCCCTCCCCCACCTCACACACATTAGAATAATTATGCCAGTGATGTTTGGATCAGTAAATATGAAAGAATTGAGAAAAGAGAAATATACAGTGAACTTCATAAAGCGCTCTAGTAGAATCTGCGTGTTAAACAGACATTGAACTTTGTAGCAAGAACAGCTTCAACAGCCAAATGAATTCTAATTTCTACATCACGCCTTTCAGACCTCAGCATGGTTTCTGGTAGTTTCTCCCAGTTAATTTTAGCATCAAACCAATGATGTTGCCTGCAAATGACTTGAAGTGGCATATCTTGGTAATGTGGATGGCATGGATATATATTATTTAGGGCTAATACCAAACTAGCTTAGAAAGAACTAATTTATTCATTTAACAAAGTGTATTTTGATTGTCACCCACAAGTCAGGTGCTGTTTTACACAAACTGACTTAGTCAAAAGTGTCTAAGAAATCTCTGCCCTCCAGAAGCCTGGAAGACTGAGAGGTGAACAAGTAATTGGGGTTCCCTGTGAGAGGTGCTTCTAGCGAGGTGAAGGTAAACAATGGGAGTGGCACCAAGAAAGAGTTTTTTTTTTAATTTATTTTAACTGGAGGACAATCACTTTCCAACACTTTGGTGGCCCCAGGCCCACATCGACACGGATCAGCCACAGGTGCACATACAGCTCCCCCATCCTGAACCCCCCCACCTCCCTCCCCACCCCATCCCTCTGGGTTGTCCCAGAGCACCGGCTTTGAGTCCCCTGCTTCAAGCATCGAACTTGCGCTGGTTGTCTGTTTTACATATGGTAATATACATGTTTCAGAGTTATTCTTTCAAATCATCCCACCCTTGCCTCCTCCCACAGAGTCTAATAGTCTGTTCTTTATATCTGTGTCTCTTTTGCTGCCTTGCATCTAGGATTGTCGTTACCATCTTGAGTTATTTTTAATAATCAAGATGGACTCTGGAGTCTTGATGGTGGAGGAGATACCTGATTTGGGGAAGAGATGCTTGAGGTAGTGATTTGGGCTAAAAGATGGGTATTTATGGTGGTGGTGGTTAGTTGCTAAAGTTGTGTCGGACTCTTTGAGACCCTGGTGTAGCAAATCACAAATAGCAATTGTGAAGAGTGGAGGGCTGGGGAAGAAGGACAGTTGAAGTTGGAAGAGGAGCAGCAAAGGCGTCAGGTAGACTGCTCCCCATGTAGGGTCCTAGAGAGGTTTTCAGAAGGGGCAAGAGTAGAACAGACTGTCTGTTAGAGGGAGTAGCTCTGGAAGCAACTTAGACCCAGGGCAGGAAACCTGCCATGGGAGTGGCCCACAGCCTCAGCACCTCCTCTGTTTAGAAAGTTACTTAGTGTGCTTTGCAGGGAAGAATGTGCAGTCATCCCGTGTTTGTTAGTTTGAAGTTATTTTCTATTTATAAACATCTTGGAGGACTCTCCCAGTGTGCAATCCAGTTCAGGACCAGTCCACGAATTGACTGCTTTTCTTGGCTTGAAGTACTCTGTATTTGCCTTTCTCCTCACAGACCACTTGTAATTCAAGATAAAGGTATGCCAGAGAGTAAAAATGGACAGGCACAGGAGGCATGATTTAAAATGAAAGAATATTAATTGGCTTCACCAGGGTGTATATTTTCATTATGAGAGAAGTGACTGCCTAGATTTTTAAAAAATAATTGGTTAGTGACACACCTGCAGTATGTATGAGAACTCTGGAAACTTGAGAACAGAAAGTAAAGGTCAAGTTAGAGGAAAAGAGCTACAATGAGCCTTTTGTAGGCATGCTGTTCAAGTACAGTGTTCAAAATCGCTAATGGGTGGTTTCAGAGAGGGACAGAGACTAATGTGCTTGTGCACAGATTTAAAAAATAATAGAGCAAACTTATGGTTATACATAAACTGTGGATTTAATAAATTCTCTTCACGTTAAGAACAGCTTGTGCTGTGTGTTGAGTCTGTAAATGTGTCTTTAGTGAATTTTTGGACTTAGTTTATGCAGTAGAGTAGAAGAATTATGCTTTAGTCTAATTTAGGTCCACTAGTTCATGCAATAATATTTAATCATTACTGGAGGAAATAGATCTGAGTTTTATCTAGCCCTACGGTTATCTGTTAGATGTAGGACAGTGGCTAAGTTACTTAACTCTTGAAGCTTCTGTTTTCTTATCTCTAAAATGGAGGCAAAAATATTTATTTCACAGTTGTTTCTGAGGATCAATGTGATGATAAAGATAGTTATAATGACTAACATTACTAATCTTTTACCAGATGCTGATTTCTGGGAGTGGGCTAATAGCTTAACATACATTTTTAAGTGTTTACAATAAACGCAGGCACTGTGTGTGATAATTACCACCATTTTACAGATAACAGCGTCTTATAGAATAGCTCACTCAAGCTTAAGAAGGTAGGATATAGTGGGATTGGATCAGCATCACTAAACTATGGCTCCCTGGCCATACCTGTCCCCCTTTCCTGCTGCCTGTTTTTGTAAATAAAGTTTTATTAGAACACTGCTATACCTAACAACTTATGCATTATCTATAGCTGTTTTGGTGGTATAATGGCACAGTTGAATAGTGGTGATGGAGACCATATGGGATACAAAGCCTCAAATGTTTCCTTTGTGGCTCTTTACAGAGAAAGTTTGGTGGTGGTGGTTTAGTCACTAAGTTGTGTCCGACTCTTGCCATCCCATGGACTATAGCCCACCAGGCTCCTCTGTCCATGGGATTTCCCAGACAAGAATACTGGAGTGGGTGCCCTCAGTCTATCTGACTTCAGAGTGTAAGGTCTAAACTACAAAAACACTTACTGTAGTTCTTGGCATATAGTAAAAACTCACTAAATGAGCTGTACTATGTTACTCATCTAACTTAGGGTATGACTATTTACCACCTGGAGCTCTTGTTTGCAAAATGGAAATTGTCATTTAGCTTCCAGCCAGATAAACCATATGACTGTGGAAATGTTAAGGAATTGAAAGGTCCTAAAGGAACACATCCTTTAACGTTACATAACTTTAACATACACATTGAATTGTATGTTAAATTTGTTGTTTATTACTGTGTGTTACATAAATAAATGCAAGGATTGTCACTTTCATAGCATTCAGAATACAGTATTCCATTATAAGGAGTACTTGTGAACTTTAGGGGATATTCAGGATCACTGTTAATTTCCTACACCAGAAAATGTCATACGCTTAGGAAAATTTATATTTTCTTAAATTTCCAATGAAAAAGACATTAAAATATTGTGGAAATGTCACTTAATAAGTATTATGATATGTGTTAAAAGTATGCATAAGCTTATAGCAGAAAAATGCAACAGGAATTTTTTTATCCACTTAAATGAGAAGGTATATAGTTAGCATACCCCTTTAATAATCTTTCCAGCAACATAGAGAAGAGATTATGGTTTCAGTGTTACTCAGAACTTTTATTTCCATGTATTTGTCTAGTGAATCAGGGAATTGCCTGTCCTCTGCTCAGTGATGACCTTGGATTTGTGTTACTTTAGAGCTTATCGAGTATACTGTGGAAGGCCATCAACTTGTATTGGGGAGAATATTCTTGAAATCATATTTCTTTAGGCCCATGGCTCTGGGTTGGTGGACTGGGGGCAGGCAATTCCTAGACTAGTTATTGTTTTCTCTTGGAAAGGCTCTTTTTTTTTTTTTTGACTTTTAAAAAAACATCTTTATTGAGGTAAGGCTCTTTTTAATAGAGATGTAACACATTTCATTCTGGAACTTATAGAAAATGCATATAAACCTAAAGAAAAAAATATCGTTCATAATTGCACCACCCATGGACAGCCACTATTAACAATTTGGTGTTTATTCTTGTATGTGTTTATGTATATATGCATGTCATCTTTGATAGATGTATATCCATGAATATAGGTTTTCCTTGTGAATCTATCCACATGTTGCCCTAGCTAGGAAATATCTGGGGTCAAGTGTTCTAACTTGTACACAAGCAACTTATTTAAGGGAAGTTGGAAACTATACAGTCAATTTCCATATAGAAACTACTCTCTGCAGAAATTTTGCTTTCTTACACTATATATATATATACACACATACACATACATATATACATATATATCTTTTCTGTCGCAGTTTGTGTTTCCGTTTTGAACTTCTATTACTTTCTTGTGTGGGGAATTTAAATTCTTTTGTTAGAAAAAAATAAGAACTCCAGCAAGCACTAGCGATAAAATTTTTGGCAGAAAAATCCTTCTCTATCCTCTCAATAATTTAATCTAGAGAGTCCATCGTAGAAAGGTAGAAAGTTGGAGGATAAAGCTAATTGTGAGAAGGGTATGGTGGACTCGAAACATACAGCTTTTTAGGTCAGAATATGTGCATGTGTGAGAAGTTGAGAAATAACCGTTACGTGATTAGATCGAGCCTTTTGGCTGCTTTACAAACTGATTTTCTCACATGCCACATCTGCTGCATCATTCCTTACGTTGCTTAACAAGAGAATTCTACTTACTGTGTTCAGCATTGAGATGTTTTCTTGTAGTTCTCAAAGCAGAGAGAAGTCTGGTTTCTGGGAGGATTTTGGTTCAATGACCAGAGTGTAAGAAAAGTATTCTTGAGTGATTTTCCATTGGCAAACTTGAGACCTTTGTGATTCATGTATCAATCAGGATTCTTTGAAACTGAGTGCTCACTATTTATGCAATTTAAATAGATTATCACTGTGTCTTATTTAAAACCTAACTTCCCTTTCCTACCTTCAGTTCAGCTGTAAAGGCTGCCTACAATAAATACAATAGTATTTATATAGAAGATTTTATATTAATATATAGTCATATATTAATATATCACTCTTTGTTTTTACTCATAAGAAACCGATGATGAAAGATCCGTTTGTTTCTCTAGCAGTTCTCATCACTTGCATTTCAACCAACATAAGCTTCCGGAAGAGCCTCATTTCTTTGACTACTGTCTGTCAGGGGTGCTCAGAGTGAATCACAGCCAGTCGCATACCTTGGCCTTGCAGCCAGTAGAGGTACACAATCTTTTTGATTCTTTGCTTGGCTTCTGTTCTCCAACTACACTAACAAAACTGTTTTAGGAGTGAAATTGAGTTGGCCTGACTCTGCTGGGCACAGTCTCTCAGGCCTTTAGACACCAGCTGGATCTCCTGGTGAAGAACTACATTTGCAGGGCAGGATTCCCCAGCCATCAGAAAGCAGAGCATTCCTATGAGAGCTTTCCTAAGACAAAATGATGTAAAGCAAAGAAGCAGTTACCTTAGGACCCATTTTGCTAACAGATGCACAAAATGAATGGAGATGAAGACAGATACTTACACACAGAGTTCAGAGCTATGAAGGCTTGATGCTGAGATGCTGAGCGTAGTTCCTGGGGAAGGAGCTGGTGGTGCCTCTCGCTGCTCACATGGTGTGCTGCCTGTAATGGCTCACTGCAAAACAAACACTGACGGCTATTTTTACTTTTGCCTTTTCCTCTAAATGTGAAAGTCCTCTTCTGATTTCTTTCAGTTATTAAAACAGGTACAAATGTAGTCTTTCATAAAAGCAAAGTGGCATAAGGGAAATTTTAGAAAAGCGAGGAATATCTGTAATAGCAGGCCCGTCTTTGTTCACTTCCAGGGAGGCAGCCTGCTTTTCTAGGGACTGCCTCAGTACTTGATGGCTTGTAAGGGGAAAATAAGCAGCAGCTCCAATTTTCAGCCCCTGGAGAAATTCATCAGGTGTCCTATGTCTTGAATTAATATCAGGGAAAGCAGTGGTGGTCATGTCACCATGTTTTTAAAGAGCAGAGGTTTGGAGACACATCCAGTGGGGATAAAGGTGGAGAGTAAGGGGAATTGCCGAGTTATTGGTGATCTGTAAATTCATGTGATAGCAAGATTGTTTACTCCCTTCTCTGAATGCTGCTTGCCCAGAGCTAGTAACAATTTATATGAGTCTAGTAGGAATAAAGAATGCTGTTTTTGTTTTTAAATTATCGCACTTGTGAAATGCCTTTGGGAAGGGAAGACTAAACTGAAATTGTGGGCCAGCAGATTTTAAGTAGTGTATTTTTTTTTTATAAGGATCTAGTGACAAGTTTGACTCACTTGCCCCACAAATACCTTTATTGGCTTTGTTCAGGAGAAGCTTGAAGGACACAAATGATTGCTGTGGTACAGTGTGTCCTCAAAAATTGAGGTTCTGTGACATAGACAATACAGCTGCATTTATTCTGCCATCAAAAGGGAATACTCACTGATGCCGAGGCCTTTCCTTGTGAGGCTAAATTGATCCATCTAGGGACAACAGAAGTTTCAACTCTTGATAGTGAAGTTAGGTTTCAGTTTCACCATTCCTGCCTCTATGTTGGCTGCTTTTCCATATGCAATAACATAGAAGCAGTAATTGATTTGAAATCAGAAGAAAATGGAGGAACAGATTCCAACTGTGGTGTTCTGTGGTCCTTAGGCATTGTGATAACTGACCTGAACAACCATTTTTGAAATAAGCAAGTAGTATACTCATTTTGCACTCAAGAAAATAAAGGCCCAGAGATGGTAGGCCAGTTGCTCAGTTTACACAGCTGGTAAGGTTCAGTCTGGTAGCTTATTTATAGCAGAATAATCTGAGTCAGTCTGGCCCAGCAATTTATCCCCTTTGAACAGATTGATATGGCCTCTTGGAGCAGGATGACAGTTTTCCACAGAAAATCATTCATCGTCCAGTGAAGGATAGTCCTGAAGTCTATTTCTGCAAAAGAATAAGACTCTGAGGAACCTAAAGCCTTACCTGTAGAGGAGGGCAAGTTCTTATATTTGAACATTTAAGTCACTTAAACACTCAGTGTCCTCTGTACACCCAGCTGTGTGCTCTCTAGTACGGGGGCAATTAGGTCTCTCCTTTGGCAATTTCATCTGCTCCTATACTGCAGTTATCACAGAAATGGATGAATCCAAAACTTTTGTATCAAGCCCTGAGTGTGTGCTAAGTGGCTTCAGTCATATCTGACTCTTTGTGACCCTCTGGACTATAGCCCCCCAGGCTTCTCTGTCCATGGGGATTCTCCAGGCAAGAATACTGGAGTGAGTTGCCATGCTCTCCTCCAGGCGATGTTCCCAACCCAGGGATCAAACCCGCATCTCCTGCGGCTCCTGCATTGCAGGTGGATTCTTTACCACTGAACAATGGGGAAAGCCGCCATATCAAGCCCTACCTCTTTCCAAGTTCAAGTTTGTATTTCCAAACTCTTGATGTCTCTACTTGTGATCTACTTTATATCAACAACCTCTGCATATAAAGACCAACAAATTTATAAACTCTACATGGTCATTCCCAATTAATCCTCAAAGAAACCCAGTAAACTGTTTTATCTCTATTTTACATGGAGAAAATCCTCAGCTAACCAAACCAAAAGAGCCCTTAAGAGATTTGAAGAATTTTACAGGGTGACTGTGTGGCCTGGCCTTCTTACAAAAAAAGGCTTTCCTGATCTCCAGTCTAGAGCTCTCTCCAGGATAGGGTAGCCATTCTCCAAGAAAAGAATGCCATACCTTCCTTAGAATGTTCCCCTCCACCTGACACTTCTTTTGCTTTATCTTAAATTTTCTAGTTGTTCAGGCTTTCTCTTGGAATCTTCTTCTCTTCTACTTCTCTCTAGTCTGAAATATCCTGCTTGTAGCATGATTTAAAAATAATTCTCTTCTTTTCCCATGTCCTTAATTTAAGCTCTTATTTCATGCCTAGATGGTTGCAGTCTCTTCCTTAGTCGTCTTATCTTCCATTTCATTAGTTTTATTAAGTTAACTACTTGAGTCTACTGTACACAAAATACCTTGCAAGGCGATACAGATTTTTGTTTCTGGGCCACCTTATAAATAATTAAGATAATGTTTCTAGCATATTTTCTTGCTCAAAATCATTGACTGTTCATTCTCACCCCATGGTGTCTATAGCATAGTGTTTAAACTCCCCCAGTCTTGCTCTAGACTGCCTCTCCTTTTCCCCCAAGGTCTTTGTAAACACAAACTCTCTGCTCCTATCTGAAACATGTCCACTTAACTTGTATTAGGTACAACGCGTGTACTATCTCTGTGCCTTTGCTTTATACAGAGTGCTTTCTTTCCTCTCTTAATTCAGCACATTAACTGGGCACATTCTATAACCAGGAGCTATTGTTTGGGGTAGATCTGTGAACAAAGACCAAAATCTTCACCTTCCTAGTTGGAGACAGGCAATAAGCAATAAATGTTGAAAACCAAGTAGATCACATAGCCTGTTAGGTGGTGGTCAGTGCTATGGAAGAAAAATATAGGTTAAGAAGAAATTGGGAATGCTGGGGTGATCTTTTGTTATGGTTTCAGATATGTGAGGTTCCATTTTTAGTGTATGACATTTCCCTCTAAGGATGTGAAAGAGTTAGGCATCTGTTGCAATCCCATGGACTATACAGTCCATAGAATTCTCCAGGCCAGAATACTGGAGTGCGTAGCTTTGCATAGCCTATCCCTTCTCCAGCAGATCTTCCCTACCCAGGAATTGGACCAAGGTCTTCTACATTGCAGGCAGATTCTTTACCAACTGAGCTACCAGGGAAGCCTCTGGATAGGCAGGGGAAGATATTCCAGAGAGAGCAAAGGCTCTGAAGTGCAAAGGTTCTTGATGTGTTCAAAGACCACGAGGAGGTTGGGGTCTGCATGAGCAGGGAGGATGGTAGCAGGAGACAGGTCAGTGAGGTGGTAGGAGCCCACACATAGGCCCCTGGCAGGCCACGTAAGAATTTTGGCTTTTACTCTACTTGAAATGGGGCCTTGGGGAAATTTTTTAATTGAAGAGTAATGGGATATCATTTAATTTTTAGACTCAGTCTGATAGCTAGCTGAGCATATGCTGTGGGGGATGAGGGTGGAAGAAGGGAACCAGCTGGGAGACTATGACCATCAGCAAGGTGACTCATACCAATGGTGTGTGAGTGGAGGTGGTGAGGAGACTTAGGATTCTGATCTGTTCTGAAGGGAGAGCCAACAGGATTTCTGATGCAGTGGGTTGAGGGGAGGATGCAGAAGAGAGGGGGGTCAGTATTGAGTCCAAGATTGAGTCCTCCCTAGTCATTTACTTTGTATCACATGTTTGGGGGAAGTCAATCATATATATGCTAATATGTATATACCTTTTAGAAACTCATACATAGAGTGGTGAGGCATGGCATAAACTCACAAAAGTTAAGTCTGTGTGAGTGTATGTTTGGATAATATCTTCTCAGTAAAATTGCGAGTTCCTTAAAGATATTAATTCATTATTTGCTCCACAAGCCTTCTTAAGGAGCTTGTTAAAGGCCAGTGGTGGTCTTACCTCCTCAGTAGTGCTAAAGGCAATTAGAGGCAACTTCAGTGTAGAGGGTGAGGGCACAGGCTCTGGAGACTGATGTATGCAAACCCTAGTGCCACTATTTTCTGCTGAGTGAGCTTAAATAAGTTACATAAGCTCTTTGTTCCCCATTTTCCTCATCTGAGTAATGATAATAGTCTCTCTCATAGGGTTTATCACGGGGAATAAGTATATTAATACATGTAAAGTACTTAGAACAATGCCTGGCACATACTAAGTGCTCGAATACTGTGTACTATACCTAAGTAAATGTTCAGGAAAAATGAAAGAGGATTCATATTTGGAGTGACTTTCATCCCTTAAATGCCTGTATTCAAACCTGCAAAGCTGTGTTAATAATGTAAATAATAAGGTCTTGTATTAAGCCTTGCTCTCTAGCTGGTGGTTACAAAATAAAATTGAAAAATTGTGTTATGATCAGTCTGGTTACCTGTTTCTCTTCGGGGGTGGATATGGAGTCTGGTCAGCATTCTTTTTTGGGAGCATTTGATTGACAGACTGACTGTTTAAATACCTAACATATAAAAAGATTAGTGCTTTCTTATTTTTTAGCTTAAAATGTTGAATGAGTATTAAAATGAGAAAGATCATTTTCAGGATAGATATGACTCTCCTAGTACATAAAAGCAAGGAGATCACATCAAGAAGGGAATATTATTTTTTTTTTGCCCAAGTACAGGAAATTACTATATTCCCCTCCATGTTTATGTTTTGATACCTAATATCTCTTTATTTTTCCCCTCATGTGGTTGTTCATCCTTTCATGCCCCTTAATATCAGCAGTTAATTTTACGTCCAAATGCAGGAAGGAGCAATGCACTGCGCCTATGGAAGTCACGCAGACAATTTTAGTATCAGGCGTATTTTGAAGAGCAGCTTAATTTGGCTTTCATGGTGCCTGGTACTCCAGTGAGGCACTCAGGTTCTGTTTGAGCTCAGTATTCCTGATCTCACTGTATACATCCTGGATGGCCATGCAGACAGTGGCTGTCAATGAGTAACAGGTAAATATTGAACAGGGAAGCCCTTTTGATTAACTTTGTGGGTCATTATTTGAAAGTAGCTTGCCTTGGAACAGCTCCATCACTCATGATCATAGCATGTGGCACGGGGGGTCAGAGCATCAACATCCTGGTTGGGAAGCTGAGGCTGTATTCATTGTTCTATACCTGGTTGTGCATTCATGCCATGCTGGACTAATTAAAATTATCCAATGAACAAAATGGTGACTGTTTAGCACAATAGGAATGTAAGATATTTAAGATGATAAATCTCAGAGAATGCTCAAGAGAGACGTTGTGCTATGTTGATATAAACATATTAAATCATACTTATAATAACTTTTTGAAGTATATAATGATATGGGTGCTCACATTTTTTTTTTAAATCCAAACTTGGAAGTCTTTTTTCTAATGCGAAATTTAGATAGTTATGGCAGACTGAAAGTGAATTTTTGGTCTAGTGTGTGCTGAAAATAAGTGATTTCAGCATCTGTTCTCTTTCTTAGATTTAGACCATACCACCTAACAGGCACAAATTGCCCGCATGAGACCTTGACCCAGGAGATTGTTCCATAATCTCTTTGCTGTTTAAGTGATTCAGATCCAAGCATTGAACTTCATGGTAAATTGTTTATCATTATTATTTTTGAGCTTCCATGAAAGAATATGCACAGAACTTGGTAAATAAGACATAAATGGGATTGAATAAAAAAGGATGGTTTTCAGCTCTCAAGAAACATTTCTAGGTCAACACTTACCTGATTATAATAGAAATATACAGAAAAACCATGATTAGATTTTTCATGCATCTTTAGGAGAGACCCAATTCAGTGGCCAAATAGGCAATTTCCAAAAAGTTTTCATAAAGTTCAATTTTGGAGTCAATCTCTTAGTTGAGTCTTTTCTGTTGAAATACAGAAATGTTCAGAAAACTAAGTGCAATAATTAAAATTATTAAAATAACCAATAAAACTCTATATCCTTATTCTAGAACAATAGTTAAAAGTAGGCATTTTAGGATGTTTTAAATGTATACATTTTAAATTTCCTTAATTACATGTATTAATACAATTGTTACTTACTGTTAAACATTTTATTAACCACAAAAGTGACACACAAAAAAATTAAAGAATGTTGGAATGGAGTCTTAATTTTATGTCACTTAAGTGTTAATCTCATGCAACCTAGTCAAAATAATAACAGCCAAAAAATTAAAAACAAATTTATTCTGAAAATTATTTGAATAAGAAGTACACTATAGAATAGTTATGCTGACTAGAATTGTAAACTACATGTTTCCATCACATTCTGAGGAAGAGATTCTATTATATATTGGTATCTATTTAGACATGTGTTACAATTTTGCTTTTAAATGAACAGTGGAAAATATTAATATTCTTGTTCTTAAATTGTAATGTTCAGAACTCATTGGGAATACCTCCTCCCCAAAACAAAACAAGAAAGGATTTAAATTTTCATTTAGAAAATAATCTTGATTGGACAAGTATTACTCACAAAGTAATGTATTAGAAATTACTGTATTATGAAATTTAGACAAACCTATAATATGCTTGCAAAGTACACAATAAACTGCAAAGCTGGCATAACAAAAATGAAATTTCCTTGCAATAGAAAAATAGTGAATACTTAAAAAGCAGTATGGGCTACTGTACTTGTGTGTCTTTTCCCAGGGGTCTCAGGATCTAAATTTGGATTGGGTTCCAAGTGAACATGTGTTGAGTGGGCCTGTCCTAACCCATCCCACAAAGCGAGAACATGATTTGACATAAGTCTTTGTTTAGAACCGGAACAAGGGGGATGCCGTGGGTCAGGCTGGAATTGGCAGGACTGTGTGGAAGTGTGCCCACGTGGCATGGTATCTAGCAGAGCTGGTATTCCTAGGCCTTTAGTTTTCATGAAATTCCAGGGAGTGAATTCAATATCCAGTCTCTGCCTTTATAGAATAGCAACCTTGGGACACTGTATTCTTTTGTGTATACTTATTTGTGATCCATATTATAATTGGTATTTTCATTATAAGAAAAATTATAAAAATATACATATATTATAAAAACATATTTTAATTTAGAAATTTCCTAATTATTTCCATAACTTAAAAAAATTTGTTTTATATCCCAACTAAATGAACTAAACAAGTATTTTTTAAATGATGCTTATATCACTGCTGTTAGTAGGCAAATTTGGTAATGTTTGAAGGGAAATGGAATATATTGGGGGCAGATATGGTAGTTTTGGGGCTTCCCAGATAGCTCAGTTGGTAAAGAATCTGCCTGCAATGCAGGAGACCCTGGTTCGATTCCTGGGTTGGGAAGATCTGCTGGAGAAGGGATAGGCTACCCACTCCAGTATTCTTGGGCTTCCCTTGTGGCTCAGCTGGTAAAGAATCCACCTGCAATGCAGGAGACCTGGGTTCAATCCCTGGGTTGGGAAGATCCCCTGGAGAAGGGAAAGGCTACCCACTCCAGTATTCTTGCCTGGAGAATTCCATGGAATGTATAGTCCGTGAGGTCTCAAAGAATTGGACACGACTGAGCAACTTTCACTTCACTTCATGGTAGTTTTGAAAGTTATTTGGCTCCATTCAGGAACAAATGTTCATTTGTCAAAGAAAAATGTGTTATCTCTTTGAGGAATGTCTACAGTTTCTCACAATCTCAAGTAAGTTTCGGGCTATCAGTGGAACTCAGAATAATTTGATTCAATAAATATGTACTGAATACCTACTAAGTACCAGCCAGTGTTCTAGACCCTGGGTATTCAGTGGTAAATAGGATATCAAAAATTCCTATAGCATAGAGTTTAAACTTGACCAAAGAGGACAGACAATATGCAGATACCTATATAATTTTTAAAAGATAGTTCTTTGTAGTATGAAAGAAATTAAATCAGGACAAGGGGATAGAAAAAGATTTCCCAGGTAGCTCAGCATTAAAGAATCTGGCTGCCAACGCAGGAGATGCAGGAAATGCTGGTTCAATCCCTGGGTCAGGAAGATTCCCTGGAGAAGGAAATGGCAACTCACTCCAGTATTCTTGCCTGGAAAATCCTATGGACAGAGGAGCCTCGCAGGCTACAGTCCTTGTGATCGCAAAGATTTGGTGACTGAGCATGTGTGCAAGGGTATGGAATATGACAAGTGTTTTCCTTACAAGACAGAGAATGTTAAGTGCCTTAAGAATGGTGTAAGTCTCTCAGTTCTCTGCAAGTCCGGGAGAACAAGATCCTTTATGGCTGCAGGGAATTGGGAAACTCTGTTGGAGGAAGAGGAGACTTAAGCTGGCCCTTGTTGGATGATAATGAACAAGTCACATTTGCATGTGACAGAAGATGGAAATAAGAGTTTCTGTCTGGTGTATGCTAGAAATGAGAAGGATTTATGGGACCTTGAAGGAGAAGAGAGGAATTTGGAGCAATAGTGGAGTATGTGGGATTTTTCTAGCTTCGTGTTTGCATGAAGTGAATGAGAAAGAGGCCAGCTGACAGGCTGTTATGACACTCGAAGTGAGAAGACCATGTAAACTTTTTATTTGGGCAAACATTGACTATTTCAAGATTTATTTAAGGGCTACTATGTGAACATGGGTTTAGGGTGGTGGATCATGTGATTTTCTGGCTCAGAAAAGTGATTTGTTGACCAGAGAGTTTGAGTATCACTGTTCTAGGTCCATTATGCTGGCTGTGGTTTACATAATTACCTACGTCCTTCAACAGAATTTGACAGGAAATACTTTAAAAATTAAATGTATGGATGGAGCACCAAGAAGAACTCATCAGATAATGACTGGGAACATAAATAGGTAGCTAGAAATAGTTCCATAGATGAGTGGCTTATTAAAAGAAATGGCCACCATTTAACCCATGTCTTATTATATAAGAAACAAATACATGTTAACATTATAGGGTAGGGATGGATAACATAAACTAGTGCTCAGCAAATAGTGACCTTTAGCTCTGTGTTAGTAAATGTTGCCTGTGAATCAAGGTGCCAGTCAAACATAGCACATGGCATGTTTCAGGTGATGGTACAGAGATGACACATCATTTTTTTTTTAAGATAGATCACTGAATGAGAACAAAGATGTGGATGTGTCTGCTAATGACAGAACCAGCTTCTGTGATTAGTATTCATTTTTTGACAGCCACCATATTGACGGGAGGTTTTCCATAACATTTTTCTAATCTGTTGACTATGAACTTCAAGATTCACACCCTTCTTAAGTTGATTCCTGCCTCCATCTAGATGAATGATGGAGAAAGAAAAATCTCATTTTAAGCATAATTTCCTTAAACTTTGTAATTGAAGTGTTGTATTTTATTTTTTCGCTCAATATACTGCTCCCTCTTGTCCATTGTATAAAGTGAAGGCTTTCACCTTTTTAAATAATAGGGATATGTCAATTATTGAAGGACAAGAATCCTAGCACTAACCCCCCTTTGTAGGAATTGTGATATTTTTTTTTGGTACGCTTGGTCTTGTAGAAACCCTGACTTTCAAGATTTTGTGCACTTATTGCTAAAAATGCTATGTGATTTCTAAAAATTATCTGATTGCCGGGATCTTCATATTGTCCTTCTATATTTTCATCAAGTTTAAAGAACATAGTATCTGGAAAGGGAATCTTACTCTTTTATTAGCAGTGTTAAGTAGCTAAGCTTGCATCATTGAAAAATATTTTTATTCTTCTGTTTGGAGATTAATTTTATTTTTAACTTAGTAGATATTATTGTATAGTTAAAATTCTTCATGACCTTCCTTTGCAAGGTATGTCCTGCATTTGCTATTTTTTCTCTCTTCTTACCTTAGCTCACAAAGCTGATAGCACCACTGTACAATGAATGTTTGATTCCCTTAGCTGAGCTTGCCATGGTCTCGGGTCCACCTGCCAGTCTCTGCAGGCTGCTGGAGCAGATTTCATCACAGCTTCTATTAGTCAAAGAAACACTTGGAAAACTGCATCCTTTATGCTAAATATTGGCCACCGAGCTGGCAAAAGGAAAGCACTTACACCCATAAATTAACTTCTGTAAAATATTGTTTAGGGAGGCAATGTTTTATTGAATGTTAACAAATAAGATTATCATTTAATAACTCTTTTATAAGCTATCTTTACAGAGTCCATAAGAATCTGTACTGTGCTTAACTTCTGACATTCCAAGATTTAGCTTTGTATTTTATTAAATGGTGAAATTAGATTAAATTATTTAAAAATTAAGCTTAGTTTTTAAATCTTTCACATCTCTATGGGTCTTTTTGTTTCTATAATAATCAGAGTTGGCCTTTATGATCCTCAGCCTACGAAAAAAAAATGCAGTTTTTTGTAATATAAAATGGATTCTTACGTTTTCCATAATTACTTCTCACTAGACCTGAAATAGCATTAATTAAGAGAAAAAAAATGCTGGTCTTGTGTTTCTATTGCTACCTCTCCCTCAGCACTCCCTGGAAACCTAAAAACAAGTCGAGTCTTTTGTCATCAGTTTATAATGAATAGAGGTTGATAAGCAAAAATAAGACTTCATGTCCCAAGAAAGTACAGGAGAATTGTAGAGCTTTGTAGAGAGTTGTAGAATTCCCAAGCATAGAGTATTGCAAAGGATCCTGTCTTAGAAAGTGGAGAAGTTTGTGCTGAATAGCCGCTGAGAACCCTTGAGTGGGGTAATTCTGTTTTTCTGTAGATAACAGGTTACCAATTACATCAGGAGGAGTATAAACTTCTTGTTAGTTGATAAGTGGAGGTTGGAATCCTTTTCTAGGTTATTTTATGGTATTTGTTAACAATGTTTACCTTCATAAATTGATTCAGCATAATCTTCACCTCAGCTTTCCTTCATTTCTGGAAAACATACAGATAATGTGCTACTTATATGAAGCCTTACATGGCACTGAAAAACTGATTTTTGCTTTAGCTCAGCAGACCAGCAAGATTATATTAACATAGATTTGGGAACATTTGAGTTCCCATAGGGTACAAAGTGTGGCTGATATGACACAACTTGCCTGCAACAGTTGTTTTAACAAGATATCCTTCATATACAATATGCTGAGCTGAAAGGCATAACTGAGTAATGTTAGCAAGAAACACTGTTGGCAAAATTCTTGACTTTCATCTTTATCTGATTAATCCCAAGCAATGTATTACTTACAAAAAAAGTAGTTTCAACTGAATATATATGAAAGATATTTTTCAAATGCCTATAACTTTACAAGAACTATCTTTGGTGTTTGATATTTTTATTCTACAAAAGCATTTCTAAAAACACGGCATAAGCAGAAAGATGTCCAGGATTTTGGATGTCTAGTATAAGGAGGCTTGATGCTATCCTTTCATGTAGTAACTATTGAGCACCTCCTAGGTGCCAGGCTCTGAGGATGCAACAGTGGATGAAGGAGGCCAAAGTGTGGGCCCTTGTACTTAAATTCCCATGGGGATAGCAGACAAGAAGCAAATGAATCAATTGTTGAATACATAAGAAGGAGATAAGTGCTGCAGAGATGACATGAGCAGGAAAGTGGGCTAAGAAATCCCAGAGATGGGAGTGAGGTTTGTCTTGGTAAATGGGGTGGTCAGAACAAAACAAAACAAAACAAACTTCACTGTGAAGGTGACAATTGAATGAAGTTCTGAAGGAGACTGTAGAGCAAGCTCTGTTTGTACCCTTGTGTCTCCATTTGGAAATGTTTGTGTCCCCGTAAGCAACTGTCCTGCTGATGCCCATTCCGTCTCCAGAGATGAGAGAGAGATACTAGGCTCCTTCCTGTGCCCAGTATTTAAATTTTCTCTGTTATGCCTTACATTCTATTTTACATTGTTCTACTTTGGGGGGAAGATGTATTCTTCAGAGCCTTGAGCTCACTGGATGAAAGATGCTGTAATTTTTTTTTTAAAGATAGCATAAATCAAACTCCCATAAATATTCCAAATTGCACCTTACCAAGAAATTGTTTTTCGTAAACATTTAAAAGTGTAAAAGAAACTTTCCACTCTGAAAATGGTGTTTTTACTAATTTACTAATTAACACTTTTCTTCTGCTTAGCACTTTCAAAACCTGATTTAATTACAGTTTCTAGTACCTTAAATAGTGTTTTAAAGTGAGTCAGTGTTGCTTTGCTCAAAACATTGCAGTATGGTTTTTGCCCCTTTAGGCATCAGTTAATATGAAATGTATCATTTATTTTCACTGCCAGAATCTTCACTGGGACTAGAGGTAGTTCTGTTCCTTGGATGATGGAACTGTGACTAATCAGGGAAATATTAGATGTGCATTTGCTTCCCAATCCCAAGCATAGGGTTAATTGAGCACTTTTTCCTCAGTAATATGCACACAGCTCTAATTTCGCTCTGGACTTAGAAATAAAATGAGAGAAGCACTGGTTCCTCTGTTTATTCAGCGTTTGGAGACTGCGTTGGAATTGGCTCTCAAAATATTGAGAGAATCCCTCCTCTGGAGCGGTTCCTGCATTGCTATCTATGGTAATCATTGGAGTAATTAATCAGTTGAGAATCATTTGGTTAACTGTACCACTAGCATGTTCTACCAAAAAATAAAACCCTGGGAACTGCAGATTTCCAAAAACAATAGAAATCAGATATGGATTAAGAAAGAGATAGCAAAATGCTTCGAGTCTTACCAGGGTTTTTCTCTTTGAAAAATAGGCTTCGAGTAACCTAGTTGCAGGAGCTTCTCAGGTGGCTCAGTGGTAAAGAATCTGCCTGCCAATGCAGGAAATGCAGGTTTGATCCCTGGGTTGGAATGACCCCCTAGAGGAGAAAATAGCAACCCACTCCAGTATTCTTGCCTGGGAAATCCCATGGACAGAGGAGCCTGGCAGGCTATAGTCCATGGGGTCACAAAGAGTCGGACAAAACTTAGCAACTAAAGGACAATGACAATGAACCTAGCTGTAATATTAATATTAAGTCGATTTGTATTTAAGATGGGGAAGAATAAATTCCTGGAGAGCAAACTATTACTTCCCAACATTGTTTCCTTCCTGTTAGAAGTCACATAGAAACAGGGAGAAAGAAGATGATGCAAATGTGCAATGTCACCTTTATGTTTCTTAAGTAAGTAAAGTTGGGAGAAATTAAATTATTTAGAATTAGGATTTCTCTTACAGAGCTAATTAGATTTACTATCAGAAAATAACTGGGAATCATGTGAACTCATATTTCTAACAAATTGTATAAGGCTTCTGGAATTTACATTCCCAAATGGAAATGTGTAACTGCTATTTTACCAGTAATGTCTGCCTACTCTGTGACTCTCAAACTCAGTCTGCTATACTAGTAATTGTGCATGTACATTCAGACACACAGCAGTTCGAGATGGTTTAGATTGCTTGCTTCTATACCCATTGTGGGTTTATTGGCAGTACTGTTTCTTCACTGAAGGGAGAGAGATTTACTTATACAAAACATACTTTCCTTTGATTACTATATTTTTCTTCCTCCAAAGTTGATCTCTCTCTCTCTCAAGTATATTTCACGTATATGTATAGTTTCAAGGTTTGCTACTCAGAGTCCTTGTAATCAGGCTTTATTTATTTATTTATTTTTGCACTGAATTTTTCTTATGTGCACATCACTGTTGGGCAATAAGATTTATAAAATAGAAAAAGCATGTTTCTTATCCACCAGAAAGTTACATATAATGTTGCTGGGGAGACGAGATATGGGATCTCCATTTTTTAACTTGGGCATATAGTTCAATCTGATAATTTTGCAGATGAATAAAAAAAGACTTGAATATATTGGGCATCATAGATAGTTGAGAAATTAGTGCTAGTAGATAGTAGAATGGATATGCAGTTAAGTGTTACAGTGAGCATGGCCACCAGTTAGAACAGTGAAATTCAGAGAAGGGTGAAATCGGTGAAAGTTGGAGAAAGTCTTTATAGGAGAATATGAAACTGAGTTCACTGCAGAGGGTTTGAGGGGTGGGTAAACATTTGAGATGAGAGCACATCAGGAACAAATGTTTCGAAGCAAAACTGGGCAAAGCCTGTTTATATTCTAACGTGGACAGGAGAAAAACCATTGGGGAGGGGGAGAGATTGTTGTATGAGAAGTGAATACCATCACAAGTGAGAAAGAAGAAACAGCAGGTCGAGAGTCCTCCTGGAGGCCACCTTTGAAAGCTAGCTTCTTGTTTACACTTGACTCTGGCCCCCTGTGGGACTGCCCAGGTGGCACTGGTGTGAAGGAACCCACCCGCCAGTTCAGGAGACGAAAGAGACATGGTTTGATCCCTGGGTTGGGAAGATCACCTGCAGGAGGACATGGCAACCCACTCCAGTATTGTTGCCTGGAGAATCCCATGGACAGAGGAGCCTGGTGGGCTCCAGTCCATGGGACACAACTGAGGCGACTCGGCATGCACACCTACTCTGTTCTTTAAGAGTTGCTTAACCAAGGAAATGTCATGCTTTCTTTTTTTGCCTGCGTTGGCTCTCTGAATACTATTTCTGAAAGTGTTTTTCATAACTGTTAATAGGTGTTATTTGAAATAAATGGTGGTTTGGTAAACACTGGGTTAAACGAAGCTAATGTATGCTTCTTTACCAATGTTGTACATTGTTAATGAGCTGGGTCACATGGCGAAATTTATTGGAGGGGAACTGTGACATGTAGCTTTTCCCCAGGTATATTTATCCATAGAATTCTTCATCCTAAAACATTATCACCCAAGTATATTTATCCATAGAATTCTTCATCCTAAAACATTATCACCAATGGGACTAGAGTTCCTTGTGTGTGTACTAAGTCACTTCAGTTGTGTCCGACTCTGTGATCCCATGGACTGCAGCCTGCCATGCTCTTCTGTCCATGGGGATTCTCCAGGTAAGAATACTAGAGAGGGTTGCCATTTCCTCCTCTTGGGGCTCTTCTCGACTCAGTGATCGAACCCATGAAAGTTCCTTGGAGCGCTCTTATAAAGAAGTAGGTGAGAAATCACTGCTATCATTTCCAAACTTTTGAAATAAAACCACAAAGTAGTCAGTGCAGCGGAGAAGGCAATGGCACCCCACTCCAGTACGCTTGCCTGGAAAATCCCATGGATGGAGGAGCCTGGTAGGCTGCAGTCCATGGGGTCGTGAGGAGTCAGACACGACTGAGCGACTTCACTTTCATGCATTGGAGAAGGAAATGGCAACCCACTCCAGTGTTCTTACCTGGAGAATCCCAGGGACAGTGGAGCCTGGTGAGCTGCCATCTATGGGGTCGCACAGAGTCGGACATGACTGAAGTGACTTAGCAGAAGCAGCAGCAGTCAGCGCAGACCTATGGAATTGAAATATCTACCCAGTTTGCTGCTGCTGCTGCTGAGTCGCTTCAGTTGTGTCCAACTCTGTGCAACCCCATAGACGACAGCCCACCAGGCTCCGCTGTCCCTGGGATTCTCCAGGCAGGAATACTGGAGTGGGTTGCCATTTCCTTCTCCAGTGCATGAAAGGGAAAAGTGAAAGTGAAGTCGCTCAGTCGTGTCTGACTCTTAGCGACCCCACGGACTATAGCCTACGAGGCTCCTCCATCCATGGGATTTTCCAGGCAAGAGTACTGGAGTGGGGTGCCATTGCCTTCTCCGTCTACCCAGTTTAAGAGAGAGGAATAAAAGGCCAGGTGTTCTCAGCTGCTTCTTCAGTTCTCAAGTGTCTGTGAGCCCATCAGCTGCCAAGCAGGAGCTGTTCTAGCTCTCACTTACACTTGCCACCTTTCATTGCTGTAGGAGTGGGTCCCACACACTGCAGAGAATTTGGGATAGAGACTTCTCCTACTTTACCCAGTGAGAGAGATTCACCATTAGGCTTTCGCTTCCACCAGCCTAGCAGCCCATTTGCACAGTTTGTATATGCTAAAGATGATTTCCCCAACCATCACATCTTCTGGTTTAATCCTTTTGCATCTGTGGTTTACACTGGATTGAAAATGCTACTGTCCAGAATTAACTGAACTTCTGATGTGACCTGCCTTGCTCTTCCCCCTTTATTCACCAGAACTGACAGCACTTGTTTAGTCTCATGGCCAAGGGGAACCACCTCTTCGCAGCTTTGGGTGTTCATGAATCAGTTTCTATTGAACCAATTTGTATGACAATCCTAGGGGCACACTTGTGTATTTTGGGTTATTTTGGTGCTAGCAAAATGGAATGCTCTGGAGGGCAAACTTATATTGTTACCTTAGGCTGATTTATAGGACTTTTTCTAGGAAGACTGAACTTGCAATGATTTCTCTTTAAAAATTTATTAAAAGATCAATTGTCCCCAATGAGTAGTTATGCCAGTGAGAAATAAGCAGTGTTAAAGCATCCATGGAAAGGAGAATTGTGTTATAAATATAGTTGGTACTCATTGAATAGTGTTGACATACTGGTTTGTGGATGGTTCAAGAGAGTTGAGGTGGGCCAGTAAGAATTGGGATATAAGTCTGATTGAAAATTTACAAATGCTTGGATCTCATTGTGTTATTGAAATAATCATACTGATGGAAAAATTTTGATCTGTATGCCATAGAGACATGGAAGGTCTAGTTAAAAGAAAGGAAGGAAAGGCACAGAAGACTGTAGTTGGTTTGAAAAAAAGAGCTAATGTGACTTTGGAAGGTACTTTAGATTTTATTTTTGAAAATGTAAGTTTTCTGTACACTTCTTGAAAATTTGATTTAAATTTTTCCAGACCCTGTCTATAGTTAACTCTTTTTATACTCTCGTTTTATTGTAGTATATTCCCCCATTTTGTTTCATTCTGTTGATTTGATGTTTCTCTTTTAAATTTTATGTTGTAAAATTTAAAAGGCCAGAATAGTTGTATTTCCAGAACTTAGCACTAGACTTCAAATGAGCAGTTGCTTAAGAAATGACTTCTTAAGATAGGCAGTGTAAAGCAGTGGTTAGAAATACCTGACTTGAGCCTGACCCAAGTTTAAACTCTCCGTTCTGCCCTTGACTTGCTTGTCTGACTTGCGGCTGTTGTTGAATGTTTCTCAACCTTTTCTCACTTTGGTATTATCCAAATCATGCCAACTTCATAGACAGCTGTGATGTTTAAATGTCTTGTTGTATACTAAGTGTTTAAACATTTGGCATAATATATGATATTTAATACTCTGTATACTCTAGCTGTTATTATTCAAAATAACTTTGCCTTCAATGATCTATAGTAGATAAAAAAGATTAAACTTTCATGCAATAATATAAGGGTAGGCATTATAAAATATGGGCATTAGAGTTAAGTGTCCAATTTACTGATCCATGTGGACCGTATAAGAAATACTAGCTAGACTGGCAAATGAGAAAGTCACAGGCCAGATAAGGAGAGAGTTGTGTTCTTGACTGTGGGGACAATGGAAATCTCGAGCTCCTAATTCTTTCTCTCTCCTCATTAGGCTTAACACACTGTAAGTTTATTTCCATTTACAGTTGCTGCGTCAGAAGGAAGGGTGATGGAGTTCTCTTTTTCGCTCAGAAAGCACTAGTGTCGAAAGAGGTGGGAGTGGGAATTTGAAAAGTTCTGTCCTGTATTTTCCTTCAAAATCTTAACACTTTATCTGCTAGTCATCCTTAGTTGAGAGAGGATTACTGTGTCTCAGATGTAGGAACCTCTCAAAGATGTGAGTTTTACTCTATAGTTGATGTATTCCTGAGCACAGAATCCCACTGGGCTCCCCAATGTGAAGAGGCACTACAGAGGCCCCAGGGGTTCTGTGTAAAAATGGTAATTACTCCCTATCTCATCTGTCTACCTGCAACAATTGAGCAGGGAATCCATACTTTCCTAAGACCATTAAGTTTTAAGAACTGGAGTTAATACTGTCATTCCCTTGAGGTGATGTAGTCATATCATCAAAAACAAAAAAAGTTTTATTTCCCAATTTTAGATTATGAATTGAATTGACTTTAACTAGTTTCATGAATTCATAGTGTAGATAGCTGAGATAATTGCAGAACTTTATCTATACTTTGATCTGTGTTAAGTACAGATGGGGGACCAGTCATGTAAATGTCCTGGTTTAATGGGAATTTCCCTGAAGTCAGTCCAAAGGAAGGCTTTGGAGTGGGGGTGCCATTTTCCCCCAACAATTCATTAATAGTTAATTAAATCTAATACATGAAGACCTTAGTTTAGGAATGGGTTATATTCTATGAATTAGCATGTTAGTGGTTTGGCATCCCCCCAGACAGTGTTACATGTGGAAGGTAGGCTAACCTGTAAGAAAATAATGATAGTAAAACATTCTTTGACTCTCTCTAATCAGAGTCTCTTGGCAAGGAAGTCTTAGAACATGCAAGAGTGCAGGTTCTGACTCTTTGTGGCCCCGTGGACTGCAGTATGCCAGGCTTCCCTGTTCTTCACTGTCTTACAGAGTTTGCTCAAACTCATGTCCATTGAGTCAGTGATGCCAAATCCAACTATCTCATCTTCTGTTGCACCCTTCTCCTCCTGCCCTCAATCTCTCCCAGCATCAGGGTCTTTTCCAGTGAGTCAGCTCTTCATATCAGGTGGCCAAAGTATTGGAGCTTCAGCAGCAGTCCTTCCAATGAATATTCAGGGTTAATTTCCTTTAGGATTGACTGGTTTGATCTCATTGCTGTCCAAGGGACTCTGAAGAGTTTTCTCCAGCACCACAGTTTGAAAGCATCAATTCTTAGGTGCTCAGCTTCCTTGATGTTCCAATTCTCACATCTGTACACGACTAGTGAAAAAACCATAGCTTTGACTATATGGACCTCTGTCAGCATAGTGAGTGTGGAGAGGGAATAGCCAGTTTTGTGGCAATGAAGTTGATGATGGCAGTGAAGAAGGGAAACCATCTGTCCTGGTAGGAGACAGCATCTAAGAACAGTACTGGAGAGCATATGTTGGTTTGTTAGGAAAATCCCTATCAGTACAGTGATGGAAAAGCAAAACAACGATCTTGATAGTGTTGGTTTTGGCACAAGATAAGAAAAATATTTGACACTTACCAGGATAATTCAATGGTGACGAAGCTAAAGTTTGCCTTCATCCAGATGGAGTTTGTAGTTCTGGACTTCATTCTTCTGCAGCTTTCCTAGCATAAGCAAAAGTACAAAGCACAAGTACATGAAAATTATCCTGTGTTACCTTCTTGCTTACCTGATTCTTCAGTGACAAGTCTTACGAAATTAGTCTGTTTCAAGATAATCCTTGCATTCTAGTTCTCCTCAGTGTTAAAGAAGGAGGGCAAGAAAACACTATTTGAAACTGAGACAAATCTTATACAGACAGGAAGGCTTCCAGTAACTAAAAGTATTTCATTTTTTGCTTATAGTCTCCTTAACCTGTTAGGCTGAATATGAATTATCTGAAATGTATTCCCTTGGAAGAGGTTATGCTGCTGCTGCTAAGTTGCTTCAGTCGTATCCGACTCTGTGCGACCCCATAGACAGCAGCCCACCAGGCTCCGCCATCCCTGGGATTCTCCAGGCAAGAATACTGGAGTGGGTTGCCATTTCCTTCTCCAATGCATGAAAGTGAAAAGTGAAGTCACTCAGTCATGTCCGACTCTTAGCGACCTCATGGACTGCAGCCTACCAGGCTCCTCCGTCCATGGGATTTTCCAGGCAAGAGCACTGGAGTGGGGTGCCATTGCCTTCTCCCTGGAAGAGGCTATGAGGAGGATAAAAACTGAGTAATTCTTTATTTACAATCAGCTGATTAATCTGTAAAGCTTCCTCATCCCCTGTGGTGTGATAGTCTCCTCCAAAACAGGAAGGATTCTTTGGTCATTCTTATGAAACAGTGGAATGCTTTATTTTTTTCCCCATTTGCATGGGAAAATCTATTCTTCCTTCCCATGGAATGATTCATCCATAGTGGCCCCAGTGGGCTAGTCGCGTGATTAAACCAAAAGGTTTGTGGATCTTTAATGCAAGCAGAGTCCCTTTTTTTCTAGCAGATTTATGGCATAGAAATCGAACGATTAAAATATTAAGTATGCAGTTTTTCTTGTGAAAAGACATTTTATGTTGATATTGTTTCATTTTTTAATATAGTAAGATACAACAACCAACACTAGCATGTGAACAGACATTTTGAACTGAATTCATTATCTTTTATTTTAGATTTATGTTGAAGTATTATTACGATTGAGAGTATTATAGTTACTTTCATATGAGTTAAAACTCAGCTGTAACAATTCATTGACTAAATATTATGATGGTAGTCAACTTTCAGTTGGAAGTGTTAATTATTCACCTCATAATGCACTCATAAAAAAGATTTACCAACAGTCTCCCAGGAGTAGAAAGCATATTGTCTCTTGGCATATTTTATAAACATGCTTTCCCTACACTCCCAGTAAAAGGTTATTATAGTTTCTCTTGTGTGACACTTAGAAAGGATAGAGATACTCACATAGGATTGGACATGTCATTATTTGTGAAAAAGTGATGTGTATTTTTCTTCAACTTAACAGTCATCAGAAGCTTTATTTAGTTGACTTTATGTGTCAAAGAACGGCTTAATTAAGCACTTACACATATTTTCATGTGTGTATATATGATGAAGTATACACATGCTATGTTTTGGTTGGATGGTCAATTTCTTTACATTCTTCTAATAATTTAAAGGGGCTTCCCAGGTGGCTCAGTGGTAAAGAATCTGCCTGCAAATGAGGAAGACTTGGATTCAATCCGTGGGTCAGTAAGATCCCCTGGAGAAGGAAATGGCAACCCACTCCAGTACGCTTGCCTGGGAAATCCCATGGATACAGGAGCCTGGCGGGCTACAGTCCACGGGGTCGCAAAAGAGTCAGACCTGACTTAGCAACTATACAAGCAAAAATAATTTAAAATGAAGTAAAAAGTTGTGTTTTTTTTTCAAATTTCATTTCTGGAAGATTATTTTTTAGGATAGTACTATTACATGAGGAAAAACATGCTTTGTATTTCTAATATTTTGGATACTATTTTGGCTCAGACTCAAGGCCCGGACCTCAATTTGACTTTTCTCACAGTAGTGAAATCAGGTCGGATATGTGCTAGGGACTCCCAAGTATTTTCAGTTTCAGTGTAAAATTTACATTTCCTTATGCCAGCTTTTCCTTTTCTTGATGTTTGAGAGTGAATATATTACCTCATTAAAAGTGTTAATTTTTGGCTTTTTTTTCCTTCTTTACTCCACTCAGTTGGTCCAGTGTACTTCACCTCTTCCTTGTATTTTCTAACTTTTAGATGTATCTTTCTTTTTGTTTACAACTCATGTCCTAATGTGTCCGAAGTCCTCTGTTCTTCCACGTGGTCTACATATCTCGCTTTGTTTTCTTCCCTTCTTTTCTTTCATTAGTAATTACTGTTCATGTTTGTTTGTTTGCTCGTGTTTGTTCTGAGGTTTTTGGCATAGCTACCTTTCATCTGTTAATCAAATTTGTGATTCCCCTCTTGCTTTGTGTGGGACTCTGCTGCCTGCTTTCTTCAGTTACAGTGCAACCATCCTGTTTCTCATGATGCCTAAGTGACAGCGATCCTGTCTCACTGCTTCCTGTGTCATTTTACAGGATATGGAGACTGGTAGGCCGTTGGATCTTGCTAGGGCTACTCCACCTCACATGCACAACTAAGGGACTAGGGTCTAGTTTAGGTTCCCTAGGACCAAGAAGTAAACAGATCTTGGTTTTTCCTGATGACTGATGTTACTCCATTGTTCTTTCTGTTACTGTGATGAGTTCTTCTGATCAAGCTTTGGAAATTTCTATGGGAACCAATTGTCTCAAAAAAGTTAACAGTTTACTTAGGATCTTTGTTACTGAGTCAGGCTTTCTCTGAGTGAGGGTATCAGTTATTAAAAAAGTGGCAGAAATGAACAGATCAGTGATACAAGAAAAAAAATATAGGCACATAAATGATGGCAAAACTATTCCTTTAAAATCTGAAATGTAGTTTTATAAATCCTTGTGCCACTTTGTACCCAGTATCCTTTATTCTGATCTAAAATGAATTCCAATATTTGACCTTGGAAGATTTCTTGTCATTTTGTTCCAACCTTTTTTAATGATATACAACCTTCCTGTCTCTTCTCCTTTCCTACCGTGTAACCTTTCCTATTAGTATGGCCTAGCGAATATAGACATTCATCTGGGGTTATTATAAGAGTTAGAGAAGTTGCAGAGGAGGTTTGTCACTTCTAATTTGCTAATCTTCTGTGCATTGCACGAGATTCTAGCATCACCTGAAAATAGAGCCCCAGGAATGGGGCCAAGGCCTCAATTTGAGTTGTCTCCCAACAGTCATACCATGGTTAGGGCTAGGTCCACAGCCAAGTATTTTCAATTTCAGTTTCAATAAGAGTGGCAAAAACATTAAACATGGCATGGGAGCCTAGATAAAATGGTTATTACATATAATCCCCTAACATAAAAATATATTTTAATATTATACAATATCTTAAGTATATAAAGTATATATTAATATGTATTAGAGAATTCATGCCTAGCATCTGTCCCAGAGCAGTTGAGTTAATTTGATATAGGGTATTTGTTTCTGATACTGTAACTATTTATGATTGGGGTACAAAAAAGCTAATGACTTCTGTGCAAGTGATCTTATTAATGCTAGCAGGTAGTTAGTACCTCACCTTATTGCAGTGCAAGATTTTTTAATAGACTTTTGTTTATCCAGATAGTTAATTGAAAATTCATTCATATTTGGTTAACTATTTTAAAGTAGAAATAATAAATTTCTGATAATTGTCAGAAATAATTTTTCATAGGACAAGTTTAGAGGAAAGCAGGACTATGTTGTTAAAGCACATAGTGGTTGGGGGAAATGATGTAATATTATACAGATATTGAATGATTGTGTAGGCATAAATATACCCTTCAAGCAAAGAGGTAAGAGCATTTCATTGAAAAGGGAGTAAAGTTCTAGAAGTTTAAACTGTGTCATTCTAATGAAAACTTAGCATATCAACACAGATCAGTTTCCTGGCAATAAGAGTACATTTTAATAGATCCCTAATGTACTTAGAGTGTAAAATAAGGAATGTGTTTATATTGTCTTCATAATTCAGTGGAGCTTACAATGTCATTAATAGGTACCTCACCCCCTGGGGCCCACTGAGTTTAATAGCAGTGAGCATCTCCACAATTTAGGATGGTTTAGAATGTGGCTACCAATTAAAAAAAAAAGAATTGAACTGGAGATGAGTGATATAGTTTTAACAAATGCCCTGTAGCTTATAAAGCAAGTCAGCCTCCATTAAAATCACAGTTTTGAGAAAAAAGTCCATTTATTTTTATTTCTTGATACAACTTACAAATAAGTTAAAACTTTTCTCTATCTTCATACCATCAACTATAATTACAAGAAAGTGGAAATTTAAAGAGATGCATTCAGTTTTCAAACTAGTCACGTTATGATCTTTAAACTTTTTTTCTGTTTTATGTATGATAAATCAGTATTTTAACAGTAAAGAGTTTCAATGTAAAATCCCTGATCTTCCCTATGTATTAACAGGGACACATTTTACTTGCTTAATTGTATGATGTAGGAAGATTAACAGATATAATTACTAGCTTCAAATGAAATTAGCAGTGTGCAAATTCAATGCAATCACTTTTATATAGTCGGAAGCCTCTGAATTTGATTTTTGCTTTAAATTTTTTCCCTGTATTACCATATATGTATTCAGTGGTTTTTTTTTTTTGTCATGCAATTGATACTTTTCTAAAAGTTTTTACTGGTTGTGGTTCTTAGAATATGCTATTACAGAGATTTCATGAAATAGTGCATATATAGAATTGTGGGTTTACCATTTTATTTCAAGCTGGCAGAAAAGTAGTTAATGTAAGTGTTGGAACATTAAACAAGTGACCACAGAGTTCCAGATGACCATCAAAGTGACATTTAAAATATTACTAGTGTGACTTTACACTCCTTTTGAGTTTTAAATCTCTTTAAAGTTGGAGGCTGTACAATGTATTTCATACCTTTTAGTGGTTGAAAGGTAGGAGTGCAGTGTGTGCGTGTGTGTGGTCTGAGTTTTTGTGGACGTGATCTGCATTTAGTCTAGGGAAATTAATTCCCTAAGCTGCTGGCAGGCAGCATGTACTTGTTAATTATTCAGGTGGATGACAAATGCAGAGCAGAGGTTCTCGCAAAGACAAAGTTTGTATGATGCATGTTTAGTAACTGATAGACCTGGCATTCCGTGGTGTCTTATTCAGTGCTAATCCTAATAAGCTGCCTGGTGAGATGAACGCCTTTCTCCTATCCTCTGCAGAGAAAACAGAGATCTGAAAGAACTTCATTATGGCAATAAATCCTGTGCTTCATGGTTTTCTTGGTGAAAAGGTATCTTGTCCAGATGAATAACAGCAGAAAGTTAGGATGCTGGTGTGATATTGAGTCTTAAAGCAAATAAAGCTTTACACTGAGGCATGGCCATTGTCTCTTTTCTGTTGTGAAAAGTGATTCCAGATTAATTTTGTGAATCTAGTGTACATAAAGTATAGATCTTCAAATTAAATCAGTAGCATACCACAGGCAGTGCTATGGTTCTGAGTTTCAAGTGGTAAAAAACTCCCTTTCTCCCCTGGTCTAATATGGTCAGGTTTCTTTCGTACATCCCTGTGCCAATGTTTTATTAGGATGGAAAGATTTCCCATGGGAATCTTGGTGTTTCTTTTTAAAACTTCTAGACCTAGAGTCTGCCTTCTTTCTGCCATTGCTAAATAACCTATGCAAAGAATTGATTAGGCCAGCTGTAAAGTACTGCTTGGCCAATTCTTAGATCTTGGTTGTCGTGACTGTATTTAACTCTTCTAGTTTATTTTCCCTCTTCTTAAATGTTCAGACTTGAGTGATGTAACACCCAAATCAAAGTTTAGCTAAGCCAGTTCAGTTTCAAAAACTTCAAGCTAGATTTGGACACTAATGGTGAGAACTGTGAATAGGTTTAGTACTGAACCATGAATCAAGAGCCTAGGCTTCTAGCTCAGGTCTTGTCATTTGTCAGAGCTGTGATCTGTGCATGTGGTTAAGTCTTTCCTCATATGGGAAATGATAGTGTTGAACTAAATGTGTAATCTATATTTCTATGATTATTTTACTCTTTTTATTTATAATTTTTTGCATTGCAAACCCATACCCATCATCAGGCACTCTTATTTTTTTTACTTTAAAAAATTTATCTGAGGAAAACAAGCTCATAATAATTGTCATTTTGTAAGCATAACTTTTAAGTGAATAATACTTGAAAAATTGATTTTTCTTAAAATAAATTCGACTCTGACTTTAATAGAAAATGTTTTCAAAACTAGTTTAAACATCTTTACCAGTGATTTTCAGAATATTTTATAAAGCTGTGTACAGATATTAATCTTTCAAAGAGGAAATTCTATGTTAAATCAGCATGTATCAGTCAGTCTTCTATTTTGTAATTTTTATCTTGCATCCTCAAATCCTTTTAGTTTAGGAGCAAACTATTTCAAAAACTTTTTATTTATTTGTTGCTCTTACACAAAATGACACACTCTTAAAATAAGCAGTTTGTAAGATTAACTCTTTCTGTTGCTACAAGTCTGCACAGAAGGCAGAAGGCTCCAGTCACCTTCCACAAGGCTGACATCTCCCCGGCCTCTCCTGTAAGCTTAGCTCCTCAGCTTGTTCTCTTAGCATTTGACTGATTCACTGCTGAGGAATATTTTAAATGTCACTTTGATGGTCATCTGGAACTCTGCTGTCACTTGTTTAATGTCCCCAAGCTTCTATTAACTGCTTTTCTTCCAGCTTGACATAAAAATGGTAATGCCTGAGTATAACCAACACCTTAATCAAGAAATAAAACTACCGGCACCAGGAAGACATGCTCATGTCCCTTTCAAATCATTTTCCTTTTCCTCTCCAAGAGTAATTCTGTCTCCTAACACTGTAGATGAGTTTTTCCTGTTCTTGAACTTCATAAAATGGAATCAGGTAGGGGGTATTCCTTTGTTTGGCTTCTTTTGCTCAACATTATGTTTGTGAATTTAGCTTGTTTATCACTCTAGTTTGTTCATTCTCACTGCTGCATAGTGTTTCGTTTTGAGAATGTACCACAGTATATTCATTCTAGTGTTAGAGAGCATCTGAATTATTAAGAATATGAGAGTCAGAAGTGACAGAGCTCATAAGTGGGCAAATATAGATTCTAGTCAAGGTCTGATTTCAAGCTCTCTTTGTAATTGCTACATTAGTCTAAAAATAAGTTACCAAAGACAACGTCTGCACAATCTAAACTAAAACTATTTAATCCTTAAAATAAGCAAGAAAATGAAACTACATCAGAATAGACTTTCTGTATTTTCCCTAACTTGGTAAATGCAGGTTAAAGACTCTCAAGTGAGACTGACTTAGAAATAAAATCAGTGAAGCTGTGTAAGTTTGCGGTGGTCTTCCCTTTCCCTCAAGATTGATGGAATCTGAAAACTGGTGTTAACTGAAGTTTTATCTCATTCTTCAAATTGTCAGAGACCAAAACCAACTGCAAAGTTTGTGTGCTGCACAAAGTTGCCCAGTCAAGGGAATTTTAGAAACTGATAGTCATTTTCTAGGAGCCAAGCCCTGCACTCAGGAAGCCATGTCTATGCAAGGAAGAAACTTGGGGGACTTTTTTTCCCAAGTTTACACAAAAGCCCTGGTAGACAAGGTCAGATCCAGCTTAGCTCAGATCCTGTAGGTTCTCTCTGGGACAATGGTGGATTCCCCAAGGGAGGGCCTGGACAGTTTACTCATGTGTGAGCTTGCAGCGTGAGCTCACACATGTGTGAGCACAGCTTGCAGGTGAGCAAGGGCATCTCTGCTCCTGGGTCCCACTGTGATACTGCTCAGCTTTGGCTCTAGTATAAATAAGTGTCATAATGTGCATGACGTTTTAGTGCCATAATTCATTTGGCACTAAACTTGAGAGCATAGACTCTTAAAATCTGATAAGAGTTGTGAATATTTTAATATTACCACTCTTTGCATGTTTTTTACATACTTGCACATTTCTGCATGTACTTCAGGGGACTCAAAAACTAGTGAATCCATCCCATGGACCCTGTGAACCCTCGGTTCATAACCCTGGCTTTAAGATTTTACATAACATATAGTAAAGGAATTGCTTCCCTCACAGCTCAGTCGGTAAAGAATCTGCCTGCAATTCAGGAGACCGGGGTTTGATCCTTGGGTCAGTAACATCCCCTGGAGAAGGAAATGGCAACCCACTCCAGTATTCTTGCCTGGAGAATTCCATGGACAGAGGATCCTGGCAGGCTACAGTCTATGGGCTTGCGAGAGTCAGACAGCTTAGCAACTAAACCACTATAGTAAAGGAAAAATAGAGTTTTAATGTAAAGAAGCAGCACTAGGAAATGGTGATGCTTAGCCTTTGAATGTGCTTTGTGTGAAAGAAGCTCTCTTCTCTAAAAGAAATTACATAAAATTAAATAGTATTTATGATTAGCTCAAGAAATATACTTTAATAGATCAAAGTGTAGTGCAAGGATACAACCAGTTATATAACATGTTCAATCCAGGGGATAATTGGAAGTCATATATTGTAGGGAAAAAGCAAAATGGGAAGAGACAAAGTTGAAATAGAGAGGCTTTTCTCTGACCCACTGCACTGTTTTTAATTGTGGCTATTTTAAGCTCATTCAAAATATTGAACAGAGTCATTGCTTAAGAGACTTGATAGATAATGGAATCTATTGCTATAGAAATGCTGTTACTTTGAGTATTTCATTAAAAAAACTTCACAAGTATGAATTATCTGGAAGTTATATCAATCTGAATTAGTGAAAGTTCTGGAACATAAATTACTTTCAATGCATATCATCCCCTGATCTAAATTTTACAGTATAAGCAATTAGGTTCAGCTTTAATAAATGTGGGGATTATTTTTAATCACGCTAGAATACCAGACCTGAATTCTAGTCTCTGGTTACATTGTATTTCTGCTATTGATTATAAATGGGAGCTTCCAAAGTGCCGAAATACATCATTCTGTATAAAGGTAAATGTTTACCTCGATGTATTTTTTCACATTATTACATAATGTAGAGTTGAACTTCAAACAACCCTGAATTATCAATTATTCTGATTTACTGGGTTCTTTATTACGTTTGAAGGGTCATCAGTAAGGTAATAAATTGTAATGCAGTGTTCCTAGTTAGGGAGTATTCAGAATCATGTGACTAAATCTTTCTGAAATAGCTAGACTCTAGATCACTTTCACCACACTTGCCATCACCATGCACACACATGCACACACATCTGCAGGCATACACATGCCCACATGAACACAAATGCACCTGCCAGATTCTGATACCTGAACATTTAAAAAATGTGTACAATGTTAGCCTGTTCTCCATCTTTTCTCAGTTTATAAGATGCACTTTAATAAAAAGCAATGCCCACTTGTTACTGGGACTGTTAGCAGGTTTTATTTAATAATAGAAGCTATAAATTCTTACCTCTAAGATACATTATATATATACACACACACACACATGCACGTACACGAAGATATATGTACATATGTGTGTATCTATACGTGTGTGTGTGTGTATGTGACAAAGAAGAGAGAACACAGGTATATTTTAAACAAAGACTATGTTGAGGGGACAGCATATGAATAGCAATAACTGAAAATAGTAAAACCTGAAGAGAGAAATGCAGTACAGGGATAGTATATGGATAGTGTATATAGCAATTGCAAAAGTAGCTTTAAAGGTTTTAAAATTGGTCTTTAAACCGCTGTGTGCTGGTAGAAATTATCTTCCTAAAGTAATTGCCTCACTAGAAGAAGATGAATGATACACTGACCAGGTACATGAACCACGTTACCGGTGGAGCTGTGTCCGGCTCTTTGCGACCCCATGGACTGTATCCCACCAGGCTCCTACATCCAGGGAATTTTCTAGGCAGGAGTACTGGAGTGGGTTGCCATTTCCTTCTCTAGGGGATCTTCCTGACCCAGGGATCAAACCCGGGTTTCCCGCATTGCAGGTAGACGCTTTACTGTCTGAGTCACCAGGGAAGCCCAGGTTGACACTCTGAGTGGAATAAATATCTAAAAAGAGAACCAGAGCTACATTATGGGATCTGTGCCAATCCCATTCACTTCTGTAGCTTGTTACTATGCTTATTATGACTGCATTTATGATACTGTCCCATTTCTCTTTTCTGAGTTTCAGACATACTCATCCAACATCCTGTTCATAAATCTTCAAGAATCACCACCATGACATTCCCTCCAAGACTAAACTCTTTAGCTCCTGCTGAAACCTGTTCCTTCTTCCCTCTTTACTATTTACTATGTGGCATCACAATTACCTCATATTTATAAGCCACAATTGAGGCATCATTCTTGGTCCCTCCACCCTCATTCTCTTAGCCATATTCAATCAGGCACTGCACCCTGGTGATGCTGTCTTCTAAATAGTTATCAAATCTTCACTGTTCTCCATTGCTACTGCCTTAACCCATCTCAGGCCACCATTATCTCTAGCCTGAATCAACCTCTTAATTGTCTTCCCTTCCTCCAGTTTTGTCTGCCCCTTCCCAAGTCCATTGTCCATACGGTCATCTGCTTTTAGGACTTTATCATGGATGAGCTAATGAGATTGCTTCCCATTGTGACAATAAAAAAAAACTCGGTAGGGACAGAACATAGTGCACAAGCAAGGACTGATTCTCAGAGAGAGAATGAAGGTGAAAAGGAGAGGACTAGGAAAAACCGCTTGCCACATAGAACCATATACAGTGGTGCTGAAGTTCCAGACTCATTAAGATACATGGGTTCAAATCATGACTCTTTTGTTAGCCCTGTCAATTCAGTTCAATCAGTTCAGTTTTAAGATACATGGGTTCAAATCATGACTCTTTTGTTAGCCCTGTCAATTCAGTTCAATCAGTTCAGTTTCTCAGTTGTATCTGACTCTTTGCGTCCCCATGGACTGCAGCACACCAGGTCTCCCTGTACATCACCAACTCCCAGAGCTTGCTCAAACTATGTTCATCGAGTTGGTGATGCTACCAACCATCTCATCTTCTCTTTTCCCCTTCTCCTCCTGCTTTTAAACCTTCTCAGCATCAGGGTCTTTTCCACTGAGTCAATTCTTCCTATCAGGTTGCCAAAGTGTTGGAGTTTCAGCTTCAGCATCAGTCCTTCCAATGAATATTCAGGACTGATTTCCTTTAGGATGGACTGGTTGGCTCTCCTTGTAGTCAAAGGGACTCTCAAGAGTCTTCTCCAACTGTTAGCCCTGTAACTGCAAACAACTTGCTTAGCCTTTGGAACACTGGTCTCTGCATCTGTAAAATGAAGATAAATATAGAAATTAATTTATAGAACTGCATAGAAGACTAAGTGAATAACCTTGTAAGTGCTTGAGCTTGTTTCCTGTGCATTTTGCCAGCGCTGTCTCCTTCTGGGAACTGGCTGGCCAAAGGTCGATAGAGCTCCCACCCTTCTACTTTCTCAGGAGCTTTTTCAGTCTTGGAGCCTGCTCTGTTCGACCTCTTCTTGGCTATGTTGAGATCTCACCTGGCAGTGACGGACACGACAGCTCTGTCATTGCCCTGTGTAGACTTGCTATCAACCTTTAGTATGGCGCTATTCCGTCCATTATTCCGATGTGCAGTTTACTTAAGTGCAGTTATTGCGAAGTTGAATTTATCTGATGTGTTTAGGCTTTCACGAGCTTTCGTGTCCTTGGGGCTAAAGGCTGCTAACTACCATTGATAGTGATAATCAGTTGTAGAGAAATAGCATCTTTGAAGATATTGCCAGAGAGCAACAGGCAAGATTTATTTGCACAGTGAAATTTTAATTGCCTTAGCTTTAGACTTTCAAGTTTTATTTTGAGGTCAGCCCTGCTCAGTCCTGGAAGAGCAGAGATTTGGCTCTGTTGAGAGTGCGTAGTAAGAAGGGAATTGCACTTACAAAATCCAGAGGTTAGCTCCAGCACACGTGGGCAAAACTGAAGGATGACTTTGTCAAGAGACCCTTGTCCTTTGCGAGGGAAGGAGTAAGAGTGACCGCCATATTTAGATATCCTTTGAGGGAAGCTATGACTTTTGAACTCCACAAGGGAAGAGTTTATAGCAGAAGCAATATGGAGCAAATGGCTCCTATGTGGCAGAAATGATGAAGGGAGGAACTTTATAGAAAAAGGAGGAAAAAAAGCTCTAAAATTTAAATATACTGTCAACGAAAAGAACTCAGATTTACCCCTAAAACCTTATGAAATATGCCTTCAACAAGGAACACAAAAGGAGAAAGGCAAAACTACAGAACGGCTTTTTTTTAAATCAATATGGGTATCCAGCTACCTTGCAGACTTACTATAGTGTCGACCATTGCATCTCAGTGTTTGGTGAGTTCATTTCTGTAAATATTGGAAGGACCTTGTTCTAACACTTTCAGTTATAACAAGGTCCTTGAGCGTCAGGTAGAGTTGAGCACTATGGTATGGCTTTCATATCATTGCAGAAATTTATAGAAGTGTCATAGTGATTTTTAAAAGCCTGTTTTTATTTTCCTTCCATGCTCCTTTTACTTCCAAGAATGATTCCATTTCAGTTCTTGTGGGTAAAAGTCCAAAAGTTACTGCCTTTGTGATTAATCTTATTTGAGAATCCTCTTCAACTACCCTGTCATGAGTTGTAGAAAATTTGTGTGCAGTGAACTTGTCGAAAACAAACCACAGATTACTTCTGCGGCTCTTTTTGTTTCTAAAAACTGCTGAGTGCTTTAGTGCAAACATCTTACATTTAGAGAAAACATGAAATAAAAATGCATTAGCCAGAGGCCAGAATGGAACCTTAGTGCTGGTGTGCCTCTGCTGAGATAGTGTTGGATGCCAGTTGGCCAGACTCAGGAACATTTAGATTTTGTTTCTGAGAGGAAGCAGTGCATAGCCATAAGCCACATTAAGTTCATTAGGTGCAAATGCTACATGACACAGTTAATATGGTGACAGAAATAAACTCTTCAGTGACTCAATTCTAGTGGCACCAATTTTAACCAATTTATCAGACAATTGAGTATGTTCTACACTTGGGATGGGTTTTAAAAATATGGTGTCCATTTTCTTGTTTGGCTTGTTTGACTTTGCAGACCCAGTTTAGTTTATGAAGAGGCAGATATGTATTCACTAAGCATGTCAGCGTTGATATTTGGGGTTGCTCCCTTGCTAGTATTAAGGAAGGTTTTACTAACCAACCTAGAAATGCTAGAAATGCATCTAGAAGGGGGTTTATGATGTGGTAAAGGCTCTAATGTGTCTTAGAGGAGAGTGTGTGTGTGTGTGTGTGTGTGTGTGTGTGTGTGTGTGTGTTTGCTTTCAGTAACCTGTATGTTTGTAACCTGTATGTTTGTATAAGAAACATAAAGGTTAAAAATTACCAGGCATAGCATCATACAAATTGGATCACAGTCATGTTTGTTAAGTGCTGAGATAAAAGTGTAATTTGTTTTGCAAATAATCACATCCCCCGTGTAACTAAGTGACGCTACATTCTGTCACTTAAATTTAATGCTCCTTGGAAGAAATACTTTATCAAAAAAATCGCTGACGTATGGTCCTTTTACTCCATTTTAAAGATGAGAAAACAGAGTAAGAACAGTATAGTAAGAAAACAGAGGGAGAAAGTACCATAATGGTGGCTGTTCACACAGTCTGGCTTTTTGGATGATTACCTTTATGACGCAGGAAGCAACTTGTCCACTTCCCAACTACTCATTACCTACTTTTCTCTGGTTTTAACTGAATCTTTCAACTAGCTGATGTGGATTGCCAAGGCAGAGCAAAAACTACTCCTTGTGGAGCAACTCAGACAATACTAGATCAATATGCAGATAAATTACAGCACTAGGCAATAGCTAGGGTTAATTAGTCCCGAGTTAGCGCTAGTTGTAGCAATTGATGCTGTGTTAAAAAAATGCAGGGGTACGTATAGAACATAGATTGTTAAAAGGAAAAAAATTGATCAAAATTGTAGTCCTAAAATGAAATCTTGGTTAAAAAATAGTTTAGTGATGATATGGGTCAGACTGGTGTGTCTTTGCTTGTTTACATGACTACTGTCAAGATTATTTCCATTAGGAAATAGATTAGATGGAGAGACATGTCTGTTCCTTCTTCTTGGAAACCTAGATATTAAAGATATATGGACTTTCCTGACTGTGATTTTGGAATAGTTACAGGAAATAAAGTCAACCAAAGGTAGCAACCAGCTTTCTTTAAGTACAATAGAAAGGCCGAGACTGTATGACCTGTTTTTGTCCTGGCTATGTTCAAAGTTTCAAACTCTTGTTGAAAGTATTTCCTTATACTGATAAGTAAACACACTCATCCAAGGGTGACTCTTCCTTCCCCTTCATAAAACTTTGGAAATTATTTTGTAAGAAAAACTAGTATTAATTTCTAAAGCTAATGGACACTATTTTGAGGGAAGTAAGCATATCCTTACCTATAGCATATGAATTGACTACCAAAATTGTTCCACGAATAACAGCAGGAATTCAGAAGAGAGATTTTTTTTCACCAAACTTCTTGCCAAAGGCTAACTTGCCAACTCAGTTCCACATTTGTAATTCAGTCTAAGTTCATCCCACATTTGTGAGCCAGGACGATCCTAACTGAATTGCAGTGAAATTTTTAGGATTGCTATGTATCAGATGTTTGTCAATCAAAATAAATAAAAAGAAGAAATAAACCATAAGCAAATCATTTGGCTAAGCGTTGAACCTTTTGAAAAATTCGAAATATACCTCATACTGCCACAGGAGACTGTTCTTTTTTTTTTTTTTTTTTAGATCTAAGTTATTGGATTTTATTTTATTTTATTTTATTTGGGGGCTAATTACTTTACAATATTGTAGTAGTTTTTGCCATACATTGACATGAATCAGCCATTCTTAAATGAAGAGAAAAACTGTTACTTAAGCACAAGGTAATGATGATGATCTGTAATTCTTAAAGATCATTTTATCTTCAGGAAATTATTTGAAAAGGCAGATCTTAATGATCGTCTTGTCCCAGGACTCATACACAGAAGTCTAAACAGTGTGCCTCAGTTTGCGCAATAAAATATTATAAAACCAAGAATACCATAGAATTTACTGATATTTCAATTCATAATGCTACCAAAACCACATAGTCTTTCTCCCTTAATGCTGTGAATAAAATGAATATCTTAAATGATCCATCTGAAAATGAACATGCATATGAACGGATGTGTGTGCATGCACATGCACAGCTGTGTACCTGCATTCACCTTTAGGAGTGGGTTGGGGATGCTTGGCTGTCACTGCCATTTGAATGGCACTGGCTCTTGTGTCATAAGTTTCTCTGCTGCCTCTGGGTAGAGTTTAAGATTGCAGGTGTGGGTTTACCCAGGCCCACTTTCTGGGATCCCCTTTGGCTCCTTTCTGTCCATCAGAGAGGGCTGGGCTGTTCAGAGATCAAGTTAGATACCCAGCTGTGACTTCACGCAGTAGAAAAAATATATTTTCTACAAAGTAGTAGACGTTTAAAATGATGTGCTTATAAATTAGCAAAACTGGCTTTCCATTTTATTTCTCACTTTCCTTATGTTAACACTTCTTGAGATTTAACATTCTTTGCCGGAAGCACAGTACTGGTACGGTGTAAAGTAGCAAGCTGCAGGAACAATGGCAAAAATATAGATGCATGAACAATTGTTTTTTTAATTCTTAGAAAATATAGAATAAATTCAAGATTGAATTGTTCTGTAAATTACTGGTTTCAGGACTTCCATCCAGTGAAAAATGTCTGTCCTGTGAGAACTAGCAGAATGAGATAAACCATCTCCCCTTTTACCGATGGCTAATTAGACTCCCAGGGCAACTGGTTGTGCATTGCTGGAAATCACTTAAGACAATTTTGTTTTATGTGCAAAAAACAAAGCGAAAAGTAGTTTTGAGAAACTCAGGCCTTTTAATAGCTAGTGATATTAACCACCTGTTTACTGTGCTGATGTGCTTAAAAAAAATAAAAGAAACATTTTGGGCAAATATTATAGCATCATATCCAAACAAGCTATTGAATCATAAAGTAAAGCCTGTGAGTTTTCTCTTAAGAAACAAATACATTTAAGAATCTGCTGTGACAAATCAATATCAAAGTGTACACAAATTACAAGGACAAATAGAATGTTGTTTTTGACTGGTTTGTTTATATTGAAACTATATTATTTTATGTGAAGTATGTGTAATAGAGCATTAGATTTGAAAACTCTGTGTTGAATATCATTTCTGACAGCCTTTTTTAGGGTCACTAAAATTCCAATAATTCAGTCTAGAATTGAAGTTGATTCCAGAGAAAAATTTAATATAGTCTGCTTGCCTGCCAGCTTCAACATAGTTTCTGAGCATTGAAATGGTTTGACACATTGAAATATAAAGTGCATTTGTCATATCTATTGGTGGAGTATTTTATGTGATCGCATCTAACAAAGATCAAGTTAGAGTAAAACTTACACTATTTTTTATGTGTTTGTGAAGAGGATTTTGTTCTATCTTGTTTTCTTTACAGTCTTGATTTGATTTATTACAAAGTCCAATAAACTATTCCTAGTAATAATAAAGAAACACATTGCCTGAACTGATTTTGAATTGCAGTGGAACATCTCTGTGTTACCATAGTCATTTGCTGTTTCAAAGACCCATGTGAGTTCGGGATTGTGTCATAGGAAGGGTCTATTCTCTAGCAAATAGAGATTGTGTAATTAGAAGAAAGCCTTTACATCTCTTGAACCTCAGTTTTCTCATCTGTAAATGGGAGTGATATTAATAAGTGTGCAAAGTTTTGGGCTTTTTTTGTTAACAATTCAAGATGTTACATGTATAACCCTAACTCCATGCCTATTACAGAGCACTTACTCTCTAAAAAATTTTCTTATATCCATATGGCTTCTGGACATTACATTCACAGAATAAATAGAATGAAATATGCAGAATATATATATATATATATATATATGTGTGTGTGTATATATATATATGTATATCAGCATTCCAGGAAATATTGAAATGAGATTCCAGTACAGTTTATTTTTGTAAAATACTACATTAGTTATTGCAAAAATAATATGCTCTTCTAGTATATATTCAATCCTGGATGCTTGCTTATATATTTGAGTGTTCTGGGATTTCTTGTGGTGAGGGTATAATGATAAAGTTGACTCTGTTTTAGATTATTGTACTGAACACAGATTAAACTAGGATGGACCTTCGTGTTATGCAGCAATGCTGTTTATGAAAGTATGAAAATCTTGTGTTTATGTTCAGTCGTGTACATATAACCTTTACCTGTAGTTCAGATGTCGATTTTAATAGTTATAAATACAAGTCAGCAAATGTATAAATACAACTTGAACAGAAGACTGTTTCTGTGTCCTGGCTAAGAGCTCCTAGTTGTAGTGTTTGACTGAAACTGTTAAACAATATATTATGTTGAGTGAGGAGTTCTTTAAGCAGAACTGATTTCAAGACCCTAATCATTTAATATTCAATTTATTTAACAAATATCTGTTATATGGAAACATATATGTTAAGATTACACACATGTATATATTTATTTGAATACTTAAAGATATTAAATATTTTCGTATCTAGCCTATAGGTTTTAATGTGTGACTGATGTTTTATGATGTGCCTATGTAATATAAAATGATTTGACAGGCTTGTAAGTTAAACATGCACTGAGTAGCCAAGACTAACAAGTCCCAGTGTGCGTTCTGCTGAACTCAAGTTCAACAGTGTTAATAAAAATTATGTAAAGAAGGTTTCCAGGTTGAAATAAGTTTGGAAAACTTTTGAGTTAAGCCATTTTTTCAGTAGGATTTCTGAAAGCACTCAATTTTCTCCACATGTTACAAGGTAATAGACCATGGGAGGGTTGTGATATGCTGTTTCCTTAACCTTTTTTAATTTTCAATTTTTTTTAGTATCTTACAGCATTTATACTCATTAGAACTTTGGGAAATTGAAGTTTAAATGGAATATGCTATATAAATTTCTATATCAGTAGATACAATCAGGGGTTGGGAGCCACCCCATCTCTTTGAACAGAGAGAAATTAATATAAAAGATTAACTAGGTACAGTGTTGTTAACTGTAACTGAGAGGGTAAAATGAGAACATGGACAAATCACGTAGATTACAATGTGGAAAGCTAGTACCACCCCCAGGACCAGAAGAGGTTGAAATTAGTAAGACTTAGAAGCTTAGAGAGACCTCATGAAGCTGAAACTCAGAACTCTGAAGAGGGGACATGGACCAGTTTGTGCTGGTGTCTCTGGGGAAGCGGATGAGGCTGATGCTGCAGTGTTAGAAAAACAGCAAACTGTGTTCAGCTACCACGATTGGAAGGAACTGCCCCTGTTGGGGTGAAGAGACACTGGTGGGTTGATGCTAACAGAACCAGCCAGGAAGCCCACAGAGAGCATCTCCATTCCCCTTTCAGCCCTGCAGTCTCCCCTTAATGCCTCCTATGACATTGCCTTCCATGGAGCATCTGGCTGAGCAGAAATGGGGTTTGCAGAGACCCAGTCCCTCAGGGCAGAGTGTAGAAGGATGGTTCTGAAGCTGATAAAACAGCTTAATTGGCACAGCTGCTCTGTAAGAATCGAGACTTTTATAAAGAAATGTTAGAATTATTTTCAGAATGGTCCTGTTTTCATCTTAGACCTGAATTGACTGTAGTAATTCACAAAGCAGAGCAACTTACTTTATAATTTGTATCTCCAGGAGCAGTCTTCTATTACTGCACTACTATTCTATCAATGTACAGGTTTTCTGAAACAAAACAAGAGGGTTAGCTTAAACTTACTTTGAAACATGAGAAAATACATTGTTGAAGGCCTGCACAGTCCCTCTTTGTAAAGCTATTCAGTTCATTTCTTCTACTGCTTCTTGGGATTCATATGCCGAGAGGCATTTGAAATCAAATGCACGTAGATTCAAGCAGAGAGATTCTCTGCTACTAAAAATAATAGGGTGATAAGGTGACTGCCTTACAGAAGGCTTCGGTATTTGACAAACTTTGTGGGTTATTCAAAGGGTGCACCTCGTAAGAGTCACCAGTAATGACTGAGAAATGCAATCACACAAATGCAATCAACAGATGAGAACTTTCTCCTTCTGAGCCTTACATTTACTTAATGCTGCAGCAGTAAGAGTTTTAGCAGGCGTATTTTGGGTTTATCATACATATGTGGTGTTCATGTTAAATTCTACTTACAAAATCCACTTTTACATTTGTAATAGCCTAGGGGAAAGCTAAGCAGGAATATAAGTCAAGAGATTGAGGAAGCAACTTCTATGAAAGAGGTCTCAGCAATAGAATATGCAACATCTAGAGATTATACATGTATTAAGTTAGGTCAGGTTATAGTGTTGTAATTAAAAGATGCAAAAAATTTGTAAATTTTTTTTTTTTTTTTACTGTTTTCTATAAGATGGTCATCATTCTGTCTTGGTTATATTAACATGCAGTCTATCAAGGTTTGTTTTGGTAGAAACTTTGATTAGTTTCCCTGATGTTTTTGAGTAGTGGCTTATAACTAAGACCTATATGGAAAATGTTATGAAGTTGACCTGTTTCTGTCTAATGGCATAGTTTGACTTACAGTTTGGGACATCTTTCTGTTAGCTCCTTGATTTTTAAGTTAAAGTAAATTTCATAGACTTTAAAAGGTCTCTGTTCTTTGTCACTCAGTCGTGTCAAGCTGTTTGTGATCCCATGGACGGTAGCCCGTCAGGCTCCTCTGTCCATGGGGATTCTCCAGGCAAGAATACTGGAGTGGATTGCCATGCACTTCTCTGGGGGATCTTCCCAACCCAGGGATCAAACCCAGGTCTCTAAGTGGTCTTTTCTAGCAAAAAGACCTCTTTGTTTTTAGTGTACTTCAAGGTCTGTCTCAAATATTTGAATAGGTCAGTATCCATTATTTTTAATACACAGATGAGAAACACCTCCAAATTGTCATTTCCCCTTAAAATAACGAAAAAGTTCAAATTTCATTTTTTTGTAAGCTACTGGGGTGCCTTTCAGTGGATTTTTGGAGGAACTCGTTCTAAATACCGGTCTGCTCAGGAAGGGTAGCCTTCTCGTTGAGTCACAAAGGGTTACAACTCAACACGTTACTGAACCATCTCCATATAGACTTAGTTAATAGTTTAGAAGTTAAACAAAATACATGAAACTTTCTGCTCAGTATGAAGCTACCTTTGATTTATTTTATAACAAGAGCTAACCCATGTTAGAAATTGTGGTTAGTAATTTGCATAATTCCTCAAGCACTTTCCCAGATGAACGTGTGTTATGGTTCAAATAGGAATCAAATATAAATAACTTCTGAAACAAATAAGCAAATAAACATATATGTACATGCATATAAACATATGCACATATACTTATATATATGCACATAAATATGTATGCATATATAACCTCCCCTAATTTATTTGATGGACTGTTTATGAATGTCTTCCTTTAAAATAGCTTACAGTACACGACTAAGATAAATTAGAGTGATGCTAGCTGCTTTAACAAATCCTAAAATTTCAACTTAGTGCCATAATTTCTTAGTTTAGAATTTTTCAACGTGTGTTTTCCTGGTGGACAGGAAGTTACTTCTTTTATTAGTAATTTCAGAGACCTAAACTGACAGAAGCTATGCCAGGCGTCCAGAATCATTCTGAGTGTTGTCTCTGTCCCAGTTTGCTAGGAGCAAGAAGAGCAAGTAGCATCATCTGAGGAAGCTTCTAATGGGCCAGGCCCATAAGCAGCACAGAGTCACTTCTGCTCATAGTCTTAATAAGTCATTGCTTTGTAATATAAAATCACATATAATAGGCTTTTATAATCCCTGGTGTAAATGCTGGTGGTTTTTTGTATTATGGTGCTGGGGTTATTTAGATTTGATTGTATTATGGAGTAGCCAAATTTGTGTTTTACAGAAATCAAGGGCTCTTTGAAGACTTGCTCATTCCTTAGACAACAATGTAGAAAGGCACCTGTAAAAGGCCATATGTTTCTGAGAACAAATAGAATCCTATTGAGATGGAAACCTTCTTATTTAAAGTAAATTTACATATTTTATTAAGCAAAATCATAATTAACACTTCCATTGATATTCCATGCCTGAAATATTTGTGGTTGTAATCAATACATGCCACCAGAGATGAGTGAAAGCAACAAATTGATTGTTTAGTATCAGAATCTTGCTTGACATTTTTGTCTGTCAGTTGACTAATTTTTTTCCTTTCATTTCCATATCAACCAGTATAGAAATAAGATAAGTTTATTCTCCCAATATCTACACAATTTAGTCACAGTTGAGGAACAGATAAAAGTTAGTTAGGCTTATTTATGAGTGAAAACTTTCATTATTTCTTTAAAGGCAACATTTATATCAGAATTAAAGTAGGCTTTAAATTTAGAGTTGCATTTTCTAGTCCACTCCCCCATTTTCTTGCAGAGAATTATACTGAATGACTCCCACCTAGTGAGTTTTTGTCTTTTTTTCTCCCCCAGTTCAAGTATTAATAGTCTGTGTCACAGTTTATTTTCACATATTCAAAAATTCTTAAAAGTTATTGATACATCATATTACAGTATTGTCAACATAAAGATTCAGTATTATCAACAAGTATCTTCATATTTGATAATTAGAGTAGGAAACTGTACTCAGAATAAGAAAAATGGACATTTTTCAAATAATTATTCTTGGATTACCTGATTTAATAAGACCCCTATAATAAAATCCTAGAATGTTCATAGCCCCCACTGTCATTCAGGAAGGAACTATAAATATTTCACCTGTAAAATTCACAGAAAATGTTAATCTTGCTCTCCTATTCTGTTTCATCCATCTTCTTTGAAACTTCCTCATCAACCACTGTTTTTCTTCCATACAGTTTACCTTATGTTGAAGAAGGCAAGATATATATATTTCAGCTTTTTAAAAAACTTAACAATCTACAAATCTGCAAGTTAAAAAAAAAGCAAAACCTTTTCGTTATACATATGCTTGTTATTTCAGTAAGATCAACAAAATGTTTAGGAGCCCAAACAAACTCATTAATTATCTTTTGTATTCAGGGCAAAATATAGCAGGCAAGTTGAAAAATGAATTGTTTATTTTTGGAGGGGCTGGAAATGAAGAACAATGAAACTTCCAAATAAAAGTAGTGTTGGACCTTTTTGCTGTGGATTTGAAAATAAGTCCAGAAGGCTGAGCTTAATATAACATGTGGCAGGTGGCCTGCGTTTGCCTGGAGAATTCCTTTAGGGCAAGACAGCTCAGCAAACACATAAATCCTTTTTTCTCTGTTATCTAGTAGCACATTTAGTTGCCATGGGGATTTTATTTATGCAGCAGATCCTCTGCAGTTCAGTTTGTGCCTAAAGTTTAACCATACAGCTGTTACCGTAAATGCTACATGGCAATATTTTCCAAACACAGACCCTAGAACAAAAAGAACATTTTTTTTCCAACATTGATTTTGCTCTTTATGTTATGAAACATCTTAGTAAAGGGTTACTATATACCATGAAAACATCTCAAGTTCTAGCCTAGCAGTTGGTACCATTTAATATTACTTAAATTGTTCAATTGCAAATACATTACATGAAACTGTGGCAAATATATTTTTGGTTAGGACACAATTTTGCAAATTTAAGTGGATAACTATTACTTCTCTGTATAGTTAAAGTGATTTTATTTTTTATTTTTCATCAGTTCTGTTACTTCTTAAAGTAGTTTATATCAAATGAAAAGACAGAAATAACTTGCTACTGTATAATTGCTCACTTCCACAGCTCTTTGAACACTTTTTTGCCTACTATTTTTAGTGGAGGAGGAAGGAAAACAAGAGAGAAAAATAGTGATGGCTTTCACAACAATCAGGGGATATCTAAGTTTCTCTCGCTCTGGGCTAGGTCCTGATTTGGAATGAATTGCTTTTGTTTAGTCTTGGTTTGTACTGCACCACATAAATCACTAGTATGCCTCCTTTGTGTGAACAGCATGGATTGGTCAATGAAAAGGGGAACTGATGCTTTTAAATGGAGTACATAAAATTATCTCACACCATCTGTGTTGTAGTGCACCAGGAGAATGATGAAAGGAGAACTTGAAATCCAGGTAAAGTTGCTTCCTTATAAGAAAAGTAAAGCATTCAGAATCAAGACATATTGTTTGCATATGGTTCAACTCCCACATCCATACATGACTGCTGGAAAAACCATAGGTTAGACACTGGGAACCTTTGTCGATAACAAGATGTCTGTGCTTTTTAATGTGCTGTCTAGGTTTGTTATAGCTTTTCTTCCAAGGAGTAAGCATCTTTTAACTTCATGGCTGCAATCACCATCCACAGTGATTTTGGCACCCAAGAAAGTAAAATCTGCCACTGTTTACAGTTTTTCCCCATCTATTTGTATGAACTGATGGGACCGGATGACATGATCTTTGTTTTTTGAATGTTGAGTTTTACGTCAGCTTTTTCACTCTGCTCTTTCACCCTCATGAGGAGATTCTTTTAGTTTCCTCTTCTCTTTCTGCCATAAGGGTGATGTCATATGCATATCTGAGGTTGTTGACATTTCTCGTGGTAATCTTGATTCCAGCTTGTGATTCATCCAGCCTGGCATTTCACATGATGTACTCTGCATAGAAGTTAAATAAGCAGGGGTACTGAAGACAATACACTTACCCAATTTACTTGTGTATTCCTACCACCTCGGAAAGTTACCTAGTCCATAGTAGGTGCTTGTTAATGTGCTTGTTAAATGAATGTGTCAAATCCATTTAAAAGGACACCTTTTAACATTTTAGCAGTCAGAATTGCTAATAAACTGAGACTTCAGGTAAATCTTCCACTTTCTCTCTGCTATAACCTCTTATAAAGAAAAACGTCTTCCAGTTCTGTGAGGGTCACGTAAGATATTGTAGAAATAGGAAGGATAATAGAGGGCCATATATAAAGTGGGGTACGAAAAAGAAAAGGGTCTGAACTGAAAAATTACCGAAGCTTGAATGGCTGGTTGCAGAGAAACCGGTATACTGGAGAAAAACTAAGAGTGAAATAAAAATGAATTCCAGGGATTTGATTATACTTGATGTGAAAATTGTATCACCTCTTATTAGAGGTGGAAAATCCATTAGTCATCAGTTTGCTACTTGGACAAAGAATAGAAGTTTATCTTTGAGATAACATGTACCTTTCTTTGTGTACATTTACGGTATATTTATTAGGTAAGATTTCCATATGCACAAGTGATATTAAAATGTAAATATATTAGTATTAATATGGGGGGGAAACAAACTCATTGGATTTTTCTTCAAATGTAATCAGTAGCTGTTTGTATTGAGCTATGATTGGATTATTTTATTTGTATAAACATTTGCATAGGAACAGCACAGGCTATAAAGGAATATACTTATGTTTCTGGACTAGACAAACTGTCGTATATTTTTCCCTTGCTTGCTTTATACCAACTGCTACAGTTTGAATTTATGATGGTATTTCTAAGTTGCATTGTAAATATGTACAATGAATAGTTTCTGTAGTTTTTCAGTAAAAGTGAGAAACTTAACTACATGATCACCACCTTTCCCTAGACAAGGGAAAAATTAGATGGACTTATCAAATTTAATTTGAATAAATAACAAAAATAAGGCTCATAATGTCTGGGATGAGACATTACCATGGAAATCAATGACATTTAATTTCTACTCAATTCAAAAGCCTTTCATTTTTAATTGATGTACATTTTGCAAAACAGAGGTCACTAAAATGAGAGTTTGGGTTCTAACAGTGCTATTATCAGTAATGCTGGACAGGTGTTCTGCAGAGCTTTTGGTCTGTCTAGTTCTCAATCTGATGCTATATACTACTTAGTGTGTAATAGCCTACAAGAGTCACTCTTACCCCAAAGCTTGACATATCAGAAATACCCTACAGTTATTAAGGAGATTGAGATGTTATGAATCAGCAAAAGAAAGACCGAAGAGAAGAAGTTCCAGAATATAACAGTTTCAGGGGCTGTTTACCATAGAGAAATGTTTTATTGAAGTCAGTAAGAAGTCATGTACATATTTTAATTGTACTAACTCTTGATTATAAAAATCACTAGAATGAAAGGTTTGTTTTCAGTTGTTAAAAGCTAAAGAAAACAAGACAATACTTTTACTAATTGATACTTTGGGACTTTGATTTTATTTTTGAGGAAGTATTTAGGGAAAACCTAAGAATCCTGTCTAGATTGTCACTGCTGCACAGGATAAGGATATACTTCTTATCCTTCCATTTTAACATAAAGAACTGTCAGAAATAGTATTGTAAATAGTCAGTGATGACGTGTTTTAGCAGTTAGTTTAGGAAATCACTAGACATATTTGGGATGTAGACTGGAATAATGAAGAGTTTGGGGGAAATATGGAAAATCAGGAAATACTAGAGAAAAATGGTAAGTTTAAAACATATTAGATAAATACAAAATAGAGGAGAGAGAAAAATTAAATAATTGTAATTGCATTTTGCTGCTGGGTTTTTTTGACAGCCTTAAGAGGATCAATTAGTATTAATATGCTCAAATCTGTAAGGCTACAGTGTTTTCCTGTGAAGTTCTATGGGGAAAGATTGTGTGTATTTCTTTGGGAAACTAGATTTTTACTTAGACCATTTCTGAAACTGTTTTTGCCAGTTTTGGAAGAGATTTGCAGGAAGAAAAGGGCAAAGATGAGTTACATAAAAAGAATAAAGGCCTGGGCTACCCTGGTGGTCCAGTGGTTAAGAATATGCCTTGCAATGAAAGGGACACTGGTTCGATCCCTGGTCTGCTTAATTAGCAAATAACATTTTATGAGCACTAGAGGGAAATAGGTTGTGTATGAAATATGATTTAGCTCTTACATAAAATAATAAGGAGAAGTGAAATTTATTTCCAGGAAACAGAAAAGTTAAGGGTCAAATTAAGGAAATAATGAAATTTGTCAGGATTGCTAAAATAAAATTATGTAAGAAAATATAGGAATGTGTTTTCTCCTTGAAATGCTTTTAAATTCAGAGGTATTAAGAATGTAGAGGCAAAAATGGCTGGTAGAGAGGTCAGAGTATCATCAATCAGTGAGAAAAGGCAGACTTTTTAAGTGGAAATGTTACTTATCTCTGGATTTTATGAAGAATTGACTATTTCACTGACATATTTTCAGAGGTTCCTAGTACATTTTCTTTAAATGAGGAAAGAGAAATGTCTGTGAGACATAGGTGCTTTCTGTTTCATAAATTAAAGACCCTAGACATGTTCAAACTCAACATATAAAATAAATGTGGGACTATTACGGCAACAACTAGAAGTAGGGATTAGAAGGAAAAAAACAGAAATTCTTAAACTAGAATTGTTAGGAAAGAAGATTGTAGAGTGTTTAATTGAACAAAAATAGTACAGAGTTGTTAGATAATTGGGTTATTTACTTTTAATTAAGAAAGTGTAGTATATTAGATAGCATAAAGGATTTGGGGACAACATAACTCATTCAAATCATCACTAATTTGAGCAACGTGTTCTGTAAAGGCACAGAACACAAATAGCAACTAGTGTTGCTAGTGAATTAGAAGATGAAGGTCATGGGGAAAGTCATCATTTAGCCTTCAACTGTATGCACAGGCCATAGATACTCCTTGAGAAATTAACTGATGGACTTAAAGAGTCCCATGGCCTGAGAGTTTTCAAACTAGAGTCTTCCAGTGGTGGTCAGCTATTAAAATTTAAAAGAGAATGACAGGTTTTTCAATGTCTCAAGTATAAAATATCCCCTAATATTTTTTTTTCTTAAATGCTGACGTCAAGCCCCCTTATGTACTTGCAAATAATAGTGGAGGACAGAAAAGGATAAACAATAAACAGTAAACAGCATATACCCTTTAATTCACTCAACAAATCTTTATTGAGTGTCTACGCCATGCGAGACAAAGGCTAACACAGAACAAAGCGGACACTGTCCCTGTTTTCTAAGCTTGATTGAACTGTGGTCTCCTGATTTCGCTGTGCTCAAAATTCCTGGAAATGTTAGAGATGTAGTTTCTCCGATACTACACTTGGGATGGCTTTTATTAGCTTGTGTATGTGGGTAGGAGGGTGGTGGTGGCCCAGAATCTGTGTTTTATCAAACACCCTGGTGAGGGTGGTGCATGGGTGTGAGAAACACACACTGAGACGCGTTGGGCTGGAGGAAGACAGAGCATTATTGCTGCCCTGGAAAGGAGTGTGGAAGGAGGACAGAGCGGAGGTAGCTGACAAGCAGGGTGGGGTGGAGAGGCAGAGGGGAGCCAAGCACACAAGGGTTTTCCAGAGCAGCTTGGTTAAATGATGGATGGGAATGGTATGGCCAGGATGGGAGGATTTGGGGGGGCAGAACTTAGGGAAGGAGGAGTAGCAGATTGCTACAGACAGAGGAAGAGCAGAGGAAAGACAAACAGCTCATGCCCCTACTCTACTTGACGTCTCTTCTGGCACTTAATGTTGTATCCGGGTTCAACAAGCATGCGTAGAATGGATTCCACGTATCCCTGAAGAAAAGACTTGTTTCCACCGTCTGAAGAAGCTTGTAGTTGGGGACATAAGTAAATCATGTGGTTTAAATGATTCAAATTTGTGAAATGCTTGCTGGTTATAAAAATACATGTAACAAATATGAACTGTGCAATTTATAAATTAGATCCCTTTGATTTCACCTCCCAATTTAAAGCACTAAAACCTTAGCCTTACTATTGAAGCTGCCTGAATTTCCCCAGCTCACAAACCCTACTGAGAGATCCTGATTTTTTTATTTATTGTTCCCTCTTGTTGATTTTAACTCTAAATAAATAATTTGGGGCCAGTTCTTTATTAACAACACATCCTCCATGAATCATAGTTTGTTGCTTTTCTTTGTTTCTGCTTTTAAATGTGATTCTTCTGATACTTAACTGCCAAGGTTTCCTGTAATTTTTTTTTATATACCTATGTTTACTAAATTAATTAAAATGGGTTTCTAGCCTTGTTGGCGGCAAGAGAAACAGGTGAAATTTTGCTTTTCCACATTTCTGAGAAATATTCAAAGCTGTCATGGTTTAATGTTAGTAATAAAATTTTGGAATGATTAGAATGCTTAAAAAAAACATAAAAATTAGTGGAATGAAAAGCTTCATCTAATACCCAGTGGTACTATATTTTGGTGGAAGACTGGGGACAACTAAAACAATTGAAGAATAAGCAGAAGTAAAGAAAGCGAGAAGGATAATTAGTCAAATTGGTTATACGTACTTTAAAATGTAAATTACATCTGTCTACCAAGATATGGATGTGGGATCTATGTGGGAAAATAATTTTTTGTTTCTTGAATAACAAGTTAAAGCCCATTGAAGGAAATCACTGAAGTTTTTTTTTTCATTCTTCTCATATATTAGAATTTTGTTGTATTAAATATTGCTTAATAAGGTATTATGAATGGGTTGAAAACAGTTATTATTTTATAAATATAACCATTTCATGATTTTAAAGAGTAATTGAGAAGAATAAGATACTTCAAAGAAAATTATTTGGAATTATAATGTTTGTGCTATTTTTCTTAAGGGTCATGGAGGGAGGTAGATTTAATATTTACATTAAAAGTATTTCCATTAGATTTCATATCCAAAGGGAGTGAGAGTATGAGTTTCTAAATACTACATTCCCACAGCTAAATTGGTAACTGGCCATTGTGGGATCCTCAATAAATATTTGAAATGAATTAATTGAATAAACCATGCCACTTCTTAAAGATACTGTGTCTGTAAGGCAATGTCATTCTTGTCAGTGGTGGTAATTACTTTCAGACAGAATGACTTTATCAACTAGAAAAGTTAGGTGTACTCATATGTACGTGAAATACAATGTCAGAAGAGCCATCTTTGTCTACGTTCATAACTAAGCCTGGAAGATGGTTAGCCATCATCTTCCATGTATTCTTCTCTTACAACGATTGTCTCCTTGTAAAACTCCTTCAGCCTTATTCCAAACAATCATAGCCCTGCTGGAAATATTCCATGGAATTTTTCTTCAGGTCTTTGTATCCTGGAAAAAGTACCATGACAAGAAGCAGGGGCCAGGGTGTCTAGCCTCTGTCGCTCAAATCCTTTGCTGGCTGTGGTTATAGAAAAGTCACTGTGATGTAAGCCCAAGTTACAGTTTGTGTAAATGCATTGATTGGGCCAGATCATCTTTTAGGTACTTGCCATTTAAGATCCTGTGAATCTAAACAAAAGAATATAACTTAACAATTTTTCTGGCTAATAATGAAAGTGTGGCAAGCACAGAAATGGCTAAGTCATAGAATTGATATTTAGGGTAAGCTTGGCTCAACAAATATAAAATATTACTTGACAGTTTCATTTCAGTCGCTCTGTTGTGTCCGACTTTTTGCAACCCCATGGATTGCAGCACGCCAGGCTTCTCTGTCCAACACCAACTCCCAGAGCTTGCTCAAAATCACATCCATTGAGTTGGTAATCCAGCTCTCACATCCATACATGACTACTGGAAAAACCATAGCTTTGATTAGACGGCATTTGTTAGCAAAGTAATGTCTCTGCTTTTTAATATGCTGTCTATGTTGGTCATAGCTTTTCTTCCAAGGAGTAAATGTCTTTTAATTTCATGGCTGCAGTCACCATCTGCAGTGATTTTTGAGCCCAAGAAAATAAAGTCTGTCACTGTTTCCACTGTTTCCTCATCTATCTGCCATGAAGTAATGGGACTGGATGCCATGATCTTAGTTTTCTGAATGTTGAGTTTTAAGCCAGCTTTTTCATTCTCCTCTTTCATTTTCATCAAGAGACTCTTTAGTTCCTGTTTGCTTTCTGCCATGAGGGTGGTGTCATCTGCGTATCTGAGGTTATTGATATTTCTCCCTGTAGTCTTGATTCCAGCTTGTGCTTCATCTACCCTGGCATTTCACATGATGTACTCTGTATATAAATCAAACAAGCAGGGTGACAGTATACAGCCTTGACAGAATCCTTTCCTGATTTGGAACCAGTTCATTGTTCCATGTCCAGTTCTAGCTGTTGCTTATGATCTTTGTCTGTATACAGATTTCTCAGGAAGCAGGTAAGGTAGTCTGGTATTCCCTTCTTTTTAAGAATTTTCCACAGTTTGTTGTGATCCACACAGTTGAAGGTTTTGGCATAGTCACTAAAGCAGAAGTAGATGTTTTTCTTTAATTTTCTTTCTTTTTCTGTGGTCCAATGGATGTTGGCAATTTGATCTCTGATTCCTCTGCCTTTTATAAATCCAGCTTGAGCATCTGAAAGTTCATGGATCATGTACTGTTGAAGCCTTGCTTGGAGAATTTTGAGCATTACTTTACTAGCGTGTGAGATGAGTGCAATTGTGCAGTAGTTTGAACATTCTTTGGCATTGCCTTTCTTTGGGATTGGGATGAAAACTGACCTTTTCCAGTCCTGTGGCCACTGCTGAGTTTTCCAAATTTGCTGGCATATTGAATGCAGCACTTTCACAGAATCATCTTTCAGGATTTGAAATAGCTCAACTGGAATTCCATCACCTCCACTAGCTTTGTATGTAGTGATGCCTCCTAAGGGCCAACTTGACTTCGCACTCCAGGATGTCTGGCTGTAGGTGAATGATCACACCATCGTGGTTATCTGAGTCATTAATACTTTTTTTTTGTACCAAAAAAGTATTCTTGCCACCTCTTTTTAATATCTTCTGCTTCTGTTGTTAGGTCCATACTATTTCTGTCCTTTATTGTGCCCATCTTTGCATGAAATCTTCCCATGGTATCTCTAACTTTCTTGAGGAGATCTCTAGTCTTCCCATTCTATTGTTTTCCTCTATTTCTTCGCATTGATCACTTAGGCAGGCTTTCCTATCTTTCCTTGCTATTCTTTGGAACACTGCATTCAGATAGGTGTGTCTTTCCTTTTCTCCTTTGCCTTTAGCTTCTCTTCTTTTCTCAGCTATTTGTAAGGCCTCCTCAGACAACCGTTTTGCCTTTTTCACATTTCTTTTTCTTGAGGATGGTCTTGATCACTGCCTCCTGTATGATGTCATGAACCTCCGTCCATAGTTCTTCAGGCACTCTATCAAATCTAATCCCTTGAATCTATTTATCACTTCCACTGTATAATCTTAAGGGATTTGATTTAGGTCATACCTGAAAGGTCTAGTGGCTTTCCCTACCTTCTTTAATTTAAGTCTGAATTTGGCAAGAAGGAGTTCATAATCTGAGCCACAGGCAGCTCCTGGTCCTGTTTTGCTGACTGGTGTTTATTATGACCAGAGTATTCTCTTGGCAAAACTCTGTTAGACTGCCCTGCTTCATTTTGTACTCCAAGGCCACACTTGCCTGTTAACCCAGATATCTCTTGACTTCTTACTTTTTCATTTGTGTCCCCTGTGGTGAGAAGGACATCTTTTTTGATGTTAGTTCTAGAAGTTCTTGTAGGTCTCATAGAACCGTTCAACTTCAGTTTCTTCGGCATTAGTAGTTGGATCATAGACTTGGATTACTGTGATATTGAATGGTTTGCATTGAAAAACACATGATTTAAAAATACCCAAATGATTTTAGTCCATTTTGTTTATCCAATTGTAGTAGTTTTGAAATCCAGTACAGTTATGGCACAGTATCTGCATGCACGCTAAGTCGCTTTAGTCATGTCTGACTCTTTGCGGCCCTGTGGACTGTAGTGCACCAGGCTTCCCTGTCCATTGGATTCTCTAGGCAAGAATACTCGAGTTGGTTGCCATGCCCTTCTCCAGGGATCTTCCCAAGCCAGGGATGAATCCGAGTCTCTTAAGTCTCCTGCATTGGCAGCCGGGTCCTTTGTCACTAGCGCCACCTAGGAGGTCCCAAGGCAGTAGCATATAACTAGCAAATTCAGAGGTGTAAGACATTCTTAGTGGCAGATAGGGATATCATATGTCCAGAGGAATTATTTACCCTTGAAAAGCAAGGACCTTAGTTACTTTGTTTGCTGAAATAATATGTGAATGAGTAATCGGGGTAAAAAAATAAGCAATTACAATTTTTAAAGATAGTTTAAAAATAACGTTGGGATTTAAAACTCCTTGAGCTAAGACTGATACATTTTATTCAGTTTTATAGTCAAACAACAACCATCTGTTTTTACCATGGCTCCCAAATGGTGTATTACAAGTACTTTTGTCACTTTTAATTTAGGATATTTTTCCACACTTGACAAAGAACCACTACTGTTTACTCAGTAGTTTCTATGTGTTACATTTTTTTTTCTCTGGTATAGCAATTGTAGTTGATAAAGTAATGGAAATATGTTGATTTCATGAAATTTCTTTAATTGTCAATTGGTTCTTTAAGACTATAACAGAACATAGGAGGAAGATTTGTTTTACCTTTTTTTTTAAGTGAAGATTTTTTCAGTTGATAGTCCTCTGAAATCTTCTTAAAAAAGTTAATAATATCCACTCTTATTTAGTCTCTTACAGCTTTAGAGCTATATACCATCTCAGTAGGCTTAAGGTATTCTTAGAGCAATGTAGAGCTTGCCAGTGCAAGCAAAGATGAGAAAGTGAAGGAGAAAGAGGAATAGTCTTTGAACTGCAAGATTATTTTTCCTTCTCCTTGATATAAAATAAATATATGAATGTGTAAATTAGCAATAAATAAATTAAGTTTTTTGTGGCTTAAAAATCATTAGTGTTTCTATTGCATCTTAAACTGCTTTTGAAATCAGTTACACTTCATGGAAGTATCACCATTCTTATTTTGTAATCACGTTATGCACTTTGAGTCTTTATGCCCCTTGCGCAAAAAAAAAAAAAAAAAAGAGGTAAAAATAATTTTATTACAATTGCAAGGAGGAAATATAATTGTCTTATCCTTTTTACGTTTGGCCTAGTAAATTTAGAAAAAGAAGTTTGAACTGATGACAGATTTTCCTTGTATTGTATTACTCAGTTTTCTTTGGTTTAATCCCTGTATTTAGAAATAGATCCTTGGTGTCAGTAAGTAGCATTCTTCACATCCACTCTTTATAGAGCATTTCTTCCTTCCTGAAATTCTTGTAGCATCTCTCACAAGTGGAAGCTTGTGTTATAAGAAACTTTAAGAAATTCATCCTCTTTACTGCTCAGTGACTCTTGGATCAAGTCTCCATGCTAGATGCCTTGGGAGTTTAGAGTGCAAATATACTTTTTCCCACAAGGAAAAATTAGGTTTTCTCTCTCTCTTGTGTAATAGTGTTTTATGTGCTGAAGACTAATTAGGTCATCCATTTGTAATTAGGCCACTTTGTCTTCTAGACTAAATAATCCAAATATTAGCTTGATTATAGGCCCATTGATAATATTTTAAACGTTTGGCTTACACAGTTTATTTTGACCCTCTCCAAGTTTTCCAGCAAGGTCTTGAATTGGGCCACCAGTTGTACCCAGCCATATGTTCGTCTGACTTCTAAGTGGTCAACCTATTATTTCCCAAAATTTAAACAGATATTTATGAACTCTCTCAGGTGGTGCAGTGGTAAAGAATCCTCCTGCCAGTGCAGGAAACAGAGAGATGTGCGTTTGATCCCTGGGTTGGAAAGATCCCCTGGAGAAGGAAATGGCAACCCACTCCAGTATTCTTACCTGGAGAATCCCATAGACAGAGGAGCCTGGCGGGCTCCATGCATGGCAAAGAGTCAGACATGACTGAAGCGACTTAGCATGCATGCACTCCAAAAAATACCCATGAAATTGTACCTGTTATTAGTTTTATGTGTATTTAATGTGAGTGATAAATTTGGGAGTTTGTATATCGGTCTCTAACACTAGATACAGCATTTTTAGAGAACAATTTCTATAAATTTGCAGTTCCTTTTCGTTACCTGATGCTTATAATAAAAATGATAAAATATACTGAACTCACCATAGCCCTGGTTCATGTACATACGTACACACGTGCACAAATGTAAATATTCTATCTATTTGTTAAATGCATATTATGGATGTGAATAAGCTAAAAATCTCCTGCCTAGTTGGTAAAGCAAGGTATCAAAAAAGTCACAGTAAACTGTTATCTCTCATTAGAGGAGTGAACTGGGAATATAATGTTTGAGCTGTGACTTGCAGGATCAATTTGGTTTTATCACGCAGACAGAGTGGGAAGAGTCATGCTGGGAGCTGGCTCCTTAGGAAATTGTGGTTGGTTGTAAGGGTGGGATCCATGTGCTGGGGCACTGAGCTGAATAGGTTGACTGAGAAGAATTGGCCTAAGGAGCTAAAACCACAGGGAAGAAAGCCGTTAAAGAATTTCAAGTGGTTTGTATCTTAGATTGAACTGTAAATGATACAGCAATTGGATCAGAGGCTGGTGAGAAAAGAAGTCTGAGAAACTGATAAAGTTGATTTAGACCTTGGATAAGGCAGTGGAGTGGGAATGAATAGGAGGTATAGATTCTAGATGTTCAGTGACCATTTTGATAGGGGCAATGAAAAAAGTCTTCTCCAATGTGCCTGTTTTGAGCTTAGGCTCCTGAGGCCCCAGGAGGTAAGTTTAGGGCAGTGAAGGGTGTGAGGTGGCGAGATGGGAAATGACTTTGATTTTTGAATTTCCTGTGGACCTGTGGGAGGAGACTAGAAGTTTTGGAGTAGAACTCAGGAGAGATGTTAGAGATGGATGGAGTTTGGTGGTTGAAATCATCAAGAGGCCATGTGAAACAGGAAGATGAGGGCATAGGTGGAGCCCTCAAGGAAGAATGGTGAAAGGAGGGAAAAATCAGGCAGCAAGCAATTCAAGCAACCCACATATGACCAACAGAGCCTTAGCAGCCTAGGAAACATGGTCATGAAGCAAAAGACGGTTGAGAATGAATGTCTCATTGCCACAGAAGACTGAAAAGTGACAAGCGAGATGATGGGAAAACTGAGGGCAGTTTCATCGAAGTGTCGGTGTCCAAAGCCAGATGACAGTGGCTTTAGGAGCAAATGAGGACATAGAAGTAGCTAGCATTTACTGGTAACTACTTTGCTAGAGGTATTTTATTAGGCATTTCTTGATTAAAAAAAATTTTTTTTTTGCTTAATTCTCATTTGAACCCAGTGAAGGAAGTGTTTTGTGGATGAGAAATTGTCTCAAAGAAATATTTGCCCAAATTGTACAACAAATAAGTTAAAGAGCCAAAATTCAATCTCTAGTTCATCATTAGTCTTAAATTAGTGCTATGAATGTAATAAGATAGATAGGATTGATTGTTATTTTCTCAACAATGAAATAAGATATGACCCCAAAAGGATCAGTATGCAAATAATAGAGGATGCAACTAGAAGAGAATTTTGCAAGAACATAGTTCTTGTCTTCATGTGACTCTCTCCCAGAGGTTTCCAAGTTTTGAAGCTGCTCCTTGGAGATATAATATGACATTCAAGGGAAGAAAAATCCTAGGATTTCTGGTTTGGGGTATCTAGTCAATTTTGAGAAGCTCACTGAAGTAGGACTTCAAAAACATTTGGGAACAAGTAGGATGGCTAGTATATTAATAGAAAAAGTTTTAAGTAGAAAAATAAAAAAGGAAGTTATTTCTGAGAGCTGCAAACAGAGCTAGTGGAGGTGATGGAATTCCAGTTGAGCTATTTCAAATTCTAAAAGATGATGCTGTGAACGTGCTGCACTCAGTATGCCAGCAAATTTGGAAAATTCAGTAGTGGCCACAGGACTGGAAAAGGTGGGTTTTCATTCCAATCCCAAAAAAGACAATGCCAAAGAATGCTCAAACTACCGCAAAATTGCACTTATCTCACACGCTAGTAAAGTAATGCTGAAAATTTTCCAAGCCAGGTTTCAACAGTACATGAACTGTGAACGTCCAGAAATTCAAGCCGGATTTAGAAAAGGCAGAGGAATCAGAGATCAAATTGCCAACATCCGTTGGATCATCGAACAAACAGAGTTCCAGAAAACATCTGCTTTATTGGCTATGTCAAAGCCTTTGACTGTGGATCACAACAAACTGTGGGAAATTCTGAAAGAGATGGGAATACCAGACCACCTGACCTGCCACTTGAGAAAACTGTATGCAGATCCAGAAGAAAGAGTTAGAACTGGACATGGAGGAAAAGACTGGTTCCAAATAGGAAAAGGAGAATGTCAAGGCTGTATATTGTCACCCTGTTTATTTTACTTATGTGCAGAGTCCATCATTAGAAATGCTGGGCTGGATGAAACACAAGCTAGAATCAAGACTGCCAGAAGAAATATCAATAACCTCAGATGTGCAGATGACACCACCCTTATGGCAGAAAGTGAGGAAGAACTAAAGAACCTCTCGATGAACATGAAAGAGGAGAGTGAAAAGTTGTCTTAAAGCTCAACATTCAGAAAACTAAGATCGTGGCATCTGGTCCCATCACTTCATGGGAAATAGATGGGGAAACAGTGGAAACAGTGAGAGACTTTAATTTCTTGGGATCAAAAATCACTGCAGATGGTGATTGCAGCCATGAAATTAAAAGACACTTACTCCTTGGAAGGAAAGTTATGACCAACATAGACAGCATATTAAAAAGCAGAGACATTACTTTGCCAACAAAGGTCTGTCTAGTCAAGGCTATGGTTTTTCCAGTGGTCATGTATGAATGTGAAAGTTGGAGTATAATGAAAGCTGAGCACCGCAGAATTGATGCTTTTGAACTATGGTGTTGGAGAAGACTCTTGAGAGTCCCTTGGACTGCAAGGAGATCCAACCAGTCCATCCTAAAGGAGATCAGTCCTGACTGTTCATTGGAAGGACTGATGCTGAAGCTGAAACTCCAATACTTTGGCTACCTGATGTGAAGAACTGACTCATTGGAAAAGACCCTAATGCTGGGAAAGAGTGAAGGTAGGAGGAGAAGGAGATGACGAGGATGGGATGGTTGGATGGCATCACCGACTTCAATGGACATGAGTTTGAGTAAACTCTGGGAGTTGTACAGGGAGATCTGGCATGCTGCAGTCCATGGGGTCACAAAGAGTTGGACATGACTGAGCGACTGAACTGAACAATTAAATACTGAAGTTTGCTTTTTTTCTGAAAATGAGGGTAAATCTCTTCTTTTAAAAACTCATTGGTAATATTAAATTGCGGATGCCTGTGTAAGTAGGTGTTGAAGTGAGTAACATGATTAACCAGTGGAGTTTGGTTTTTGAATCACAACTTACCTGGCTCTCTATAACTGTGGTGTCTTGTTGACATGAAATTAGTAATTTTCATACCCAACACTCTATTATGAAATTAATCTGTTATTTCTTCACGTGGAAGATGTAATGTCTGAGATATCTGATGGTTCTTCTGGTGAAGGTATTTAAAGACTGATTTTTTTTCTTACGATATGCTCATTACAGAGGGGTGTTCATAGGTAATTTCTGGTTTTGAGCTCTCAGGCACCCCAACCTTGGATTTCAATGTTATACTACAAATAGAGCTCTTGTTCCAGAATTATTAGTTATAAAGCTGGTGCCAGCTTTTGGCCCTTAAAATTTTCCCTCTTTGATATATTATGTTAAGCTCATTATTAAGACTTGCAACTGTCTTGCAAAAATATATCTTACAATTTACAGATTTCTGGATTTATTTTTTAAATGTCTTTCCTTGGCCACTATAATGTTTTGGAGCCCATTGCTACAGGTTTCAGTTAGAAAAACTGTATGTTTTCAACAGTGGTAGAGAATGTATTTAAAAATATATGTTAAAAGCATTTTACCATAAAATATTTTGTTTATTCATAATAAGTGTTATACAAAATGCATAATTTTTGTCATAAAACAAGTCTAATATTTTTGAAGAAATAAGCTGAAAAAGCTGAGCTGCTTCTGGGAATTCTGATTGTGAAAAGCAAATGTGATTATCTTGGACTCGGGTCATTGATTACAAACATAGCAGCCTGAATTTTTTGGAGGGGGGAAACTAAATCTGAGATATTTCCCTTTAGACTCTTGGATTTCTGAAGAAGAAAAGAGGGAGGAAAAGACCAAAAGAAACTTAATAAAATACTGGCGCTGGAACGGGGCAAGGTTAAGTCATTTTTAAATGAATGAACACAACTAGTTCCAGCAGCCAGTGTTCCATTTAGAAAAAGCCATTGGTAGCCCATTGCCCTAGACTCTGAATGGACTTGGCAGGCAATTTTTCAGTGAAATGGACCTGATATAATTGGATTGGATCCAGCAAGGTTTTCTACTGGACACAATGTGATGCATTATGAAGTAAAGACAGTACAAATAGTCCAGTTGAACTATTTCAAATCCTGAAAGATGATGCTGTGAAAGTGCTGCACTCAATATGCCAGCAAATATGGAAAACTCAGCAGTGGCCACAGGACTGGAAAAGGTCAGTTTTCATTCCAATCCCAAAGAAAGGCAATGCCAAAGAATGCTCGAACTACCACACAATTGCACTTATCTCACACGCTAGTCAAGTAATGCTTAAAATTCTCCAAGCTAGGCTTCAGCAATACATGAACCGTGAACTTCCAGATGTTCAAGCTGGATTTAGAAAAGGCAGAGGAACCAGAGATCAAATTGCCAACATCCGATGGATCATCGAAAAAGCAAGAGAGTCCCAGAAAAACATCTATTTCTGCTTTATTGACTATGCCAAAGCCTTTGACTGTGTGGATCACAATAAACTGGAAAATTCTTCAAGAGGTGGGAATACCAGACCACCTGACCTGCCTCTTGAGAAATCTGTATGCAGGTCAGTTAGAACTGGACATGGAACAACAGACTGGTTCCAAATAGGAAAAGGAGTATGTCAAGGCTGTATTTTGTCATCCTGCTTATTTAACTTATATGCAGAGTACATCATGAGAAACGCTGGGCTGGAGGAAGCACAAGCTGGAATCAAGATTGCCGGGAGAAATAGCAATAACCTCAGATATGCAGATGACACCACCCTTATGGCAGAAAGTGAAGAACGAAAGAGCCTCTTGATGAAAGTGAAAGAGGAGAGTGAAAAAGTTGGCTTAAAGCTCAACATTCAAAAAACTAGGATCATGGCATCCAGTCCCATACTTCATGGCAGATAGATGGGGCAACAGTAGAAACACTGGCTGACTTTATTTTTCTGGGCTCCAAGATCACTGCAGATGGTGATTGCAGCAATGAAATTAAAAGACATGTACTCCTTGGAAGGAAAGTTATGACCAACGTAGACAGCATATTAAAAAGCAGAGACATTACTCTGCCAACAAAGGTCCGTCTAGTCAAGGCTATCGTTTTTCCAGTGGTCATGTATGGATGTGAGAGTTGGACTATAAAGAAAGCTGAGCACCGAAGAATTGATGCTTTTGAACTGTGGTTTTGGAGAAGACTCTTGAGAGTCCCTTGGACTGCAAGGAGATCCAACCAGTCCATCCTCAAGGAAATCAATCCTGAGTGTTCATTGGAAGGACTGATGTTGAAGCTGAAACTTCAATACTTTGGCCACCTGATGCGAAGAGCTGACTCATTAGAAAAGACCCTGATGCTTGGAAGGATTGTGGACAGGAGGAGAAGGGGATGACAGAGGATGAGATGGCTGGATGGGGATGACAGAGGATGAGATGGCTGGATGGCATCACCGACTCGATGGACATGGGTTTGGGTGAACTCAGGGAGTTGGTGATGGACAGGGAGGCCTGGCGTGCTGCAGTTCATGTAGTCGCAAAGAGTCGGGCAAGATTGAGCGACTGAACTGAAGTGGACCTAAAAGCTGTAATCATTGATATGCAATGCTACCTTTTTTAAAGGAAGTTTCTTGGCTCTGGGGAAGAAGAAAGACATCATGGTTGACTTACCTGTAAAATATTTAACACAAGGATAATAGAGGCTATGATTGGCTTTATATTGTTTCCTGAAATTTATGACTAAGGTACAGTAGTATTTATACTGGTAATTCAATTTTATGTAATCCCTTCAAATACTTTCATGAGATAAGTGGTAGGATCCTCATTTTCCGAATGAGATAACTGAAAGGCAGGAATGGTGAGACTTGGCCTAGGTCCTATAGTACAGAGGTCCCCAACCCCCGAGATCTAATGCCAAATGATGTGAAGTGGAGCTGGTATAATAATAGACATATGGTACACAATAAATGTAATGCTCTTGAATTGTCCTGAACCATCCCTCCCCTCCCCTGTTGTGGAAAAATTATCTTCCATGAAACCAGTCCCTAGAGCCAAGAAGGTTGGGGACCAATGAAGTAGACCTGAGATTTGAACTCAAGTCAGCCTCATTTCATAGTCTGTGCTGTGTCACTAATGTTCTCCAGTTGTGCCCATCACACAGCCTTTCCTATCTCAGGCACTCCTTGATCTGAGGGCACTTGCAAGGGTTACTTGGTAGCAGCTGTTACTCCTGCAAATCTAGTACCAGTGACCTTTGCATTTGGGTTGTGTACTTTATATACCTATTACAAAGATGATGGAAAACAATTTATAAATACCATCTTTGCCTTATCTGTGGAAGGAGGTAGTTTTAATTCATTCTTTGCCTATGTTGTAATAGGTCCCCCAAAGTAGTAGGCTTAACTCCATAAAAGTGAATTTTTGCTTATTTTTCTTTGATGACTATTATAATCATTCAAAGATAATTTAACACATCAGTAATGATCCAATATCTTATATAATTGTCCAACAAAAAAAATGTGTGGGTTTGTGATATCTTAAATATGATAGTATGAACTGCAAGGTTGGGTAGAATCTTAATCTACATTCAAATTTGGATGTCTGATGTTAAAAAGTCTGGTGATTCTCAGTAGGTTGTAGAGAGAAAGAGGAGGTACAAATCTCTGAGCAGAATGATCTGATAGGTGCAGAGGGCTTTCTTATATAAGCTTTCCTGCTGCTTCAAAAGATCAGGTGTGGTGGGACATTTCTTTGTCCGAGTCATAGAGAAACAGGCATAAACCATCACTTTTCTCGATATCAGTTTGTCATATCTCTAAAGTTCTGGTAATGAAACAAGACGGACTACATCCTAATTACTTCTCATCAGTATCTATAGCATTGCATCAGATACCCTAGTCATATAATAATTATTTCTTGGATATATGCACGGTCATATAGAGAGACTATTCATCAGTTGTTACAAAGGACTAGGTTTGTTCATCTTTAGGGTTAGAAAGTGTTGAAAGAGTCATTAGCCAATTAAGAACTGAAAGGACATTTGTCCACTAGCCACATGTTCAATCACTTATTCTCCCTTGAGTTCTGTTTTCTCTCTGGGTCAGAGAGATACAAAGCATATATATATGTTGTGTTTAAATTCAGTTTTTCTGGAATTTTCTTATCAGTTTCAAATCTAAGGGAAAATAATGGTGGCTACAGAAGAGGGACTAAAACAGGTAGTTACTCAAAATGTTTTAAGCATTGGGTGTGTGGTCACATTGGAGAGTTAAACTCCTCAGATTTTTTTTTTCATAATTTATTTCACCTTGTTTCTTTTCTAATACAAGCTTCCTATAGTACTGCACACTGTCTATAGTATAGTAGCCACTACCTCCATGTAGCTATTTAAATTTAATTAATAAAGTGAAATCAAATTAAAAAATTTCTCAGTAGCACCAGCCATATTTCAAAGGCTCAGTAGCCACATGGAGCTAGTCACAACTGTACTGAATGATGCAGATCATAGAAGGTTTCTATCATGCAACATAGATAGTTATATTGGACATCACTAATTAACTGGGTCCTCAGATATCCAGATGCTTTCTGTGTCTGAACCTCCAGTCCTGATCTTTAAGTCCCAGAATGTTCTGCCTGCATGATTGTCTTTGCTTTTTAAAAGAACAAATAGCTGAGTTTTAAGTGGTTTTCATCTTTTTAGCGTACTTTGCATGTGATTTGCTGTAGGTACTCTTTAATAATTACAGTAATTCTCCCATACTCTGAATATATATTAAAACATTTTTCAGTTACGCTGTGATGAAGGGTACTTTCACCACTCCTCTTTGGTGATGTGGTTCAGTGCCTTGATTTTATTTCATAGAAACACCACTGTTGCACAATAAATTATATTGAAATAAGTGTGGCGTATCATGACATAAATATCCCCTGAAAATGAGGAAAAACAAGTTTGACACTCGGGTGGCTAATATATCACCCAGATATTAGGAAATGGATTGTACTGTTGTTGATAGGAAACAAGAGGATAGCAGATGATTTCACTAAAATATAAGAAGGGAAAAGAAAACAGAAAAAATAATAGGCTTATTATTTTTAGCTCATTTGCTTTGTTTTGCTGTTTTTAGGGGTGAAGATGTAGACAATTAGCAGGTGACCATTGTCTAAGAGTGTTACCTTTTCTTGTTACTCTCTGTCTAGTGTGTCTTGCCTTTTCTTCAAGTGTTGGTGTTGGCAGTATTTATGTCTACTCTTCTGTGGATTCTCTCATTTGCATTGCATTCATTTATTGAATTCATGCATCTTCCACTGTGTCATTTCCCTTTCATACTTCAGTTTTGTTTTGCTTTTTCTATCAATGCAGGATTATAATTCTTAACTCTCAATGCATTGGATATTCAATAGAGAAGAGTCACTAAAAAAAAGTACCCCCACCACCACCTTTTTTAAAGTAGCAGAAATTTCTCCATTCCTGCTATGGAACAACAGACAAAACAGAGGTCATTCTTGAAGGTGAAAGGTATAGGGTGAACTGGAATGGGTCCTGGGTGGGCAGAGGTGGTAGTGTCAAGAGAGCTGTTAGGACTGGCTGCATTTGAAAGTAAGTCATGGAATTAAGAAAATCTGTTGACTATAGCCAGCCATAACCAGGAGTTCCTAAAGTTGGCTGCTATCAGCCATCAGTTGAAAAGCAGTCCTTGTGTTTGCCTCGACTTTTTGGCCAGAGATTGGCAGAGCATCAGAACAGCAGATTCCCAAGAGGAGGAGTAATTTCTTAACAGTTTGCTGTATTTGGGATGCCATCATAATTTAATCATCGACACCAAAAAGTGTACAGTGGAATGCGTTGTGAGACAGTGATTGGCACCTAGAGTCACTTATTATTTTGTCAAGAATTTGACGTGCCAATCAATTGCATGAGCAATGTATGCTTGCTTGAAATTGATCATGAAATACCTCTTGTTAAGCATCTTGATATTCTTTGCTAATGTACATCATCTCTTGGCTTTAGAGCTTTTACTCATGCTTCTATTTCATAACTAAGGGAGGGGGTTGATAAAAGGTATGAGCTAATGAAATCATTTACAGCAGAATAATGCTTTTTATAATGTACTCCAGAGTGAGTTGTCACACTGACCTCATTATTTATTTCCTACATGATTATCAAAGTTAAATGAACTCACTGTGGAGAATTTTCAAATTACAAGGAAATATAAAGATGAAAATAGATGATGCTACCACTCATAACAATACTATTTATAATTCAGAACTATTTCCTTCCATATTTTAAGATTATCTGAGTATACTTTGAAAGACTGTCTTTAAAAATTTTGTTTACCATATCATATCATTAAATATTATTTAAAAGCATGGTTTAAATAGTATACAATATATAATATACTGTAATCTAGCTAACAAATCCTCTGTGATTGGATATTTAGTTTCCTGTGTCTTTACTGTTATACATGAACCTGTGATGAACATTTTAGGTACATTTTATATGAAATGTTTGCCTTCCTCTGATTATTATATGAGGGAGAATTATGATGTAGATATATACATCAAACAAATTTGACATGCAGTTGACTGGATCATCGAAAAAGCAAGACAGTTCCAGAAAAACATCTATTTCTGCTTTATTGACTATGCCAAAGCCTTTGACTGTGTGAATAACAATAAACTGTGGAAAATTCTGAAAAAGATGGGAATACCAGACCACCTGAACTGCCTCTTGAGAAACCTGTATGCAGGTCAGGAAGCAACAGTTAGAACTGGACATGGAACAACACACTGGTTCGAAATGGGAAAAGGAGTACGTCAAGGCTGTATGTTGTCACCCTGCTTATTTAATTTATATGCAGAGTACATCATGAGAAACGCTGGGCTGGAGGAAGCACAAGCGGGAATCAAGATTGCCGGGAGAAATAGCAATAACCTCAGATGTGCAGATGACACCAGCCTTATGGCAGAAAGTGAAGAAGAACGAAAGAGCCTCTTGATGAAAGTGAAAGAGGAGAGTGAAAAAGTTGGCTTAAAGCTCAACATTCAGAAAACTAAGATCATGGCATCTGGTCCCATCACTTCATGGCAGATAGATGGGGCAACAGTGGAAACAATGGCTGACTTTATTTTTCTGGGCTCCAAAATCACTGCAGATGGTGATTGCAGCCATGAAATTAAAAGACGCTTACTCCTTGGAAGTAAAGCTATGACCAACGTAGACAGCATATTAAAAAGCAGGGACATTACTTTGCCAACAAAGGTCCGTCTAGTCAAAACTATATCGTTTTTCCAGTAGTTATGTATGAATGTGAGAGTTGGACTATAAAGAAAGCTGAGAACTGAAGGATTGATGTTTTTGAACTGTGGTTTTGAAGACTACTCTTGAGAGTCCCTTGGACTGCAAGGAGATCCAACCAGTCCATCCTAAAGGAAATCAGTCCTGAGTGTTCATTGGAAGGACTTATATTGAAGCTGAAACTCCAACACTTTGGCCACCTGATGCGAAGAGCTGACTCATTTGAAAAGACCCTGATGCTGGGAAAGATTGAGGGCAGGAGGAGAAGGGGACGACAGAGGATGAGATGGTTGGAAGGCATCACCGACTCGATGGACATGAGTTTCAGCAAGCTCTGTTAGTTGGTGATGGACAGGGAGGCCTGACGTGCTGCAGTCCATGGGGTCTCAAAATGTCGGACACGACTGAGTGAAGTGAGCCTGAGTGTTACACTTGGCACTAGTGCCATCTCTGGGAGCTTGAGGGCTGAAGGAGATGAGGATACATTATGAACAGAGAACAGTAGTTGGACTGTGGTGGCAGTCATTTTACTTAGTATTCATCTACTGAATGCTGTGAATCAGGTCCCATGTTATGTCTTGGAGATTCAGCTGTGAATAAGACATATCTTGCCTCCAAGGAATGCAAATTTTAGGAGGGTATGCAGAAAAGGAAACTAGCAATGATGATAATTTCCTATAATAAGACTGAACTAGAGAGAGACTCTCCTTCTCTTATTTACCTTTTTACTCCAGTACTTGGCATGGTTCCTGACCTCCAAATGCCCCTTAACTGTGGTTGAATCAGCAATTTATTCTATGAATACCAGGATACATTAAGTGAGAAACAGCCAGCCAGGTTAGAGGTTAAACAGAGGCCAAGTAGGAGGAGCACCGAGGAAGACCATTGTTTTGTCAGGGAAGGTTTTTAAGAAGAAGTTATACTCAAGCTAAAGTTTTTGCCTCCATCTTCCCTCTGTAAATTGAATTAAATTTGTGCTCTACCAAGAGACTTGATATTTCAAGGAACCTTACTACAATATAGTTTTGGTAAAATGAAATCTTTTGTAATGCAAATAATTACTTCCTAATTTATATGTGGAGCAAGTTAAGATTTTTGTAGCTCAGGTATTTTTTTCTTTTCTTTTTTCAAAGGATGGTCACAATGGTCTATCTTTGCAATAAGTAAAAACATCCTTACAGTAATTGAATGAGAAATTGATTGAATTTAATCTTTCATTCTTCCACATTCTATAGAGAATAAAGAAGCATTTTTAAATGTATAAATGCCCTTACCGAAGTGAGTAAAGAAGGCATATTCATGTAGATTTCATTGGAAATTAAGACTTGTCTGAGTCATTATGAAGTCAGTTGATCTTTTCAAGTCATTTCTCCAGTGCTCAGTTTCCCCATATGCAAAATGTGGCATTTGGACTAGAGTATTTCTAAGTTCTATTACAGCTTTAAAATTCTCTGGGAGGAAAGGTAAAAGTAATATTAATGACAAATTTATCTTATAATTAGGGTAGTAAATTACAAATAGTATGCTGAGATAGAAATGAAAATGACTCTTAAGATTTTTTAATTATAGATAATTATAACTCTGTTAGGCTTTTTGAAGGTGCTAGGCAGTCATTTAAAAAAAAATGAAATTCAGGATTGGTTCCTTTGTACAAATACTATAGTTGATTCACCCTTTTATATGGATACCCATCCTGTTGGATTGAAGGCCTATGCTACTCCATTATGACCTTATTTCAACTTAGCAAATAATATCTATAGGACTCTATCTCCAAATAAGACCACATTCTGAAGTCCTGGGTGTTAGGACTGCAACAAACGAATTTAGAAGGCTGAGAGGTGATGTGATCAACCCATAACAGCTTCTGTGAATGCTCTATTTATTTTTGTCCTTTCTAACAGGTTAGCCAGGACACAAATATAGTGCATGAACTGGGAGAACACCCTCCTGTACCCGTGACAAGCATCACTAATTGATCCTGGCAAACTCCCCCACTAATTGCAGAAGCAGACTCAAAATTGCCCATTAAAGTGGGGCATAAAATAACACCTGTTTCTATATAGATAGATTTATATAGCCAAATGGAAAAACAAGAATCACTTTAATGAATCATATAAAGCTTCGTGCATATTGGTACCCCCTAAATAAATTCTAATTCAAAATTGGGTCATAATATAAGAATATATTTAGTTAGAATAAATAGCAAGAGGCAGAGTTCTTAAGGAAAAAAAAATTGAAATGTGAATGAACAGTAGAAAGTCTACTTTTTATTAATCTGCCCTTGACACTTTTCTTCTCTAAAGGATATTTACAATAACATGAGTAGCCCAGGGTGTACTATATACTGAGTATTTAAATTTTGTTTCAGCATTAAATAGAATATACTTTTATCAGAATTTGTATTTTTTATTTATCAATTTGGGGAGATTTTGTGTATTGTCTCATCTTTGTTTAGAAATATATTAAAATGGTTTAACCTAAGGAAAAAAGACTTTGTAAGAGTATTATGTCACTTTGCCATTCATCTATTCTTCATTCACATATTTATTGTAAGCTAGCCTTATGGACACTATTTTGATGTATCAATAATAACTTAGAACCACGTGTCACTAGACACATGTGCCTGTTGACCACTCTGTATACACCTAGTCAGAAGTGAGGTGTGCTGCAAAGACAAAAATACATGCTAGATTTCAAAAATAAAAAAACAGAATATAAACTGTCTCCAGTATTTTCCTATTGATTCCATGTTGAAATAATGTTTTGAATAGATTCAGATAGATATATTTAACATTTAAACTCAGCTAGTCATTTAACATTTTTAATATGGCTAATAGAAATGTAAAATGTCTTTTGTGACTTGCATTATGTTTCCTTTTAAAATTTTACTGAAGTATTATTGACTTACAATGTTGTGGTTTTCAGCTACACAGCAGAGTGACTCAGTTACACATATATGTTTTTTGTTCATTTTCTTTTCCATTATGGTTTATTACAGGGTATTGTATATAGTTCCCTGTGCTCTAAACAGGACCTTGTTGTTTATTCATCTGATATCTAACAGTTTTCATCTGCTGATCCCAAATTCCTAATCCTTTCTTCCTTCACAACCATAAACCTATTCTCTATGAGTCTGCTTCTCTTTTGTAGATAAGTTCATTTGTGCCATATTTTAGGGTCCACGTATAAGTAATATCATATGGTATCTGTCTTTCTTTTTATGACTTCACTTAGTATGATAATTTCTAGGTTCATCCATATTGCTGCAAATAGCATTACTTCATTTTTTATGACTGAGTTGTATTCCATTGTGCGTATATATACACACATGATATCTTCTTTATCCATTCATCTGTTGGTGGACATGTATGATGGACATACATGATTGTTTCCATGTCTTGGTCATTGTGCATATTTGGCTTGCATTATATTTCTGTGGGACAGGGCTACTGTAGAATTAACTAAGCAAGCCAGTTGAGTACTGATGTGCCAGTTCTGACACTGTGCATAAATGCACTGATGGTGATGGTTCATTGATAGCTCTTATCTGTGAGTCATCTGTGGCATATATGAAACAGCAGTCTTTTATTTATTTATCTTTAGCCATCAACATAAGAATATATGCGGACATAGAAAGAAAGGAACAGTCTATACTTTAAATGACTTTGGAAACTTGATATCCTTTGTGACTTTCCTTCTTATGCTGAAGTATTAGAATGTATTTGTACTTCCTGTAAATGAGGAGGACCAAGATTCATAAATACTTTTAAAACCTTGTTTTTCTAGAAAGTTGTCATTCAAAGACATGCTTAATTATACCTTCTCCTAGCTACCTTCTCAAATGTCTACAGATGTAAATAGTGTACTTTGTTAGGTCTTTGGATGCACATGACTTGCTTCTCCTTGTAGTTTTTATTATAATTTGCTTTAATGTGTTATTCCTTTTCCTTTGGTCTGACTTTCCTTTTAAATTATATCTCTAGCCTGTGACTGGCTTATTTGCCTTGGCTCCATCTCGTTGGTCTAGTTGTGTCTTAACATAGAGGGCACTCTAAAAAATATTGAATTAAAAGAACACCTGCTGAGGTTTAAGAGATTAACAGTACTTCCTCCACCCCCATCCTTTATCAGAGTTATTTTGACTTTATGGTGTCACATGTCAGAATTCACCTAAAGACGCGAGCAAATCATTGGGGATGCTTGTATCAGCAATAAGTTGATTGATTGATTAGGCTGCATCATTTTGTTTTATAATTTAAACACTATTCTTATTATAAAATAAACTCATCAAATATTGATCATTTAGTTAATATTTTGACAATGCACCACAGTCTCCTGTACATTTAGTTCTTTAGAGATTGCCTTTGAATTCATGAACTCAATATTTAAAGTTAGAAAATTTTGTTTTCTCAGCTTTAATCCTCACATACCCTTTGTTGTTGGTTTCTTGCTTGTTAATCCTCCCCACATTTCTGCTTTCAGGGATTGTCCCCTTTTGACAATAGCTTAAATGATTTCCCCAAGATTACACTGTGAGTACAGCTAAGCCACAACTCACTGCCCCTGTCTTTGATCTCATGCTCTTTTCTTCAGTTTAACCTAAGAGCCGTCTAAGTGAGAAGTCAAATTTTGGATTATGAAGTCATATTCCCACCTCCCTGCTGGCCCTTTCTTCTCTGAGTCAATTTCATTGCTGGCTTTCTGCTCAAAAGCAGAGACTATTCACTCTTACAAAAATGACTTCTATAGCCTACTGATGAGGGCAAAACTTTTCCTTTTATTAAATCTAGTTCTATTATAATATTCATTCATAGGAATGGTGGCTTTTTTTTTTTTTTTGCATTATGTTCATTTTTTTCCTGACATTTAATAATTAGGAACCTGAATCTCTGTTGGGGGTAAAAGGAAGAATGATAACTGTTTCATTCTATTCAGTCTAAAATGCCATTCAGAGGCATAGTGGGCCTCTTTGTCAAGTTTCCTTGAAGCATATCCTTGCAGGAACAACATTTTCTACATGACGGCAGTGGGGCTTCAACTGCTTCCCCAGGGATGCCTTCTGAGACACTGGCTGCTAGTTACATCTTAAGACAGTAACTCGAGTTACACCGGAGCACAAAAATTCACATGGTGCAAATTTTTATTGTATTTTAATATAAATAAGATATTTATGTGATTAAAATTCAAAAGGTACAAAAGAACATATCAATTCCCCTCAACGCTGGCCTTCTGCAACTGGGTTCCCCGTTTGTGTGTCAACCACTTCCATCAATTTATATAAAAGAAAAAGGGGGGGGGGAAGAATGTGAATGTGTTTGTGTATGCATGAAATACATATACTGCTGTACTCTTTACCTTTTTAACATCATGGTTTATTTCGGAAATCATTCCAGGTTAGTATATAATGAATTTACTCTTTTTTTTAATTGCTGCTTGCCATTAATTTATGATATGACACAGTTGATTTCACATGAGTGCTCAGTTGCTCAGTTGTGTCTAACTCTCTGCAACCCTATGGAGTGTAGCCTGCCAGGTTACTCTGTCCACAGGATTTTCCAGGCAAGAACACTGGAGTGGCATTCTCCAGGGGATCTTCCCGACCCAGAGATTGAACCTGTGTCTCCTGCATTGGCAGGCAGATCCTTTACCACCAAGACATCTGGGAAGTCCATTTGATTTCACAGTATTCTATTGTTGAACACTTAGATTACTTCTTGCTGTTAAAATAAATGTCACAAATTATAACTTTGAATACATAATTTTATACGTGTGTGGGAGCATACTTTAGGAGGTCAGATTCCTAGAAGTATAATTGTATATGAAGATGTGCTCACTTGTAGTTTTGTTTTGAGTGTGTACTTTCATTAATTTTTTGGAGAAAGAATCCATGTTCATGATACAAAATTCCTTTAAAATGAGGAAAGAATGAAGTTAGTATCTCAACGATCAATAGAAATAGAGCTGATTGTAATCTTTTGCAAGTATAGGCACGTGTGATATGAGGTTGGATAGATATATTACATAGATTACATAGGTACCTTTTATCAGGAATATTTTTATCTTATTTTATCTTATTTATCTTATTCTTCATTTACTCTTTAGCTCTAGTTCCTACTCAGGAGCAATTTAGCTGCCTCCAAAAGACATCTGACACTGTCTGCTGTAGGTATTTGTGGTTGTCACAAGTATGTGTGTGGCTTTGTTACATCTACCAGGTAGAAGCTAGAGATTCTGCCAAATATCCTGCAGTACTCAGGAACACCTCTATTGTGCCCAGAAAAATGACTTCATTGGTCCCAAGTCAGTGACGCCAGATTGGGAAACTGATCCGTAAGGATCAGAAGGCTTTTCCAAGTTGTCGATTTCCATAGAGATGCCAGGCTTCCATGCTGCCATTCATATGAGAAGCATCACAATTTTTCCTCCTCAATCTCCATGCTGAACTGTAGTTATTATGTATCTCAGCAGCAAAAGTGATGGTTCCACTGACATTCACTGTACTTAGCTGGCCTCTTTAGCATGACTGCAAATATGGTACTCATAGTTTGTCAATATTCCCTCATGTGTTCTAAATTTTTTTAGTTTATTTTCTCATTTTGATGGAGCACATCCTCTGGCAATCTGCTGAGAAAGAGTGTATGAAAAGTAAATTTGGGACAACCTTGACTTTCTAAATTTTTTTTTTTTTAATTTCATCTTCCAATCTGGTTGATATTTTGTGTGGAATTCGAGAGAGGAAATAATTTTACTTCAGAATTTGAGGTTGTTTCTCTATTGTCATACAGCTTCTAGTTTTAATTTTCAGAGATACTGAGACATTTTGATGATTATATGTACACTTTTCCCTGGATGTTCTGAAATTTCCCACTGATCTGTGTGTCATGGTTTGTATCTACTATTTTTCAGTGTGTTGGAATCTCAGTGGGCTCTTAATCAGAAAACTTATCCTACAGTTCTGGAAAATCTTCTTAAATAACTTCATCGACTTCTTTCCTGTTGTTCCATTTGGGGATGCCTATTTGAATTTTGGAATTTGTGAAACATTTGTTTTCTTATATTTTTACTTCATCTTTTTGCTGTCTAGGAGATTGCTTCAAAATTTTGCCATTAATTTTATTGATTTTTTTCTCATATATATTATAGTTTTAATTTTTAAGAACTTTTTGTTCTCTTAAGTTTTCTTTTTATTCTGTTCCAATTTCTAGATGCAATCTCTATTTTTTATGATAACTAATAACAAGAAAGCATTTGTTTTTCACTTTTCTTCTCTTTGATTATCCTGCTTCTTCCAAGTTACCATTTTCTATGTGTTTCATCTAGTATCTGTCTTCCATGTTAGAGACTTCGTCAGCTGTCTTGTAACCTTTGCTTGTCAATTTCTGGTTAAGTGGATTGGACATTCTGAATGAATTAATTGGGCTTGTTGACTTTGAACTTCATCATTGAGTAGTCGAGGTGAACTTTATAGGGAACTCCAACACCTGTTATCTTTAAATTTCTCCTCTTGGACTGGTCAGCTTCCTCAAAGATAGAACTTTCCACCTCTTGTCTTGGAAGGCTGCAGGTGTTCTGGAAGCCCTCTGGGAAAAGGAGTGGGGTTCCCAGAGTGTGTATGATCACTTAACCTCCCTGTTAGGGGTCCTCAACTGCTTCTGGTTATCCCCTAGTTTATGCATCTCCAGAAAATAAACCTCCAAGACCTCCCACTCTTAATTCCCCAGAAGTAGTCCTGGCAACTGGACTGGCATCTAATTGCTTCTCAAGCAGCTTTCATACAGTCCTCCTTATTTTCACTACATACTTCCCTGCAACAGCACACTGTCTCCCAGTTCATTAGGCCACTGGTACTCCAAGTCCTAAAACCTTTGTGACTTCTGTGGTAGACTGGCTTAGGTCAGCTTTCTCTCCTATTGGCTTCAGTTCCTTTGTCTCAGTAGTGCTCAATCAGTTGCTGCTAATCCATTTTCTAATTACCTAGAAAAACTTTATAGCTGATAGCTCTTCTTCTCTTTTCCCTATCCTCATGGGTTTATGACTTTTGAAAACTAATCTTTCCTGTAGTTTAAGTGTGGTGCCAGGAGAGCATTCAGTGTTGGTCCAGGCTGCCATATTAGCTGTATGAATCTTAGAGATTCCATTATGGAAAGATATTATTGTAGAGTTGGCCTCCTCTCTTCATGGTTTGCTGCTGCTACTTCCTAGTTTGGATTTCCACTCTGGCTCCTAGAGCCTTGGTTGTAAGCTGCTAGAGCTGTTTCTAAAGCAAAGCCAGGTCTCCAGTTCACTGCACTGACAATTCTGTTGATGGCTGTGACACTAGCCATATGAAATTCGTTGGCCTTGCATGAGTTTGCCCTTATTTTACGCTCCTGATGACACTTTTCATTAACTCACCTTTGATCCTAAAGGACATGTGCATAATCTTTTTGAAAATGTTTGCAATGCCAATAACCTAGGTTAATGTCTGTGAGCATTTGGTGGTTAGAGGCTGTGAGTTGAAGCCCATAGACCAGATGTCTCCTCTGGGTGGTTTACAGACCCACCTTTACACAAGGACATGTGCTCATTGACTTCTCTTTACCACTGAGGGGACACTGTACTTGTAAAGCTACTTTCATTCACTGATTCTGAAGGCTTTTACAAATCTCAAACCATTCATCTTTTCAAGATGCTAAAGGTGTTGGTCCCATAAAGAGATAATACATGCTGGAAAAGATACCTAGAATACAATGACAGTTATTTCTGTTCATTGCAGGAAAACATTCTAGGACTCTTGATTCTTACCCTGCTTCCCAACTAACCAAGAGGACAACTAGTAACATGCAAGATGTTGACCAAATTGTTTTTTACTGTTTTCAAATTGATTTTGATACTGTTGTTCTAAGGAGAACTCTAAGATCTGCCTGGAAATGGACCTTTTAAAGCCTCTACCCAGGGTTTTCTGTCTGGGATTTTGCCTTGTAGGTTAGTACAGTCAGATTGAATATGAGCAGTTGATTTGTGTTTCTGATCAAGGTTTCTGTGTTCCAATAAAACTTTATTTCTGGATATGGCAATTTGAATTTCATGCAATTTTCACATGCCATAAAATATACTTCTGACTTTTAAAAACTATTTTAAAAACGTAAAAGCTGTTTTTAGCTCATGCATCTATAAAAGCTGGTGGTGAGCTAGGTTTGCCCCCACAGACAGTTGTTTGCTGACCCCAGTTTAAAAGTTTAGAGTGCTCTTCCCCTGTTGCCAGATTTCATCCCTATGACGATAAACTGAATGTCTCTTGGTGTAGAAACACTGTTGGGACTCGAGGTAGTCATGCTCAGGTTTCTGCTTTGATGGAAGAATTTTTCAAACCCAGTTTAAGCCACTTCTTTGTACCTCTTTTGACAACCTTTTTCTCTCCTTCGCAACCATTTTTCTTCTATTATTTTACTTTTCTCCTGTGTATTTTCAAATAATTTCAAGGTTTTTTTTAAGACTATAATTACACACCGCACTAGTTGCTTAAGAGATAGGAATATAAACCAGAGACATAGCTCCTTTATAGATGAAACACAGTCACAGAAGAGATTTTGTCTTTCTGCCAAAATTCAACAAGGTAATCCTAGGTATAGGGTTAAGGAATGTGATCTACAAAAGTTGTGTCAGCAGAAATTGTGTAGGTATTTCCCCTGACCTGATATTGTAGATGACAAATACACACACTTTCTTTTGCTTGCATTTATTTCCATTTGGGAGATGCCAGCAACTTCAAAATAGTGAGTACTAGTGCTTGGTTTTAAATTTTTAATATTACCATATTTTCACTACTGTAAAGAGACTTCTGTCTCTTTAGATATCTTCTGATAATTTATTCATTAACTTAAACTTCTTTAAAAAACTTCTTCTTTGGCAAAGATCTCTACTTAGTAAAGATTTATGATTGAATGAACAGAGAGCAAGGAGGAGGCCTAGTGATGCACTCTGTGCACTGAAAATAATAAAACAGGAACATTAAAAATGAAGGAAACCATTCAAAGGCTGTAGAATCAAAGAACAACACAATTATAGATTTCATGGTAGTTACAGTAAGTAATATAGTCTCAAATGAATACTCCTTTATTTCATAGAGGGGATTGGCATTTGTGCAATATTCTTTAGTTAAATTTCAATTTATTGGATTTTTGCATCACTGCAGATTGATCTATTGAATTTGTCACAGTGGCCTTGTTTTTACCTTGATGTGTTTAATACCTGCTGGATCAGAATGCCAATCAATTTAGGTTAATTTCATTAAGTTTGCTAAAGCTTTTTAAATTAAAGTCACTTCTGACATTACCAAGAACAAAATGTAGGCAACATACACTCATATATTATTGTTCTAGAAAAAAGAGATTGATAATATATATTCTCTCTAACATTTCCTTACTTGGATTTTTAAATTCCCTTAATTATTTACTAGATGATAAATCATTTAACATTTTAAATTTTAATTATCTGCCTGATCATTGCTTAGTATTCTGTGCCAAACTTTAAACTCAACATAGATTTAAGTTCTCACTAAATAGATTTCAATTAAATTCCTCCCAGCTTTACTAGGAAAGAAATGGATTGTGTTTAATAAATTATATTATACTTTTCATTGACAAATATAAACTGGGGAGTGGTTCATGGCAAATAGCCTTTTAATTCATGTGCATTTTAGTTTTCATAGAAGTCACAATGCACTAGGCATTTATGTGAAGTATAATCATGGTTATGATTTTTTGAGTAATATATTTTGCAGTGAGCTCTGTAATATGCAATTATGGAGCTCAGCCTGCATTATTAACTGATTTTATTAACTATCATTAATGCAGTATTTATAAATATTGCTGGGAGAACTGTAGTTACATTTACCAAAGATAGACTTAAGAAGAAAACTGATAAACTGCTACTATACTAGAACTCTTTAAGGCGAGCAGACTGCATTGTTTCTAAAACCACTAGTAATTCAGAAAAGGGCAAAACCCCCAAACCATAAAAAATTAGTTATTTGATTACATTCTATTCCTTCATGTCAGTGGCATGGAGGCATTGCTGTAGTTTCTATGGGGAAATTGAGCAAGCTAGAGTTTGTCCTGACATATGCTATTCTAGAATTAAAGAGATTTTGGTTATGTAAGGGTTCAAGTTATCTTTGACACATTTTGCAGGTTACTTACAAATTCTTGCCTAAACATAGGTATCTTCTTTATCAGAGAGCCTAACATCAGATTTTAATCATATCTTAGACCCACAGGATTTTAGGTTTCCAACAGGCCACCTGTCTCAGACATTTAAAAATTCACAGGACAGATGGGAAGGTGAAAGAACTTGTCCTTGGATAAAGAAATTTTTACATTGCAGGAACATTCACAAGCAGAGCTAGCCAATACATCACACTTGTATACTGTATTTGTCTAGTGTTATGGTATCATAATTGCATTTTTCCCTTTGATAGTATAAATATAGAATTCATTATCTCCTATTCTGTTGGTGGGCAAGAGAAAAAAAATCATAGCTTGTAAAAAAAATCTTTTGTTCAGGTGATCCATGAATCAGAAAAGAAGACAATATTTTATATTAACTTTCCCATATCTACTATTGGTAGAATGTGTATCTTATGTAAGACTGCACCATCATAAAAATTGAGATCTTGAGCTGGTTTGCTTAGTTTTAAATTTCTTCCTGTCCACTTGTGAATAACCAAGGCAAGTTACCTGGTGACACTGTGCTTCAGTCATCTCATCTGTAAGATGGGGATATATAGATCTTTGTAGAGTTTTTTTTTTTTTTTTTGAGAAGATGACTGCAAGATAATATAAAAAAATTGCTTCGGATAGTGTTTGACGCTGGGAATCAGAATTCAGTAAATGTTAGGTGTTAAAAATGAACTAATCACATGTAAAATGTGAAAGAAAGACTTAAAGCTTATACTTGGAAATTTAATTTTTAAAATTTCATAGTCACATTTATCTCTTTGGGAGAGAATCTGTCACTTGGCTGTTCAAAATCATCAAGCCGTTGGAGTGTCAGTGGATTATGCTATGAACTGTGGTTTATGAATTACTTACACAAACATTATTTAGGAACATGTTACGAAATTGAATTATCAGGCCCAACCTCAGAACTGCTCGATCAGAAACTTTGGGTGGGACTGAGAGATCTTCAACATCCCTCTACGTGATAATATGATGCACAATGAAGTTCGAGGGCCCCTGGCTTAAGCTTGCATTTGTTGAGGGCCCACTATACTTACTCTGGGTAATAGGGAGAGAACCTGAACACAATAGACTAGATGCTCTAGAGGACATCCCATATGGGGACAGGCACATAAGAAATAGATGAAGAAGCACTAAAATAACAAGAATTTCAGGTGATAAAAGTGTGAAAAAACCAAAACAAGTAAGTGAAGCTGGTGAACGGGGGTACAAGGGAACCCCTTGGAGAGGGTGTTGTTAGAAGATCTGTGGATATGACACCTGAGGTTAAACTTAACTTTGAGAACTATAAATCATAACTAGATGAATGGGCAGTCCTAGAAGATGAAACACTTAGTGCAAAGCCATATGATGGAGAGGCCTTAAATAAGGCTCTATTCCTAGCCTTATTCTATTCTATTCTACAATTACAGAATTGTAATTACAATACTGACTTACAATTTTATGTGCAAGGGGCAAGTTTTCCTAAATTGAAAACAGGTTAATCACTTTAGATTTCTAAAAGTGAAACTACATTATTTCAATATTGTGTATATTATAAAATAATTGTAAATAATTAAATTTAACTTACACTGTGGCAAGACTAATAATAATATGTATAAAGCTTTCCTTTTTTAATCTTTGCATAATAAAGTAAATAACAGGTAAGGAAAAGCATGTTTAAGGTGACTATATAATAGGTAAGGAAAAGCATATTTTTGGAAGAACTTGTGCTCAAATCTCAGCTTCTCCACTTATTAGTGTTACCAGAATTGAGGCAGTCACATTTTCCGGGCCTTAATTTTAGTGTCTATAAAATGGTAATATAAAATCTATCTTTCTAGGTTTAGTAACCCAGTTTTGAGATAGTAAAACCATTTAAACAAGTTAACAGGTGATCAAAAAGTAGTGATTTTATTATTTCAGATTTAGTTTTAAAAAAGTCTGAATTAAGTCTGTGAGCCAAAGAAAAGTCTGTGGTTCCATCCATCTTATAAATATAGACTCTTACTATTTTAAAAGGTCATGACTTTTTCAAAACTCAAAAATTTTTTTTAAAAAGTCGCGGAGCCTGACAGGCTATAGTCCATAGGGTTGCAAAGAGTTGGGCCCAACTGAGTGACTAACATACATATTAGGGCTTCCCAGGTGGCACTAGTGGTAAAGGACCCACCTGCCTGTGCAGGAGACTTAAGAGAAGTGGGTTCAATCCCTGAGTCAAGAGTATCCCCTGGACAAGGGCATGGCAACTCATTCCAGTATTCTTGGCTGGAGAATACCATGGGCAGAGGAGCCTGGCAGGCTATGGTCCATAGGTCACAAAGAGTTGGACACGATTAAAGCATCTTAGGACACACACACAAGGCACATTAATTGAATGCCTATTATGTACCAAGCACTATCCTAAGTATTACATATGTGATTATATGTTACTCTGATGCATATATGATTTTTGACTTCTCAAAACCCTGTGAGTTATGTACTGCCCTCTCCATTTTATAGATGAAGGTAGCAAGGATCAGAGATACTGAATAACTTCCCCAAATTTACAGCTCGTAGAGTTTAAAACCCAAGTATGTCTGATCCAAAAGCTCCAGTTCACTGTCTTCTAGTCAGTAAATGCTGTATACTTAAGAAAATTAAATTTGAGATTGAGGAAACTGTTCCTAACGTATTGGTGTGCCACTCGGCACACTGATTCTGTTTCACATGCTGGTTCTATGGTCTTACAGGAGTATATGTGCTTGGGAATAGAAGCTTATTTTGGACTCCACAGTGTACATGGGAGATGCTGGAGAGGGATCAATAGCTGCTAACCCTTTAGCCAAAAATGTGGGGGAGAACGGGAAAGGCAGGGTTCCTGTTTGCTCTGTAGTGGCAGATGGAGACAACGAAGGGCTTGAAAAATTAAAGTAATTATAAAGTGTTTAGGTACTCTAAAGGAAACAGCCCAGGGTTGGGCAGAGGCCAATAGGGTGAAGGGATAAGATGCAGGAAAAAGAAATGGCTGCTGTGGAGAGGCGACATTTAACCTGAGCCTGAAAAGCTGAAGAGCAGCTCCTAGAGCTGATTGCGACTCTTGATTATCAGGGTAAGCCTGAGATGGCCTCTCTTTTGCAGAGATGGGCGACAAGCCCCAGGCTTCCTCAACACTGCAACAGAATGGGCACTATAGTTGGCTCAGAGTGGACCCTTCAAGGTGACTAAATTCTGCAAAGCTCTGAAGAGAGAATTTTCTTATGTACCAACTTATGTACATTTCTGTCAGTCTAGAACTGTAAGGCACTTACACTTAATCTCTGAGAAGTAAGCTTTTTACTATAGAAAATGTCAAACACACAACAAGCAAGAATATAGAGTAATGGATCTCCATGTTCTCATATCTGGAGTCAACAAATATTAAGATTATTCCAATATTATTTTATCTAACCTCCACTTCATTTTTTTTTCCTTTGGTGCTTTCCAGCAAGTTTCAGACATTGATTCTTTACAGCTGTAAATACCTCAATGTGCATATTTTATTGGTGAGGGCATTTTTATTTACATAGCTTCCCAGGTGGCTCTAGTGGTAAAGAACCCGCCTGCCAATGCAGGAGACATAAGAGACTCAGGTTCGATCCCTGTCAGGAAAATCCTCTGGAGGAGGGCATGTCAACTTATTCCAGTATTCTTGACTGGGGAATCCCATGGACACAGGAGCCTGGCGGGCCATGGGCCATCCAGGTGCAAAGAGTAGGAGATGACTGAAGTGACTTAGCATGCACACATGCAGAAAATTATCATTCTTAGAACTAACAATGATTATTTAATCCTCCGATCTTTAAAGACATTTAATACAGAAGCTTAAGTATGACTCATTAAAAAATTATGATGAAATTGACATCTATGAAGACATGTACCTGGATCTGTGTCTAGATTTCTGTTTCCTTTCAGACTGTTCTCAGGCTCATGTCCTGACTATCCAAAGGCTACAGTTTCTTACTCTTTACAAAGGGACCAACCAAAATTCATCAACTTCCTGTTTAAAATAAAAAGCCTGAGAGGAGTGTCTACACTGCAACTCACTTGAAAAGTTACTTGACAGAACCTCTCTTTATTGATCTCTGTGGTGGCAGATGGTATTAAATCTGTATATGTGTCAGAAACATTATTTTTCAAAAGTTTGCTCTGATGTTTTTTTCCCCAGACATCACTGAATGTTGATTCTGTCTGTATAAAATACAAGTAGAATTGAGTGTTGGGTAGACTTTGGACAAACTTCTATGACTCAGCAGACAATTTCTTGAACTACCAGGACTGGCTGCTAGGCACCCAGTACTGGAAATCTAGAAAAACATGTATCTCTGAAATAATTTCTTTTGACAGAGAAAGAGGAAGTCCCAGTGACACCTCTTAAAACCATAAAAACCTGACTCACCAAATACTTTCACTTAAAAACAAAACCCCTATGCAGTATAAGTTTGGCTTGAAATTCTCTGCTCTCCTCATTCATTATTTAATCTTATTTTACTTTGTTCAGACAAGCTATCTGCCTATTGTGAAGCTTCATACAGCCAATTACCTCAAAGTGTTTAGTTCATTTATTATTTAAAGCATAAATCTTGTACAGGTTGTCCATTGACGACCCTCTGAGTAGCTGTAGTAAATGCCTTTCATCCTTGCGGCCTCAGTCAATGCTCATGGGCCTACCTGCTGAGCTTGGCAGGCCAGGCAAGGTGCTGGAACATGTAAGATACCAGAGGTAATTGCACTTCCTTTTCTGTTTAAGTGTGCATGTGAAAGATGTGCACACAGTAGCAAATTTGGGGTTGAAATGTAAGGGAAATGAATCTTCAAGTGCAATCTTCCCTTCTATAGAGAACTTATTCAATATTTTAGCTATTGTTATAGGCTGAATATTGAATTTAGAAGTTTGTTTCAAGTATATCTAGTGACATCACACTTAAATATTTTTATGGAAATATCAATCTTTCATATTTGTTGTATTTGTCCTTGAACCCATTTTCCTTTTCTGACTTTCTTTCAGTCTTGTGTCATGATACCAACAATGACCAATATGAATTACTTTCAAAAAGGCTAGCTTAAGTATTATGCAGGTTCTGCTGATGGGCTTACATGCCATTAAGAGTCTATCCTACACCGAATGTGCCAGGTGTTTAACTGGGGACTGGTACTAATTTCAGAGCTAATACTGAGCTGTTCCACATCAGTGCTTTCAGCAGGTGGCTTGAACTGACAATGTAAAGAAAAAAGTGAGAGAAAATTACCATTGTATTTTAGAATTTCTCTGATTGAATTGACTGATTATACTGTCAGAGGAGCATTGGGAAGCTGGCAGGGTTATAGGGAGTGAAGAAATGACAGAATTCTTTCAGAAAGAGCTTGTCTGTTGGTTTTTGCGCAGCCAAATATTTCACAATGGTAATAAGGTTTGATGTGAGGTTTGGATTCAGCACTTGTGAAAATCCATGTGATCTCTGATTGGTATTTTAAAGCTTGAATATTGTATAAAGAGAGCCAGTGGTATTCTTATTACCATTTTCTCTTATAAGACAAAATATTAAAACACTCTGAAGTCCCATCAGTAAATGTTAAACTACTTTTTATATTTGCAAAATAGTTTTATAAAGATTTCATTTTTGTTAAGTTTCACTTATTAGAAAATGGAATAGAAAACTTACCAAGTGACTCAAGATAACTGCTGACTTTCCCTGGTGACTCAGTGGTAAAAGAATCCACCTGCAGTGGAGGAGATGAGGGTTCCATCTCTGATTTGGAAAGATCTCCTGGAGAAGGAAATGGGCCACCCACTCCAGTATTCTTGCCTGGAGAATCCCATGCACAGAGGAGCCTGGCGGGCTACAGTCTGCGGGGTCGCATAAGAGTCAGACATGACTTAGTGACTATATGACTGCAACACAACAAGCTGAAAACATTTGTTTTATGCAATCAGTCTTAAATTATGATTTAAGATCTTATGTTTCAGAAGAAATTCTTAGTAGTAACAAATATTATTCATGGTTGTCTCTTAAATTCATTTTGTTTATTCTATAATGTTATTAAATATTTAAAAATAGTCTTTAAATTGATAATTTAGAAAATTAGAGATAGTCTCCTGCTTTTAGTAGAATCATGGTAATAGTAGCTAGTATTGAATTGTTGCCATCTAATAGGTACTTTATGGTGTCTTACTTTTATCTTCACAGTAACTCCATAAGGCATCCCCATTTTACCTAGAGGCAAATCAAGGCAGAGAGAGGCTGAATAACTTTACCAGATGCCAGAGCTTGTCAGAGGCAGAGATGGGATGCTGACTCTAAGAACCCCAGTGGCAACCCACTCCAGTATTCTTGCCTGGAGAATCCCAGTGACGGGGGAGCCTGGTGGGCTGCCGTCTATGGGGTCGCACAGAGTCGGACGCGACTGAAGCGACTTAGCAGCAGCAGCAGCAGCTCATTCTCTACTGTAACAGAGCACACGGAGGAGAGAAACTGGTTATACTTGACTTTTTTTTTTTTGGCTGTCAGTGTACTCACTGTCTTCTATACTGGCGACAGGGACTTAATACAATAATTTTCCTTTTCATGGTTATCCCATTATGAATTTAATAGAACTTTTGATACAGAGTCATGAAAATTCTTAAGGGAATTGTTTTTAAAATGTGGAAAAAACGTATTCAGAGTGTTCTGTACAAGACACAAGAGCAACGCATTTAGCAGAGTGTAAGTTAGGTTTGGGGCAGAAAAAAATCAATCAGGATAAATGGGTCAGCATTCTTCATTTGTTCAACAAATACTTATTGTACTGGGTGCCAAGCACTGGGCTTGGCCTGTCGGAAAGCACTGGGTGATTTATTTTTGTTGAGCCGACTCCCTGGTGGGATTATTCACAAACAACTTTCGATGTAAATAGGAAGCTTTAATTGCAGGAGAGCAGGGTTCCAGTCTCTCTGGGTGGACCATGGTGCGCGAGTTTTGTTCCGTTGCATAATCTAGTAGGCACTCCTCGTATTCTCATTATTCTGCTGCAGTGTAACAAACCAGCAGGAAACTGCATTCCATGGGATTTCTATGGGGACTACGGAGAATTCGTTCCAATGCTTACAGAGCAGCCGCTTGTGGCTCAGAGTAGCTCCAGGGCTAATGTGAGGAGCTGTGTAGCTCTACTTGCTGCTGAACTGTAAAACTGAGAGCATGTGTACTGTAAATAAGACAACGTCAGTAGAACTGTTGCTCATCTGGAGGCCTTATCAGAGAATGATAATCTCTTATTGTTGAGTGAGGGGGAAAAAGGGAATTTGAAATATTATACCATGCTGAAAATGTGAATACCTGTTTCTTCACTCCCTTTAAAACTTACTCCTTCTAATTTTTGTTGTATTTCAACTGGAGGTAAATTGGAAAGAAAGAGAAACTGCTCTTCACTCCTCTAACTCCCTCACTCCACAACACAAGATAACTGGCAAAGAGAGCAATACTTTCAGGAACAAAGTCTCTCCACTTAGACCTGTAGGGGTTAAAGGAATCCCTATGCTGGGATGCTGTTGTCATTGTTTAGTCGTTCAGTTGTGTCTGACTGTGACTCCCATGAACAGTCTGCCAGGCTCCTCTGTCCATGGGATTTCCCAGGCAAGAATACTGGCGTGGGTTGCCATTTCCTTCTTCAGGAGATCTTCCCAGGGATTGAACCCGTGTCTCTAGCATTGGCAGGCAGATTCATTACCACTGAGCCACCAGGGAAGCCCCTGTGCTGGGATAGGTTTGTTTGAGTCCCACATTCTGTCTCCATCCTCTAAGCACCCGGTTTCCTGCATCCCCAGGCATGGTGAGAGCACCTTGGTCTTGTTTGCAGGAGAACCGTCTAGTATTTAGTCACATCACATGTTTGGTGGCTGCCGCCCTGGGTGCCTGTCTCAGTAGGACTGTCAGCCAGCTCCCAACCAGGCCTCCTGTGTCTCCACCACTGCGGCCCTGGCTGCGGTGCTGCCTATCTGCAGGGCCTGCTTCCTAGGCCAGGCCTGCACCTTGTGAATCAGAGAAGGCCCCGTACTGGGTTTAATCCTCTACTGTCATTCCCTTCAAATTCTTAACGATGATTAATTAAAGGGCCCCACGTTTTCATTTTTGCACTGGGTTCTTTGTACAAATCGTGTAGCCGGTCCTGGTTGTATGAGCCTCTTCTCCCTTGTTACCCTCAGCACCAGAGAAACTGCCTCCTTCAAGGACCAGCTCAAGTGCTGCTTCATGCGTGAAGCTTTCTGATTCCTTTGTAGACGTGAGCGTCTTTCTCCTGTGTGTGTCCCTCAGTTACAACCTGCATGGCACCCTCCTTGAGCTCACTATGTACACCCGTCTCCTTCCACCAAGGTGGGCTCTTGGAGGGAAGGCAGGCGCCCTCAACGAGTCTTCTGTTCTTCTCCTTCCATAGTCCAGCCCGATGGCTTTCAGTGTTCCATAAATGCTTGTTGAATTGAAGTGAATTAAATAATTTGCCCTTTTATCTGAAAGAGTAAAGAAATTTACATTTAATATAAGGCCCCTTTGATGGACATACTGCCTTCATTTCTGTTCTCTTCTGATGTTGAATTACGGTGCTGGCTTCCATCAAATGGCAAATGTGATGAGATGGTACACATTTGATTCTGCCTCACTTATAAATGTGGGGTGGAGAAAATATAAATGAAATCATTTCACTAATTTTAAGACATTTGAAGAATATGGAAATTGAGCTTAGGAGGAAAAGGTTAACTAAGGTTAAAGTGAATGCTTTTCATTTCGCTTAGCATATCACTAAGTGGAGATTTAAAGGCAATCCTCTTTTCTCACCAAACTTCCCCGTACTGCTCCTGGATTTCCTTTTAGCATAATTTGAGTAAGATGTTGTAATAGTTTAAATCATTTTAATTTTGCATGGTTCACAAGTGCTATTTTCATACAGGGAACATTTCATAATATAGTCCCCTGAACCTTTTAGAGGAATAGAATTTGCAGTGCTTGTTGTCTGCACAGGCAGTGGAACCCTAGCAGTTTCACAACCTATATAGATATTCAGGGGGTTGTTGGTTGGGCACAGAAGAGAACACAGTTTGCTGTGCTGCAGGCATTTTTAGCAAAGGGGCCATAACTGACTTTGGATGCCCTGTACACCCTTTCCAATTGTAGGAAAATGTGTTTTGGGGTGTTTGAATTTCTGGACAGAGGGCTCCCAAAGCATCTTCCCAAAGCATTCAGGACAAGTTAAGAACCAATAAATGAGAAATAGAAACAGGAATGAACATATAACACAGCCATACATTATAAAGCTAAATTTAAAAGTTAACCTATAAAAAAACCAAATCTTATTGAACATGCATTGGTACTGTTGAAATGTATAATCTCTGGGCTATAAAATAAATCTGTTGAGTATGATGCTGTTTTTCTGAAAATAGATTTATGTATTTACATACAGATTAGGGTCTTAGGTCCTGAACTTGTCCACTTTTGGATGCATATTTGTGGGCAGAGTTGGACATGACTGAGGCAACTTAACACACACATACACATTTGTGAGCAGAGTGACATTAAGAAGAGTTGGACAAAACACTTTGCCGCATGGTTATAAATGGGAATACCTAACTGCTACATTTAGAAGTAAAGCCCAACTTCCAGCCAGGGTTATTCTTTTTTTCAGATTATTTTTAATTGAGTGTAATTGCTTTACAATGTTGTATTTATTTCTGCTGTACAACAGTGTGAATCAACTATATGTATACATATATCCCCTCCCTCTTGAGCCTCTCTCCCCACAACCCTCTTCCATCCCACCCGCTAGGTCCTCACAGAGCACTGGCTGAACTCCCTGTTATACAGCAGCTTCCCACTAGCTCTCCGGTTCACACATGGTAGTGTATATGCGTCAGTGCTACTCTCTCAATTCATCCCACTTTCTCCATCCCCCACTGTGTCCACATGTCTGTTCTCTGTGTCTCTGTCTCTATTCCTGCCCTGCAAATGGATTCGTCTGTACTGCTGTTCTAGATTCCATGTATATAGACACACTAATACGTGATACTTGTTTTTCTCTTCTGACTTCACTCTGTATGACAGACTCTGTGTTCATTCACCTCACTACAAATGACTCAATTTCATTCCTTTCTTATACCCTAATATTATTCCATTGAATATATGTACCACATCTTTATCCATTCCTCTCTTGAGGGACATTTAGGTTGCTCCCATGTCATAAACAGGGTTATACTTGAATATGGGAAGTTTAAGACAGTGCCTGTGGCATGCATGTACAGGGGATAACATGCTTTGTGATTGTGAAAATCTTTGCTTAAAAGTAAGTGAAACAGCTCTAGGAGGATGCCACATCCTGGGAGTGTGGTTGTCTTACCCACGCTTCACGCTGAGCCTCAGTGGCTCCTGCCTCTCCCAGAGGAGGGCTAGAGGGCCATGGTTGTCTTGCCTAATTTCTGTGGCTTGTTTTTCTGTTTAGTATTCTTTTCTTTACATATTTTCTCTTCTCATGGATTTCTCACTGGACTCTCTGAGCACACTTAGGAGACCACAGCCATGGAGGGGCCAGGATTGCTTACAGAGACTCAACTGGGACCGTGGTGCTCATTTGGGACCCATTTGCCTCTAAATATAGTCATTAAAGTTGGGATGAACTCAGATACCAGAAATCCTGAGACAATGACAGCTCTCTTTAGTATATTTTAGAGACCAGTTGCTATATGCAAGACATAGTGTGAAGCCTAAAGGGTGTTCAAAAGTTAATAGGACTGGTCTTTGCCTTGAGGGGTAAGTCAGGCCACGAGGAAAACAAGATGCCAGACAAGTGGCCTGGGAACTCTCAGATGAAACAACTCAACCAAAACTCTGAGAAGTGCATTCTTACAAAGACATGAGTCTCACCAGAGAGGGGAGTTATTTTACAATTTTTAAGAAGGACTTTGAGCTTACTTGGAATCATTTCCAAGTTTCAGCACTTAGGAGTAAATAGGAATCACACTAAAAATCATGCCAACGTATGGCATAGATCTCAAGCTGCTGTTCTCTGTTTCTCTGTCCTGTCTGTGTGGTTGTCCTGGAGTTCCCTGGTGGGACCCAGCTGGCACAACAGGACACTTGCAGATTGCATCTGCCTGGGTCCCTTCTGTGTCTCAGCTCCTTCCTTCACTGATTCCACACCCTATTTCCCTTTTTCCTTCTCACCATTTACCTTTGCTTCCCTCCTGCTTCCTCTCAAGCATGAATTCCTGCTGATAATCTTGGGACTCCTAGGCAGTCCCAATTTTAATAAAGTAAAAATTGGGTTCTCCTCATTGCACTCTGATTGAAGCTACATTGTAATAGAAGACCTTTCTCCTAGAGAATATTTATATATTTCCAAAATCATGTTTTCAGAAAATGAATACTTAACATACAACTGAAAACTTAAAAACTTTGTAAGAGAGCATTTTGGGAGTTTTGTAGCCCTCTGGTGGAGTGTCAAGAGAACCATAATGGAAATATTTGATGACTTGAGATTTTAACTGTTTTCAATATAACTGAATAACACACTTAAAATTTTTTTCACTCTTTGATTTGAGGGCAGTCATTTAGTTCAGAGATCTGTGATTAAGTAGCTCAACATTCGTTTTTAATGCTTACATTTTTGCATTGATACAAACAACTCTGGTTCAAATTCAGGGAGTAAATAAAGTATACAGTATTTATTAAACATTTGCCTATGTTTTCCATTTTTGTTACAATTTTATTAAGTGATTAATCACAGGAATCTAAAATAGAGGGGGCAAGTGAGACATTTGTGGGCTATGAATACAGTGCGGCTGCTGGGATCTCAGAGTGCTGCTTTGCATCCATGCTATGCAAATAAACAGTCACAAGCCTTTGTATGATAGCAATTTGACATTGAGGAAAGAGCATTGAATTGAAGTCAGACCTGAGTTTTACTCTGTTTTCTCACCCTGTATATACATGATTCTGGAGAGGTCACAGCACCTATTTGGAAGACTTTTCACATCAGTGAAGGGTAGCGCAAGACATAACTTCTAACATGTCTTGTAGTTCTGTGGTTTGGGCATTTTTTTCACATTATTAAAAAAAATCCAGTACAGTTTCTAGGAATGTTACACTGTTATTGGAAAGATGAGCTTTGTTGAATCTTTGGAAGAAAATCCATATTTATGATAATTCTAAAATTATGATTATATAAATTAATTTAAAAGAAAAAAGCTCACTGGTGTACTGAGGCTTACTTGAGGGTAGAAGTCTTTTCATTTTTGTATTCCCAGTCTGACTGAACACTTGGTACATAGTGGACATTCAAAAAAGCGGATGGTTGCTTTACAGTGTGTTAGTTTCTACTGTACAGCAAAATGGATCAGCCGTATGTATACATATACCTTCTCCCTTTTGGATTTCCTTCCCATTCAGGTCACCACAGTGCATTAAGTAGAGTTTCCTGTGCTATTAGTATTTTGGATACATTTTTAAAATTTTTGGATAAGCCCTTAGAAATTGAATGAATGAAAATCAATGAATGGACATTTAAAAACTATTGATTTATCTTCATTCATTCATTCAATTTCTAAGGGCTTATCCAAAAATTTATGCATCTAGAACAGATTTGTTAAATGGAATTCATGTTATCTCAAGAGTTGTCTACTTAAGTAAACCTACAAATAATTTTGTTAGCAGAGACTATTTGCCTAATAGGGCTTGGGTGATAGTTTGGGTCATATGTAACTATTTAATTTTTTAAAAAGGATTTTGTTATTAATCATGTCATATAAAAGTATATTTTCCAGATAGAATAGTATTTTTTTAAACATGGGAAGTTTTAATGTTTTAAAAATTGCTTGTTTTGATTTTTCTATAAACTGGATTTTAAAAAATTGAGGAAAGAAATTAGCCTGATGATATTGTACTATTCTTAATAATGTCACATATGTATAAAAGGATTTTAAAATATTTCAGATATATTTGGACTTGGAAATTACTAAGTTGCATTTTATTTTTTCTCTTGAACAATTTCTCCCCAGACTGGGTTATAGCAAGATAAGTTTCATCATAATCTAGCAAGTTTTATATGCCAAGTTATGAACTCCCAGATATTATAGTTTAAATAGCAATGATGCCACTATAATATTAATGATAAATGGCATACATTTGAAACATTTAAAAATGATCATCGCCTTACAGCCAAAAAGAGCTGAAGATATTAATGGCATAGAAGTTATTTCATGTGGATTTGAATTATGTATAGCAGAGAGAGACAGAAAGAGATAAATTACATAATAAATCAAAGTTCACATGGTGTATTGTTTATTTTTTTAAAAACTAAACAAACTTTCTGTTTATGTGATATGTCAGCTATTTGAAAAAAAGATGAATAGTTCCAGATTCAGATTTATTCCAAGAGTGAATATTTAGCATCCAATAGTGTCATACCAAATGTAGGAAAATAATTACAGTGTATGTTTAACTATGAAGAATTCTAGGAAAGCATTGACTTCTTACACTTTGAATGTGCTTTTATTCTCTGATCAATTTGTACCTTTTGTGCCTTTTTGATTATTAAAGTCAGGTGCTGTTATCTTCCTTGCAGAAACTGTAGCAGCAATATGTTCAGAAGTGTGTATAAGATTATATTAAGGCAATAATTAACAGGAAATGTTTCTTCTTGATAAATTAGTTGTATTAAAACATGATTGCAGAGCATTGCTAACGCTGGGAAATGTTATTTGATGAATATGTAGAAATTACCTGCAGAATCCACTGATGATCAGAAAAATTTTGTTGGGCTTTCCTAATATTTTAAGATTCTGAACAAATGCTTATGTGAAGGGGCACTTAAGTGGGTTTTTATATTTTTGCAGACATAGTTTATTGTAAAAATATTAATACTGTGTCGCACTCTTTTTAAGAGGTTACAACTCCTAGATCTAGGAGTTGTAGGTGCAGGTGCTGTTACAAGCCATCAGCTTGTCTTATTCTGTACATTATGCTTCAGTATGCTCCTCACCAAAAGAATCAAAGAACTACTGTTGTACTTGCGTAGGATTCTAATGTAGAACTTAAAAATGTCCTTGTCTCACAGGTGAAAGAGCCCTGGTATGGTTATCCTGGTGATTACTCCATCTAAAATGATTTGCATGTATGCCAAGTAATTGATTCTTGGAATGATTTTGAAAATGATACCATAGATCCATACATGCATGTATTTTTTTTTAAATTAGTTTCTTTATCTATTTTTCAAATTTACAATATTGTGTTTGTTTTGCTATACATTGACATGAATCCACCATGGGTGTACATGTTTTTCCCTTCCAGAACCCCCCTCCCATGTCCCTCCCCATCCCGTCCCTCTGGGTCATCCCGGTGCACCAGCCCCGAGCGCCCTGTATCATGCATCGAACCTGGACTGGAGATTCGTTTCACATGTGATAATTTACATGCTTCAGTGCCATTCTTCCATATCGTCCCGCCCTCGCCGTCTCCCATGGAGTCCATAATACTGTTCTATTTATCTGTGTCTCTTTTGGTGTCTCGCATGCAGGGTTATCTTTACCGATTAACTAAATACCACATATATGTGTTAGTATACTGTATTGTTCATTCATTTAACAGCACTTACTACATGGTAATACCCAGGGATCTAGAGAAAAAGACATAAATGTTCTTGTCTGTCATCTCTTATTTTTCCCTGTGAATTTGGTTAGTTTTCTGTTTCTACTAATGTCCTGACATGCACAATCACCATCCTGTTTTGGGGCCTTATCGATTTGTTTGTTGGTCACCTAGTCTAGGGGTCTGTTGATCTCCATGGAGTGTCTTTACAGGTAAATCAGAGGCTAAATGGAGGTTCTGGAAGTAAGGTACAGAGATGATTAAAGATTTTGGGGAAGAGAGGGGAAGCAAGAAAGAAAAATCAGGATAGAGTGGCAATAGAGGGCCTTAGAGACAGCTCAGGTGGAGAGCTAGCAGGGATGGTAGCATTTGAAGTTGTCTCTCAGGAGTTTCCATGGAGAGGAGCTGCAAGAGGAGCATATGGACTGTAATGGCCACAAATGCTAAGCAACCGTGAGGGAAACTTGGTCACTTCACTGGTCACTTCATGTGACTTATATGTAGATTGATGTGGAAAAGGAAACAAGAAGAAACATTTGGGGAAAAGAATTCTGTCTTTGCTGATTCTTTAATGATGTAGGTGTGTCCTAAATTATTGAAATATTTCTCTGATAGTTGTACAAAATTTTTATATCTAAGAATCAATGGAAAAAACCATAATTGATCTGATGTGTTTGACAGATATTGATTTACATAATTTAAAATGTAGATAGTAAAGGCAGAATCCTTGTATGTTATCAGATTATGCCCAAAATATATTTCCAAAAAGTTCTTCCTGTGCTTTTCCAGAATTTGAAGGATTGCCATCAGATGAGATACATATTGCCTAAAATTTTAGAACTTATATAGCCTGTTTTTTTCATTTCTGAAAATAATCTCATTAAAAACCTGTTTGTACAAAAACTATTCTTTATTTGTTTGACATACTGACCAAGTAGAAACTGAAATTTGACCATTCAAAGATTTCTTTCCTTTAGGAAATGTGTCTACTTGTTTCAATGGAAAGCAAAATAAAATGGAAGAGATGTTTAAATGGTTTTTTATTCATAGTTGTTAACAATGTAACAAGCAATTAACTTTTTGGCATAGTGATAAATCTGCTTCTCTATGAAGGTGTTTTGTGTTATAATAAGTGGCAATACATGCTAGTATATTCATTTTTATTGAATAGTTGAGTGAAAAAAATGGAATTTAATTCATAAGGTATTGCATTGGGCTTATTGAGATCTTATATGCAATATCCCAATGGGATGGCATCATATTCATCAGAGTATTATCTTAAAAAAGTAATTAGCAACAAACCAAGTTAAAGTATCCTAGTATTTGTGGAGTGTTATCCTTGATCTGGGCTTCCCTGGTGGCTCAGATGATAAAGACTCTGCCTACAATGCAGGAGGCCCATATTCGATCCCTGGTTCAGGAAGATCCCTTGGAGAAGGGATTGGCAACCTACTCCAGTATTCTTAAGAATTCCATTAGCAGAGAAGCCTGGCGGTCTACAGTTCATGGGGTCACAAAGAGTCGGACATGGCTGAACAACTAACACTATCATCTTTGATCTGCTTAATCTCTAAAATAAACTTAAAAACAGAAATTATTTGATAATGCTGAATCAGCAGTAATGGAATATAGTTTTAGAAGAGCAACAAAATCAAAGGTTAGTATAATTACTAAGAAATAGCATTTACAAAGTTCTTATCATCATGTGTTAATTCATTTATTTATGAATTTGCTATTTGTTCATTCACTTAATTTTATTACATATCTGTTCTATTTTTAGAGGGAATAGATAAAAGGTCTTATTTATCTAGAAACTTACCAACATAATTGTGATTTATACATGCTTAGTGAAGACAAATGGTACCTACGTTGCAAATGCCAAACAATAGCACATTTTAGCTGTATAAATTTTTTTAAATTGTGGTATGATTATATGTATTTATATATATATATATACATACACACATACATAATATAAAAATGACCATTTAAGCCATTTATGTACACTATGCAATGGCTTTAGTTAAATTCATAGTGTTGCGCAACCATCACCACTATATACTTAACAAAATTTTGTCCTAACCCCAGAAACTCTGTATCCATTCAACAGTAATTTCCCACCACTACTGCTGCTGCTGCTGCTGCTGCGTCGCGTCAGTCGTGTCTGACTCTGTGCAACCCCATAGACGGCAGCCCAACAGGCTCCTCTGTCCCTGGGATTAAACTCTATATTCTGTCTCTATGAATTTGTCTATTCTAGATATTTTATACAATAGAATCATATATATTTGTCCTTTTGTGTATGGCTTATTTTACTTAGCATGTTTTCTTGGTACATGTATATTGTTAGTCGCTCGGTTGTGCCCAACTCTTTGCTACCCCATGGACTGCAGCCCACCAGGCTCCTCTGTCCACAAGATTTTCCAGGCAAGGATACTGGAGTGTGTTGCCATTTCCTTCTCCAGGAGATCTTCCCAACCCAGGGATCAAACCCAGGTCTCCTGCACTGCAGGCAGATTCTTTACCGACTGAGCTACAAGGGTTGTAGCATGTATCAAAATATCATTGTTTTTTTATGGCTGACAATATTCCACTTCATGTATATTCCACATATCGTATGTCATTTTATGTGTTGATGGACACTGGGTTATTTCCAACTTTTCTCATTTGTGAATAATGCTGCAATGAACATTGTACATTGGTGTACAACTATCTGTTTCAGTCCTGTTTTTAATTCTTTTGAGTATACACCTTGGAGTAGTATAGCTGGGTCATGTGGCAATCCTGCATTTAAGTATTTGAGGAACTGCCAAACTGATTTCCATAGCAGATGTACCATTTTACATTCCCACCTGAAAGTATTAGGCTTCCAATTTCTCTGTATCCTCACCAGAACTTGTTATTTTCCATGTTTTGTTTTTGTTTTGATTATAGCCATCCAATGTGTGTGAAATGATATCTCATTATGGTTTGAATTTACATTTCCCTAATGACTAATCATTGTGAGCATCTTTTCTTGGGCTTATGGACTATTTATATCTGTTTTCATAGAAACGTCTATTCACGTTCTTTACCTTCTTTTAAACTGGGTTGTCTTTTTGTTTAGTTCTTTATGTAGTCTGCTTATTAAATAAATCATTTATCAGATAAATGATTTATAAATAGTTTCTTTCTTTCTCTAGGTTTTCTTTTAACTATTATGATATTTTTATGATAATGTCCTATAGTTTGTGAAAGTATTCGGTTTTGAAGTCCAGTTTTTCTAATTCTTCTTTTGTTTCTCGTGCTTTTAGTGTCATATTTAAGAATGATGCCAAATTGAAGGTCATGAAGAATTTCCTTTGTTTTCTTTGGACAGTTTGATAATCTTATTATATTTGGGTTGTTGATCCATTTTGAGTTCATTCTTACATGTGGTATGATAATAGGGCCCAACTTCTTTCTTTTGCATTTGGTTATTCTAGAACCATTTGTTGAGAACGCTGTTCTTTCCCCATTAAGTAGACTGGTCACCCTTATCTCAAATCAGCTGGCCAGAGATGAATGGGTTTATTTCTGAAATCTCAGTTCTATTCCATTGGTCCATATGTCTATCCTCATGCAAGTACCTCACTCTTTTGATGTTTATGCTTTATCGTAAGTTTTGAAACCAGGAAGCGTGAGTCTTACAACTACTATTTTGATCATTTGGGGTTCTTTGACATTCCAGTGAATGTTGGGCATTGGCTTTTCCATTTCTCCTCAAGAGGCTATTAGAATTTTTATAGAGATTGAGTTGAATCTGGAGCTCACATTTGGTATAGTCATTTTTATACACTTTTGAATTTGACTGGCTAGTATTTTGTTGAGGACGGGTTATGTGAATTATATTGATTGCCAAGCTGGATTTTCTTGGCTGCATGCTTCAACAAAGCATTTCTGTCAAAGAAGTGACAAGACTTCTGAGTCTTACTTATCTGAGTGAATCAAAACAAAGTTTTACTTAAATTTTTATAAATGGTGTTTGGTCCCATCACTTCATGGCAAATATATGGGGAAACAGTGGAAATAGTGGCTGACTTTATTTTGGGGGGCTCCAAAATCACTGCAGATGGTGATTGCAGCCATGAAATTAAAAGACACTTGCTCTTTGGAAGGAAAGTTATGATCAACCTAGACAGCATATTAAAAAGCAGAGACATTACTTTGTCAACAAAGGTCCGTCTAGTCAAGGCTATGGTTTTTCCAGTAGTCATGTATGGATGTAGAGTTGGACTATAAAGAAAGCTGAGCCCCGAAGAATTGATGCTTTTGAACTGTGGTGTTGAAGAAGACTCTTGAGAGTCCCTTGGACTGCAAGGAGATCCAACCAGTCCATCCTAAAGGAAATCAGTCTTGAGTGTTCATTGGAAGGATTGATGTTGAAGCTGAAACTCCAATACTTTGGCCACCTGATGTGAAGAGCTGACTCATTTGAAAAGACCCTGATGTTGGGAAAGATTGAAGGCAGGAGGAGAAGGGGACAACAGAGGATGAGATGGTTAGATGGCATCACCAACTCAATGGACATGAGTTTGGGTAAACTCTGGGAGCTGGTGATGGATAGGGAGGCCTGGCATGCTGTGGTTCATGGGGTTGCAAAGAGTCGGACACGACTGCGGGACTGAACTGAACTGAATTGAATACAAAACAATTTCATCTGTGATGTTGAAAATACTTATGAAGTATCTATTAGGTGTCAGATGATGGATTAAACACTTTATACATTGTTTTAAAAAATAGTAACTATTAGTGTCCTTACTTCACAATGTGGACATAGAAGCTTGGAGCTAGTAAATGGTAAAGCAAGGATTTTTAGCTCCTGTTTTTAGTCCTTGACTCCTGACTCCTAACTTTATAATGTCTAACGTGAGACATGAATCTGTTTCAACCATGCAAAGAAAGAATAGTAATGCCTGTAACCAAAGAATACCTTATGATGGGTTTGCTTGCATGGCTTCATTTACCCTAGTTCAGAACCCTTCAAACACAGTAATAACTGAATACAGCAGAAATTCACGGGACTAGAGTAATTATTGTGCTATATTCAGATACTATAGATGAGTGGATGAATTGATGGAAAATATTACAAGAGATTCAAGAATGGCATGAATAAAATCTTTATAATCTAAATGCTCATGAATCAGTCTTTATCATTTCTAAACATCTTAGGCATTTTAAAGGACAGCAAGATTTCTCAGTAAAACAACGTGATTTTTCTATGTAAATGTTGTGGCATAACAGGTGTGTTGGCTAGTGATAAGATACTCTGCCAAGCAACAAATAAATAATTGCACATGAATCCCAGGAAGATGTTAGCCCTGGGGTATATTTGAATGTGATTTTTAAAATGGCATTCTATTTTTCTCTCAGCATCAAAAATAGCTGCATACCCTATCTTGAATAGTGAGACTGACACTGCTTTTCATGGAATGAATCTTATTTTTAATATTTTAAAAATTATTGTACAATATATCATGAATTCACTTCCCCCACCCCCTGCCCCTTTATCTGGATAATGCATTTAAAATCTCTTTGGTCATGTCTCCATTAAGAAGTCTTCCTAGGTTTTCTAAGCCTTCATTAGTCACTGACTCCTTAGTCTTTCCATGGCACCCTGTTCTTACTCCTTTGTGGCAGTATCACCGTGATTTTCAATTTTCTGTTTACTCAAGTGGAAGTCGCTCAGTAGTTGAGAGCAGGCCCTGCTCAGTGGGAAGACACTTTGAGAAGGGATGTTGACAGCTTTAACAATAGGGCATTGGATATGATTCCTTTTATACTATATTAAGAATAGTCATATTATGAGTATTAAAAATTGGCAAAGTCAATCAGCCTGAAGAAGCCTTTTCTTACTTCACCATGCTTGTTAAATGCACCCTACTGTGCTGAGCACTGGCACTTAGAAGTGCTGAGTTTTCTGTTTGCTGAGGTGGTGGTCTTTATATATGAGACAGGGTCAGGTAAAAGATATGGAACCGACTGATTTTCATTTTAAAATAAGTTGGTGTCTAAGATAAAAGACTTGCATCAAATCCTATTCTTAATTCTTTTTTTCTTTCTCTTTACACGTATTACTTCTACACTGATAATATGCAGGTTTTGGGTGACATCTTTGGTCCTAAAAGGAAGTAGAGTAGGGAAGGATAAAATCAAAATATCAAGTAGTAAATGTGTAGAGTCAAATTTGAGCTTTAAAAGAGTGTGTTAATGGGACCAGTTTGGGCCTGAATTTGTGTTGGTTGGTGGAAGACAGCTAAAGTTAAGTAAGAAAATTTCCTAGAAGGACTGTCCTTTACATGGACAATGTCAAAGTAAAACAGCAAACTTGGAAGATAATAGATGAGATGTAGGAAGTGGAAAAATAGGCAGGGATTTCAAAAATGTATTGCCTTCTAATTGACAAATGGATTATTTCCATCCATGAGTGATGTTCAAAGGTTTAACATCAGACTAGCCTGGACACTGGACTTATCACAACATGGGCCACAGGAGGAGTGTCCTAGGGCCTTCTAAGCTGTTACACTAGGTGGAGGCAGGGATGATATTAGTTAAAAACTGGTATGGAAATATAGCAATATTTTATTAAGTTGATGAGTCTATATTAGAATTTCCTACTCTCCTACGTTTCCTGTAATGATGGCACTGTTTGTTCCATCGTTCCATAGATGTCACTACTCTGATGTTCCAGACTAGTGACATCTTTGTAAAGGAGAAAGATGAAGTATTCTTTTGAAATTTATTTTGTGTAGTTGAGAGGTATGAGGGTATTCATCTTTAATAAATGAAGCATTTCAATAAATAAACTTCTGCACTTTTATTAAATACACCTGTACTTGGTATTGTGTAGGCATGAAGCCTCCATTTTCCCCATGCACAGTAAGTCTTACCTGCTTTAGTTGTGGAATTGTAGCTCTACAGGCGAGCCTGATGCTGCAGCTCTCATGCAGTCACTCTCAGTGTGACCTCTTGGGTTTCCATCCTGGTCTCTACACCCTGCTGGATATGGTTTGTGGACTGCTGCTGATAACCTAGAATAAACTGCAGTGAATCCCTCAGAAGAGACTAGAAAAGAGGAGAAGAAAAAGCAGTTAAGATGACAAGGGAACACTTTGAGGAAAGAATCTGCCTGCCAAGGCAGAATATATAAGAGACGCGGGTTTGATCCTTGGATCGGGAAGATCCCCTGGAGGAGGAAATGGCAACCCACTCCAGTATTCTTGCCTGAAAAATCCCATGGACAGAGGAGCCTGGTGGGCTACAGTCCATGGGGTCACAAAGAGTCAGACCCAACTGAGTGTCTGAGCACAGCAGTGTTTAATATAGTTCCAGATGTCAGGGAAGAGCATGTTGAGCGTCAGCTGCACAGGACAGTGAGAGCCTGAAGCAGACATGTGGACAGTAGTTTCTGCAGTGATGCCCCAGCGTGCAGTATAGTGAGGCACATGGTGCTTCTCACAGAGGTGGGGAGAGAAGAAGAGAAAAATTGGTAGAAGGTATGTTTTCTTAGATTTGATTCCTTGTCATGTCCTGGTTACCTGAACTGTCAGTCTTAAGTAAGCAGATGTATTGGGAGCCAGATTAAAGGGAAAAAGTAATAAGAGAGGAGAGTGGCTGAATATTTGATGGAAATTTTCCTGGAATGAAGATGGAAGCTAAAAGAAAAGTCAAAGCAGGGGATTTTGAGAGATGGTCAGAGAAATTAAAACACATAAATAGAACAGAGGCCATCTGGTGAGTTTGATATTTGTGGAGAATACTTTCTAATACAAGATTGGAGTGAGTTAGAGTAAGAGAGAGAATTCTTGATGGTTTTGGCATCTTAAAATCTCTTGTGAAAACTTGGTTTAAAAATATGGTCCTCTCAGATGAGGCTGAAGTGTGAGTCATTGAGTGTGACTGACAGGTGTCAATTATGTTGAGAAAAGGGAGAGAACTGTTTTACCTGGAGGTTGGGTTATCTCCATTAACAACGCAGTTAATCTTTGTAGTTAATTCTTACAGTTTATAAGAGTGTACATATTCTTAATGTAGCAAATAACCTTCCACGTTTTAATCCTCAAGTAAAGGACAGAGTAGGAGTGAGTGAAATGTTTTATTGAATTCAGTAGAACTGGTAGGTTAGAGGTAATTGTATAAGGATGTGGCTATAGACTTGAGGCTAGAAAATTTCATATGCTTGTCACCAGGTCTGTCAGGAAATACAGGAACGTTTTTCATGTACCTCATTTTGCCATCACTTTAATATTGTGAGAATACTCCTCAAATAAAAAGATTATTGGATGTTTAGCCTTAGTCTTCAAGCTGACTCACATGGCATTTATTTTCTCCTGATTGAGAGAAATAGCACTGGGAGGTGGTGATTTCAGATTGAACCAGGGAACCAAATTAGATAAATTTGAAACTTGGGTACTCAAAGATTGCAAGGTCCTTAGTATGAATGTGTAGGTGTGTCATGAAAGTACATGGTTTGTGTATATTTGTGGAAGCAAAACAAACCAACAAAAAAATGTGAGAGGGACAGGCAGAGGAAGGAAGTATTTATAGTTACTCACATGAATGTTGAACTCATCCATAAATAGGATTGGGCACTAAATGGAGGAAGTGATGTCAGATAATCAGATTGTATAGGTTCAGATATGGAGAACAGGTGTTAAATAGGAAAAGGGAATATCTAAATCTTACTTAGTGAGATAAAGGGACAAAAATTCCTTCCCATAATATAATTTACTATCTTTTGATTCAAGAAAAATTCTTGCACGATTTCATATTTCTACAATATCATTTGAAGAAATTGTTAATGTAATTTCAAATTTTATCTTTTAAACATTGAGTAGTTTGGAAGGTTATGCTTAATAATGCTTTTATGTTGTCTAATTGGTAACTTGTTAACATTTTTATTTAATGTCAGCGAGGAACAAATTAAAATTAAATGGCTACTATAAAATGTGATTAGTGATTCAAATGACAAAAAGGAAAAAATCTTTTGTCTGGTGTTACACGTATCTGTGTGCAGCCTTCCTCCTTACCAATATTCTCCTTTTACTTTCTGTCAGCCTGTTTTCATTGCATGTAAAAAGCAAGTGAACAATCTTTCAAAATCTTCTCCCATCTGAAACCATTTCTTTCCTTTTTAACATATATTCAGACAAACCTTACAGTGCTCTTCATTTATCTCTTTGTTTCTCTGTGGTTCTGCTGTGGCTACCACGTGTGCATATGGCTTTCCTAACAATAATATAGTAAATTATTTAACCTATAAGAGCTAGCTTCTTGAAATCTCCATTTCTTCCCACAGGTATAAGGATGTATACAGAGTATTCAATAAGCAATCAATGAATGATGGATAAGTGAAAAATTGACTGAATGAATAAATCACATGGATCCTTTTTGGAAGATGGCAATTGCATATGTTGGGTCTAGATTTTAAATTTACTAACTGAAAATATTGTAGCTTTAGGTTTTAAAAATACACTTAATATTTTTCCTGATTGTCTTTTCACAGTAACAAATATGTGAGTAGTTTGATACTTTCAACACTTTTCTCTGAAATCCCTGTCGGCTCTCTTTGTTTTTCAAGCTCTTTCTTTAGTTACATCAGTTTAAGCAATATCTCATGCCTTATTTTATTTTATAGGTAGTGTAAATAAACAGCATCATTTTAATATCCCTAGAAAACTAAACTTAAAGATAGTAGCAAAACAAAATGTAGCAGTAAAATGAGTGGGCATATTGTTGTGTTACTAGATAATAGTTACCAACCGTTACAGTATAATTTTATTATTCTTATCATATTTAACTTTTATTACCCTTGAATTTGACAATGTTAGGCATATAATCATTTTGAAATTTTTTCTGCTCTGGGTTCCAGACTCTTTCCTTTATATTCAGTTTGTAATTGTCCACATGGGGATCTGCTCTCATCCAGTGGTCATTTATAATTTCTTCCTCTTCTCTTTCATGCCAGCATGCAAGCTGGCTCAAACTTTCCCAGCATTAAGACAACTTCTCTTCACTCTATGTCCATTTCTAGTTAAATTTTCTTTCCTTCACAGCCAAGTTTCACAAAACTACAATGAATGCTCTAAATTTCTGCTACTCCATGGGAATTTGGCTCTTGGTTCCCACTGTCTCCCATCCTTCTACTTTGAGGGAATTCTTCTGGCACTGACCACTTATCATAAACATCCCACAGGCTCTTTGACTCCCCTCTTTTGACTTTGTGAACAAGTACCTTCTACCACAAAACCTCTCTTCCTTTGACTTCAGTAACTCCATTGTTTTGGAATCCTACCACCTTCCTTTAAGTTGCCTTTATGGCTCCCTTTCCCCCTAATTCTCCTGTGTCTTTTGATGGACTTAAGAAATTTATCCTTGGATTTTTGCTGTCTCACTTTGTGCTCTCTCCCATAGCTCGTCTAAGCCCAGGAGGACTTAAATCAGATGATTTTTCATCCACCTTATCATATCTCTTTATGCCAAGTTCAGACCCATGTGATCTCCTGGCCCAAGCCTGCAGAGTGTCCTTATTACTCTCTGCGATGTGTTCCTGGTAAGCTAGTAATTGTACTCTGCATTGAATTCAGAGTCATATTCCTAAAGTGCCCAAAACTCTCGTCTCTTCATTGCTTATAATCCTTAAATGACTCCTCATTGTCAAAATACAATGGTGGAATTCCTTGGATCAGCTTTAAGCAGTTCTGTGTTCTGACCCTTGCTGAATTCTTCAGCCTCACAGTCTTCCTCCACTCTTCACATTATATATACGTGTGTGTGTGTGTGTGTGTGTGTGTGTGTGTGTGTGTGTGTGCATTGTAAGTTTCCGTACTGCTTTATGATTTAGCATTTTCCCCATGACGTTAGTTTTGTCCAACACACTCACCTCATTACTGCCAGTACCCTTGAGAACTCTCACTTTTAATGACTTTTCTGAAGGACTCCTTATCCAATGACGCTGTCCTTGATTTGAGATATAATTAACCATTATTTTCTTTGTAGCTTCATGGTATCCTGAACTGCTTTTCCTGCCCTCTTGAAGCTTATACTTTAGTTAGAAACATAGTTTAAACAAGCGATTCGAACCTAGTATGATTGGTACTTGGGAAGAATAGGCTGCCGCAGAGCATTTCAGAAGGATGCTTGTCTCAGACTTTAAGAGGAAGTGATTGCTGGTGGGAGATTGGAAGGATGAGTAGATCTTATCTAGGAAAGGGAGAAGAGGGAAATGGGAATGATTTCAGGAGGAAAGGCCCTGAAGAGTTGAGCAAGAGAGGAGCTGACAGTCTTCCTATGGCTGGAGTATAAATTCAGGGTGTGGAATTGGAGAAGAGACAGGATCTGTTCATGCAAAGCCTTTACAACATGTTGATGAGTTTGGAGCTCATGCTAATAGCAGTGGGAAGCCATGTAAGTGTGAGTAGAAGAGAAACCTGAGCAGATAAAGGTTTCTCTGATTATTGTGATGAGAAAAGATTGGAAATGGGCCACAAAGAGAGGAGTTAGGTTATTGCAGTGATTCAGAAAAGATGATGGTGGCTTCTAGTAGGTGGTAGCACACATGGATAGAAGTCGATTATAGAGACGATTAGGAATAAGAGAGTTTGTAAGTGATTGGATATCTGAGGAGGTTATGGGAAGAAATCCAGGATGCTTCAGTGTTTTGATGTGGACAGTGGGTGGTGCCATTTAACAAGAGCAAACACCACTGGGGAGAGTCAAGCTGTCAAGGGAAGGTGAAGATCTTAGTTTTGTGTTTTGAGGTTTCTGTATGATGTGAAAATAGGGATGATTCCTAGACAATCTGAAACCAAAAGACATTCTGGCTTGTTTATTGCCTTTTACTAAGTTGTAACATTTTTGATCATATCTCAGTCATCCTTGAATGCCTGTGACTGTCATACAGTTGCCTTTCAAGAACTATTTGAGTGAGTGAATAAATGAATGAAAAGGAAATACTCTCTGGATTGACCTTCCCCACCTATTCTTCTCCACAAAGGGTTGCATTTAGAATTTGTAGCCAATCAAGATTATCCTGTTATCATGAACACTTCTAGTATAGCAGAAGAACTGGAAACAGGAATACACCCTAAAATATCAAAGGTAAAGGTAGGAGCTGTTTCTTTCCTCAGAATTTATAAGCAAATCTTTTCTGATCCCAGGTTGGTACTACTCTCTCATTTTTTCTTCCCAAGATTCAGGTTGTTTGTGACTTTAATGAAGGTGTCACATAGATACTCAGGTCCTATTTTGTGTTACCCTATGTTAATGTTCAGAAGATGAAAAATGACTGTAGTTTTTAAACTCCAAGAAGTTCAGATTTTTGCAAGCTACAGTTACCTACATAATGAGAAAAGGAATCATGCCTTTCAAAGTGTATATGGTTGGGTGTCATTTCCCCCTTGTATTATATTCATTTGAAGTTAATCTGGCATTATCCCTAGATATTTTAAAAGAAAAGTAGTAAGGATTCTTGTGTAAAATAACATTGCCTCAAAGATAGCCAAGTGAGTTCTTGATTGAACAGAGAATTTTTTGAGAAGTCATAGGCACACACACACCCATCTCATATAAGGGCCTCGTTGGACTGTGTCATAATGGCTGGCCAAGGAAACTCTTTGGAAGAGAGCTGCTGAGGAACAGCAGATGTTCTTGGTTCCTTTGGCAGTGAGGGACAGTGTAAGTCAAGGTTAAGACTTGGGAGCTAAAGAATAGAACTAAGCTAGGGATTTTTTCTTTCTTTCTTTCTTTCTTTCAGCAAGCCATCCCCAAGGTCATGGACTCTGTCTTAAAAATTCTAGAAGTCTGAAGTGATTAAGAATTGAACTTTCTTATGTTTATCATACACCGCTAGGGAAGAAATCAAGTGAATCCGAGCTCTGATGAGGAATGCTGGGGCCTCAGTCAAGGTAGCCGCAATCAGAATATAATTCAAGATGCTGGGATAGGCGATTCCTGATTTCTGCAAAAAGACAAGTAGAGACCAAAAAGAGTCACTCTTGATCTTCGTTTTTAACTTTGCTTTGCAAATGAAGTCTCTAAAATAGTATCCTTGATTGAGGTGAACCATGCGTCCTTTTCAGTTATATTTTGCTTAACTCTCTCTCTCCAGTGTAAGTACACTCTGGTTGTGCCTGTGCATTTGGAGACCTGTTTGGCTGAAAATACTGCAATAGTTTTGTAAGACATTATCTTGCAATACTGAAGGGCTTTTATAATTTTATTGTAGAGATGTCTGTTCTCCAGCAATGAAGCAATAGAATGTAAGTGTTTTTTAAGTGAAACTTTTTTTTGCATGAATACCTTCAATTGTCATCTCTTTTTGTGACTCTCAAGTATTTTACCCTCTCACCAGATTTCCTTTCTGATATTCTATCTGAATATCAAAGTGTACATGCAGCATCAGGACCACTTTAGTGTCATAGCTCTGAAACTGAACTCATGATTTGCCACTCACGTCTGATCCGGTTCCAATGTTTCCTATCTGAGTGCATGGCATCACCACCTACTGAGTTACACAATCAGAAATCCTAGCTAGGAAGGTATTTTTCCTTCTTGCTTCTCCTTCATCCTGTATCCAGTTCATCAGTAAGCTCCACTGCCTTTTTTCTTTAGTGTTTCCAGAGTCTATCTCCCTCTCTCAAATTCCCTTGAGATCACTCTAGTCCAGTGGTTCTCATCTAGGAGCAGTTGTGTCCCAGGTGGGCATTTAGCAAGAGCTGGAGACTTGGAAACATTTTTGGCTATCATAGGGATTGCTACTGATATCCAGTGGGCAGAAACCAGGGATGCTGTTATGCGTTCTGTAATGCACAGGAAAGCCCCCCAAACACAGAATGATCCAGTTTCAACTGTCAGTCATGCTCAGGTTGAGAATACCTGCTCTAGCCCAGGCCAGCATCTTCTCATTCCTAAATTACCACATTAGCCCTTGAACTGCAGTTAGCCCTTCCTGCAGTTAATCTTAAGCAGTGCAAAGCCAGCACCAGTACCCTTCCTGACTTCTCACTAGTGTCAGGATAAAAGTGACAATTCCTCATCAGGGTCGGGAAGGCCCTGCAGGGTCTTGCTGTGGCTGCTTCTCCAGCCCTTATCCCTGTTGTTGCCAGCTTGCTCTCTGTTCTATAGTCGTAGTGGCTTTTTTTCCCGTCTTTGCCCATGCTTTGGTCTTCCTGCCTATGACTTTCACACATTCTCTTCTGTTCCTGGAACAGAATTCTCCCAACCTTTATCTTGTCAATTCCACTTGTTCATTCTTTAGTTTGTAACTTGAATATCTGTGTACTTGAGTAGCGCTTTTTGAACTCTAGATTGATCTTTTGTTACGAATTCTAATAGACCTGGACTTTTGTTATATCACTTAATATTGTTGTAAATCTGTTTTTCTCTTTTAAAAATAGGTATACATAAAATAATAATAGCCAAAAATAGCTTAACACTTAGGCCAGGCACCCTTCTAGGTGCTCTGTATTTTTCTTTGACCCTCACAACCAGGGTCATAGTTGTGATAGTTGTTACTTTACATTGTTACCTTATTTAGTAGAGTCTCAGATGCCTTTGGAGAAGGCAGTGGCACCCCACTCCAGTACTCTTGCCTGGAAAATCCCATGGATGGAGGAGCCTGGTAGGCTGCAGTCCATGGAGTCATGAAGAGTCGAACACGACTGAGAGACTTCACTTTGAATTTTCACTTCCATGCATTGGAGAAGGAAGTGGCTTCCCACTCCAGTGTTCTTGCCTGAAGAATCCCAGGGATTGGGGAGCCTGGTGGGCTGCCATCTATGGGGTCACACAGAGTCGGACACGACTGAGGTGACTTAGCAGCAAGCAGCAGCAGATGCCTTTTCCTCAGTGTCTCTGAAATTAGGTTGTGTCTTATTGTCAATGGCATCTTAAATTTGGCAGAACATGGTATTAATTCCATTTTATGGATAAAGAAGTTGAAGCACAGAGAGATTAAGTCTCTTGCCCAAGATCACATGACTGATAATGATAGTGTCAGGATTCCAATCCAGGCAGTCTGATGCCATGGACCAGATTTGCTTCAATTCAGTGCTTTCCTGCATTATAATGTTGCTGTGAGGATTATCAAGATTATATAGATGTCAAACATGTAGCTCACTGATGTATAGTAAGCACTGAATAAATGTCAGTTATTATTATTGATATGTTTATTGTTTCCCTTTTTGTATAATTATTTCATGCTATCTCTTCCATTGAAAGGAATATTTCAGAAGCACTAGACTTCTGTCTTCTGTTTCTCACTGTATGCATTTTTCTTAGCATTGTGCCAGGTAGTAAGTATTTTTATTTTGACTGAATAAATGAATACTTGAATGAAGAGAGGAACTATTAAGGGGAATTGGAGTCCTGCCATTTGAAGTCACAAAGATTTGTCTTGTGTGCTTGGTTTCTGCCTCTCTTATGACACTTACCCATGCTTTGTTGGGACATTTATTTGTGTAATTATCTTTTATCTCTGCACCAGATTATAAACTTCCCACATACATGGCATTGCAACCCCTAGTACCTACAACGATTTTATTGTATAGAAGACACTCAGCACATACACTTTAGACTAATTGACTCTTGAGTCACCCTAGCACTTCCAGCTATGTTTAGGACCCAGTATTATTATGAAGGATTGTCTCTCTGATTTTTCTAAAGTAAATTTTTAAAAAAGATTTGTTTTATTGAAATATAGATGATTTACATTATTATATTAGTTTCAGATATAAAGCCAGAGAAGCCAATGGCAACCCACTGCGGTACTCTTGCCTGGAAATCCCCATGGACAGAGAAGCCTGGTAGGCTGCAGTCCATGGGGTCGCGAAGAGTCGGACACGACTGAGCGACTTCACTCTCACTTTTCCCTTTCCTGCATTGGAGAAGGAAATGGCAACCCACTCCAGTGTTCTTGCCTGGAGAATCCCAGGGATGGCGGAGCCTGGTGGGCTGCCGTCTATGGGGTCGCACAGAGTCGGACACGACTGAAGCAACTTAGCAGCAGCAGATATAAAGCATAGTGACCCAATATTTTTATGGATTGTTTTCCATGTAAATTTATTATAAAATATTGGCTATATTCTCTATGCCATACCATATATGCTTGTAGCTTATTTATTTGGTACAAGTTTGCACCTCTTAATTCCCTAACCCCAAAATTCCCTCTTGCCTCTTCCCTCCCTCTACTGGTGGAACCACTAGTTTGTTATCTATATCTGTGAGTCTGTTTCTCTTAAATTCCTTTGTTTGTTTCATTTTTTTAAGATTCCACATGTAAGTGATAATGTGCATTTTTGTATTTCTCTGTTTGACTTATTTCATTAGCTGTGATATCTTCCAGGTCCAACCATGTTGGCACAAATGGCAAAATTTCATTCTTTCTTATGGCTGAGTAATATTCCATTGTGTGTATGTATATATGTATATATGTATATATATATATATGTATGTATGTATATATATATATATGTATTAGCAGTCCATGGCGTCGTAAAGAGTCAGATGCAACTGAATTGGATATACCACATCCTTTTTGTCCGTTCATCTGTTGATGAACACTCAGGTTGATTCCATATCTTGACTGTGCTATGAACATTGTAGTTCATGTATCGTTTTGAACTAGAGTTGTCATTTTCCTTAGATGTATGCCCAGGAGTGGAATTGGTAGATCATATGGTAGTTCTGTTTTTAGTTTTTTGAGGAACTTCATAGTGTTTTCCATAGTGGTTTCACCAATAAATATGTTGGACTAATTGACTTGTGAATCACCCTAGTACTTCCAGCTTTGTTCAAGATCCAGTACTCTCATGGGGAAATGTTATTTATGGAATACTTTTTAACAGTGTAATAAAACTTTTTGACATTGAATTGTTCTTATTTCCCAATTGTCTTCAAAAAGATAGCAACTGAACTTTCCTGCATATCTTTACAGACTTACTCTAAGTAATAAGGAAAATAGACCTCATACCTGATTGAAAAATAGAGATAGAGAGAGTTATATGGGTATAATTTTTCTTTATTTCTGGTTTAGTCTGTGTTTAAGAATTAGTGATCATTTTTCAGAGAGGATTGAAGGATAATTCCTTTATATGCTGGCCTTGAAAATTTAAGAAATGAGAAAACAGTTTTTTTAAACATTGGAGATTGTTTATCTGAATTAGTCACAATGTGTAGAATAATGAATTTATTGCCTTTCCAATTGGCTACATTTATTGGAAAGCTAAAGAATAAATCTTTTTATGCCAAGGAGAATGTTAGGTCAGGGGCCTAAACAATTTACCTGGCTTCTTCCTTTTGGATCTGGTTGCACATCTTTGGCAGCTGAATGCAAAGGATATTGCATTCTGCCCTGGTGATGCCGAAAGTTCACAGAAGAGAGTGTTTTTGGCAGATTGTGCTTGTTTTAAGGACAAAAGTGTTTGAATTTCACACTTTAATTTTCAGGGACGTGTTCATACACTAGAGGTGAGAGGTTCATAAAAATCATGTATTGTGTACTAATCACTTGGGGCTACAGCACGTTTCACCTTGATTGGCTGCTCAGGAAGTTCCACAGGAGCCTTTGTTATCTGGACTGTACATTGAGCTAGGCCCTGGAGGGAACATTGAGTGGGATGGAAATTAATTATTGTTGTGTAGATTCAGAACTTAAACACCTTAGAACACAAAAGGGAGGATATTTTTACTAATTGCAATGGCCTTTTTGACTACTGACATAACTTGCCTCAGAAAATTGTGCCTAATGGTAATACTCCTGGGCCAAAAACAAATGAGTGTTTATGGGCCACCAGCACTCAATCTCTACATATACTTTCACGTATAGTAGGTTTAAGTTACTTTGTAGAAAAGCAACTGGGGTATAGCAGGATCTTGTAACATATGGTCATTTATACATTTTGAAATATGTTGCATTCACATTAATAACTATTTAGATATGACTATTTGGAAGAGTATTTCAATTCCACATGATTACAAAAAATTAGAATTAATGTGTGAAATTCTATTGCAATAAAAAGATAAGAAGAAAATACAAACACAACTTTTTATTATGTATACATACAAGTGGATTCATGAATCTATATTATTTTCGTCGTCAAAAAAATAAAAGATTTTTTTTCTCACAAATGGTGAAGAATGATTTACCTTCTTTGTGCTAAGTGCTGATATTATTCTAGATTTTTAAAAATGTGCATATTCTTTTGCACTGAAGTTCTACCTCTACTGACAAACTCCTACAAAAAAATCATGAAAATGTGGAGAAATGTTTATTTCAGTGTTCTACTATCAGATATTTGCGAGCAACTTAAATATGTTTCTATAGGCAACTGGATAAATAAATTATTATATTCATTGAGTGAAATGCTGGGTAATATTTAAACAGATTGTGATAGATTTATATGTGCTGAAGTTCATGATATGTATTTCCAGGTTTCAGAACAATGTCAACAAGATGATTTTATTTATGTAAATAAGGTGAATAAGGTGTTAAATAACATACATGTATGTTTTTAGAGTTTATATCCCTTTTTGAGAAATACACAGGAAATAGTTTGTAATGATTATTTGGGGGAGTGCAAAGACCTAAGGCTAATGGACTTTTGCTTTTGCCTTTGTGTTCTATGTTGTTTACATTTTAAAAAAAAAATCATAAAATATTTGTATTTTAAGTTAGACATGAAATACTCTAAATTGAATCCTTAACTCTTGGATTGGTTGTTTCTCATACTGGATGCCATTTGATAAACAAGTGATTGGAAAGTGTGGCAGAAATAGAGTGTATATTTTAATGTGCTTGTGGCACAGTTAACACTCACACACTCTCCATGTCTTCCTGGATCTTGCAGGTGACACATCTGTGGGACCTCTGTGTATAGGATGCTATAGCTCCTGCAGTTAGTCTTAGGATATTGTTCTGGCGACCCCTCTCCCCAAACTGGTATTTGTGGTCCTCCCCTTTAGGGCTCGTCATTATAGAGACTTTCCTTAGTCTGCAAAAGTGTACTCTGTTGTCAGAGCTGAATTATACGTTGGATAATTGCTTTTGTTCACTTCCCTCCCCTCTCTTTCTAATAGATAGTCATGCTATTTTTGATATGATAATAATGGATGCTTAGAGATTTTCCCTCCAAATTCTTTATTTCCATAGTTTACATAATGTATTCAGAATATTGGTGAGTCTTAAATCTCATTCAGTAAATGGTAGAAATTAAATTTAGGGAAAGCAACTGAGTCTTTTCAGACAATGACTGAATTAAGACGTACACAGAGTCACCAGTGAATTCTTGAATGTGTGCATCTTATTGTGCCTGGAGAAAGATACTGCCTTTATCCACAAAGTGAATTCTAACTGAGGAACCACTTAAAAAACACAAGCATTTTTAAGCAGAAATTTAAAAAGATGATTCTCACATGGAAGAGGGTGTTGGGAAGAAACAGTAATTTAAAGCCATATGTAATGTGTTTTTGTACTTTGTAACCAAACTAATGTTAAGCTTTATAAATTTATTGAGGAACATTTAGCCCTTTTTATAACAGAATGAAAGGTAGAGAGACCACAGATAATTGTAATTAAGCGAGGCAACAGCATAATGATCAAGATAGAAAGATGGTTTAAATTCTTCTGGGCCAATTCTCTGTTCAGTGTCGTAGGTCATGCCTACAGGGCACTTGGAAAACTGCTTTCACTTACATGGGTGTTGGGGTCAGCACTAGATGAATAGCAGAAAATAGCTGGATCATGTTTTAATCTGGAAGATTTCAAAATGCCAATCAGACACTTGGCTTGCTCTAGTTTTCAGAAATACTAAGTGAAATGTGGATCATAAAGCAGATTTTGGCTCTAAAACACTGAATTAAAATTATTCTTAGGAAGGTTTCAATTAACTCCACAGCGAAACTACCAGTATTCTCAATTTTGTAGCTTGAGATGCTTGTGAGAGTGGCAGATGGCCACACAAAGCAACCATGTTATTTTATTTCCAAATTTATGTAAACTGAACTCATAAATTAAAAAATAAGACTTCTCAATTTTACCACAACAATCCTAGGTCCCAGAATCAAATCCTGGATTTTAGAAAGTCCTCTAAATTTGTTGGTGAGGTTTTTAAAAATAGTAACATATGTGATTTAAGAGTCACCTCCTTGTCAGTGGTTAGGATATACACATCTTTTCTTCCTGCTCAGCTTATCTGCCACATGTTGACCATAGTGGTTCAACAGGAGTGCTTTGACAAACAGATCAATTTGGGATTAAACATGGCTGTGTAAGTACTTAGCTAGGAAACTTAAGCTAGGAGACTTTAGGTAAATAATGTGACCATTTTAAAATTTCTCTGCTCTCATCTGTGAATACATAACCATACTGTTTAAGAATTTGGTGAGAAAAAAACCATAGGAAGCAATTAATTAGCCCAGCACTAAGAACATAGTAAGTGCTCAGTTATTAGCTACTTTAGTTAAATTCTTTTTTTAAACATTGGCCAAACAAGGGGACAAACAAGGAATGGACTATAATTCTATTAAGTTTTGTAAATGTTTTTAAAAAATAGATCACATAGTTAGTTTAATGATTAGGAAGCATTCTCTTGAACGAGATAGCCTTTAGATGTGGGTATATGTTCCACAGTTTAACATGTGGCATAGCCTGGACACCAACACTTCAGAGTGGATGCTGCCAGATGAGTCTTGCCAGTATGGACCAGATGAAAACCAACCAGGCCCTTGGAAGCCTTCCTTTTAAAGTCAGTGATGATGCTTGTATTCTGTATCATGGCATTGCTATCAGATGTCTGATTAGAAAATATGGCATTCTACATAGTTATGTTTTAGTCAGTCCTGGGTTAGGCAAAATCATGTTTTTCTTTTAATCTCCTTGGTGAAATTCTTAGAATGAAATGGATATTAGAATTGATGGTGGGTGGGGCATGCTTAGATGCTTTAGTAAATACCTTTTTGTTCCATCTTATAAATTAGAAGACCCAGGGAGAAGGTCTAACTGCTGCCTTTTCTACTCTGTGCTTCCTCCTAGGAATCAGTACTTCCCTATGCTTTAATTACAGGATCCTGATAGAGACTGGGTTTTAATTATTCAGGTTTTTGCCAAGACCGAAGTCATTTTTTTTTTCTGAACCAAATCGGCCACTATAGAATGGAGATACAGGTAGTGCAGGAAATGGGGGTGAATGTGTATCCACTTCACAAAATATCTGAGAATTGTGGTTGATAGAAAAATAAAACATCTGTTACCACTGACTTCTTTGGTGATTTCCTTTTGTTTTTGTCACCTAAGAAATCAAGAGTACAAAAATAATTCTGATTAAATTGGAATTTCCAACTGGGTTCTAGTAACTTGAGATGTTACCTTGACAAAGAAGTAGCATTCATTTCCCTGTGCTCTTTATACGGTGATTGTGCTCTTGAGACTCAGACCATTCTGTCACTAGCAGAGAGTCACCTCAATTGAAATCTTATCTAAACATTTGCCTCCTTTGCTACTTGGTGGTAAAAGTTCTTTTTAAGCAGCATCCTCTGTGGTTTTCATTTTAATTTAGTTTACATGTTAACGGTGGAGGGAGGGAACAAATGATTGTCTCCTCTACCTATGCTCTTAAAACACTTATTCTGAGCCTGGTCAAGTTGCTAGTTCTTATCTTTCTGAGTGTTAGAGTTTTCTGTTTTACCATCTCTTTCATTTAAACAAATTCTCACTTTGTTTCGACCCTTTATGTTTTTATGCAATTGAAGATTCATCTGAATTTTTTTTCCTTATTTATTGAAACATCTGTTAGTAGTTTTTCATAGTATTAATGTTGTGGGAGTTTCTGTGAGTTACTTTGAGATGCCCAAGCTATTGTGTAAAGTCAAACCAGCATTGTCAATGATACTTTCTGAGTGCCTACTCTGGGAAATCCCGCTGCTAGGGGACACAGCATTGCAGTGATTATCCTAAAAAGAAGGACAGTCTCACTGTATCATTAAGCAAAAGCCCAGGTGGGCAGCAACAAAAGAAGTACCTACACGTTTTGCAAAGTAATTTAACTCTTAAAAACATACAGACTGAAGGATAGAGATAAGGATCTCCATCTTGGAGGATGACATAGTGAGTGGAAGCCGTTTTAGCCCACTCATTTTGTAATTACACCTCAAAAGTTTTTATTTAATGACAAGGTAATGTTTCTTTTTTTAAGACCTTGTTATAGCCTTAGCTCCTAGAACCTTTTGCTAGCTACAGTGAAGTTGCTGGGACACTTTTCTTGGCATAAGTAGGGTTTTAGATTTTGTTTTCAAATATTAGTAGTTTAAAATGATGAACTACATGCAGTCCCTTTGTGTTACACAAAAAATGATCAGACAGGCATTTTCTTCATTTATCTATGAATAGATATAAGAATCTGAGTTTTAAACTTGTTTGGTCATCTTCTTTTTCTTTTTTTTGTTTCATTTCTTTTGATATCACATCTATTTCTTATCTCTTCATTTTGCAGTAATAGAAGAAACCTTAACGGTTGCAAGATCACATATTTATATCAGGGTTCAGACTGTGAATTCATTCTTTTCTAGGGAAGCAGAAAGATCATGTAAAAATGGTGACCACATGTTGACAGAATGCATGATTTAACAAAACCAAAGGCAATCATTTCAAAGAAAAATGTTTTATTTTCTGCCAGCAGAGTATAATGGAGAGAAATTGGCTGGTATTATTTTAAAAAATTGCCCAAATCACTGTAGTTAGTGTAAAATTGTCTCTGGAACTATTTCCTGTAAGTTAACCAGACATATGATTGTATCCTTTATATTTTGAATACTGAAACTCACATTTCAACTGTCTTGCGTGGAGCCTATCAGGTATAATAGCTCTTTGTACAGGTTCTTCCTTTTCGCTTGTAGTCTCTTTCATCTAAGGTTCTACCTTTATTCATCCCAGATTAGAATACATATAGTTTGGGACTTTCTAGAACTTTGAGCTTAGTACTGGGGCTTCTTTGATGGCTCAGCAGGTAAAGAATCCACCTGCAATGCAGGAGACACAGGGCATGTGGGTTCAATCCTTGGGTCGGAAAGATCCCCTAAAGGAGGGTATGGCAACTCACTCCAGTACTGGCCTGAAGAATCCCATGGGCAGAGGAGCCTGGCGGGATACAGCCCATGAGGTTGCTTAATATTATTCACTCACAAATCAAGACCAGGAGCTCCTAAAAATGTGTTGCTCCTGCCTGCAAAAGTTCAAGTGAAATGAATGTAAACATTGTTTACCTATTAACAATTCTCTGTCCATTTCAGTCAGAAGATTTTATTTAATATGTGGTTCATAGGGCTTGCTGGTTTTTTCTGAGTACTTAAAGTAATTTCAGACATTATACACTGGGACCTGCTTATGTTGTTTGTGGGTATAGTATGTATTATTAACAGCAGATCAGATTTATGTGTCTATGGAAGAATAATGCACTTTGATACGATTCCAATACTCACATACCTCTGAGCGAGTTCAGAATACATGAGTCACGTCACTCACTGGAATCTTGCTGGTTGTATTGCTCCTTTGCCAGTGATGTTTTTAATGGCTTTATAAGTCCTGGAGGTGTTTAGAGTGGTGGTTTTCATGTTATTTACAGACCAGATCATCCTGTGTGAATCAGGAGCGTATTTTGGAAGAACTGTGGAGTTAGTGACACAAACAGACTGAAAAATGTATAAATATTACTTACCTTGGGGGCAGGTAGGAGTACTGCACTGGTGTCTACACAATACCAGAAATACTGGTGCTCACCTGATAAAGATAATGGGTTGATTTGGCTTTAGCCTAATGCTCAACAGCATCTAACATGTTTGTGGATTCCTTGTTCTAGATGTTTAACATCCTATGAGAATGTTCTAGGACATTATACAGTACATAGAAACTAAGCAGGCACCATATGTAAAATTAGATAGCCAGTGGAAACTTGCCGTGTGACACAGAGAGCTCAAATCCGGTGCTCTGTGACAGCCTAGAGGGATAGAATGAGGTGGGAGGTGGGAGGAAGGTTCAAGAGGGAGGGAACGTATGTATACCTGTGGCTGATTCATGTTGATATATGGCAGAAACCAACACAATATTGTAAAGCAAATTATCCTCCAATTAAAAATAAATAAATTTAAATGAAGATAAAAAGAAAGTAAACTGGAAAACTTTAAAAAATGCAGGTTGTGCCATCATTTGAACCTTTCCCACCCACCATTGAAAAAAAAGTTTTCATTTATGGTTAAAAAGGAGCTATGACTCTTATATAAACGGTGTTCGTCTTTTAGTTTAGACAGCTGATATTCACTATTATCTATAACTCAGGGGTAAGTGTTTTGTGCTCTGCTTTGTCAGTCCTGGAGAAGACCCAGACTTTCCTTTGAAAAGTGGAAATGAAAGTATTTCATTGCTACTGATCAGGAATTTTAGTTAAGCTGGTTTTCATGTGTCGTCCATGAGTTTAATAACCATGCAACCTCACTGAATCCTACACAAAGGTCACGTTGCATATTTACTTTTGGAGGCTTTGTGACTCTATCAGATTCTAACGGGCTGAAAAGAGGGAGAGGGAGGAAAGTAGAGGGAGGACACAGCATTTTAAAACTGCAAAGAAGATGGATAATACCTTTAATGCACATCAGACATAGTCCCAGCAGTTCCACTAGTGTTATGTGACAAACACACAAGTGAAAATAGAATCCTTAAGGGGAAAGGTATCCTAGAGAACACTCCCTTTATTTCTTGGCTGTGAAAACAGAGCCAGACATTAAATATCTTGTCTGAAATCATAGAACTTGGCCCAGAACTCAGGTCTCACAACTTATAGATCTGTATTTGAGTGTAATGAATGACTGTGATTTCCTCAGTCATATTTTCCCGTAAATTGAATAGCTTCCTTATGTGGACCACCTGTACCTATTTAATTAAGTCTACTTATTCTCCAGATGATCTGTCAATCGCTTTAGTCTAGACTTGCTTACAAATCACTCCTAGACACACATTGGTTCCATCTAGGACTTCCCACTGATAGTATGAACTACTAATGGCGAAATGTCTTAAATGGCTTAACCTCTTCCTGCCTAGGAATACAAGTACCCTGAGCACAGAGAGGAAGGAAACTCTTTTTTACTTTTCAATAGAAAATCCCTCTCTCTTGGGAGCAGTAGAATTTTTTTGGCACTGATATGTTTCCATATGACCTCCACCCCCATCTAAGCATCTGTTAAACTGATGCTGGGAAAGTGCATGGATGGGTGGATCTTGAGGGAGTAGAAGCCCCTCAAACAAATCTGTGCTAGCCAAATCAGGACGCACAGTGCCTGTTGAGCTCTGTGAAAACCAAGCACACTGACGGGGAATAGAGAGGCATTATCTTCCTTATTCCTATATCCATACACATTGTCTAGGACTTTATGCAAATTCATTTGTAACACACAGTATAAAAGTCCTGTACTTGATTTTGCAGGTTAAGATATAAATCTACATTTACCACATAGTGCCATACAAATGCATTGGAAACAAACAGAGATCATTCTGTTGTTTTTGAGATCGCATCCAAGTACTGCATTTCAGACTCTCTTGTTGACTATGATGGCTACTCCAACTAACATCCAAAAAAGATGTCCTTTTCATTATAGGGGACTGGAATGCAGAAGTAGGAAGTCAAGAAACACCTGGAGTAACAGGCAAATTTGGTCTTGGAGTACAGAATGAAGCAGGGCAAAGGCTAACAGTTTTGCCAAGAGAATGCACTGGTCATAGCAAACACCCTCTTCCAACAACACAAGAGAAGACTCTACACATATACATCACCAGATGGTCAACACCGAAATCAGATTGATTATATTCTTTGCAGCCAAAGATGGAGAAGCTCTATACAGTCAGCAAAAACAAGACTGGGAGCTGGCTGTGGCTCAGATCATGAACCCCTTATTGCCAAATTCAGACTTAAATTGAAGAAAGTAGGGGAAAACCACTAGACCATTCAGGTATGACCTAAATCAAATCCCTTATGATTATACAGTGGAAGTGAGAAATAGATTTAAGGGATTAGATCTGATAGAGTGCCTGATGAACTATGGACGGAGGTTTGTGACATTGTACAGGAGACAAGGATCAAGACCATCCCCAAGAAAAAGAAATGCAAAAAAGCAAAATGGCTGTCTGAGGAGGCCTTACAAATAGCTGTGAAAAGAGAAATGAAAAGCAAAAGAGAAAAGGAAAGATATACCCATTTGAATGCAGAGTTCCAAAGAATAGAAAAGATAAAGAAGAAAGTCTTACTCAGTGATCAGTGCAAAGAAATAGAGCAAAACAATAGAATGGGAAAGTGTAGAGATCTCTTCAAGAAATTAGAGATACTAAAGGAACATTTCATGCAAAGATGGGCTCAATAAAGGACAGAAATGGTATGGACCTAACAGAAGCAGAAGATATTAAGAAGAGGTGGCAAAAATACAGAGAAGAACTATACAAAAAAGATCTTCACAACCCAGGTAATCACAATGGTGTGATCACTTATCTAGAGCCAGACATGCTGGAATGTGAGGTCAAGTGGGCCTTAGAAAGCATCACACGAACAAAGTGAGGGGAGGTTATGGAATTCCAGGTGAGCTATTTCAAATCCTCAAAGATGATGCTGTGAAAGTGCTGCACTCAATACGCCAGCAAATCTGGAAAACTCAGCAGTGGCCACAGGACTGGAAAAGGTCAGTTTTCGTTATAATCCCAATGAAAGGCAATGCCAAAGATGCTCAAACTATCACACAATTGCACTCATCTCACACACTAGAAAAGTAATGCTCAAAATTCCTCAAGCCAGGTTCAATAGTACCTGAATTGTGAACTTCCAGATGCTCAAGCTGGTTTTAGAAAAGGCAGAGGAGCCAGAGATCAAATTGCCAACATCAGTTGGATCATTGAAAAAGCAAGAGAGTTCCAGAAAAATGTCTATTTCTGCTTTATTGACTATGCCAAACCCTTTGACTCTGTGGATCACAACAAACTGAGGAAAATTCTGAAAGACATGGGAATACCAGACCAACTCACCTGCCTCTCACCTGCCTCTTGAGAAATCTGTATGCAGGTAAGGAAGCAACAGTTAGAACTGGACATGGAACAACAGACTGGTTCCAAATAGGAAAAGGAGTACTTCAAGGCTATATATTGTCACCCTGCTTATTTAACTTATATGCAGACTACATCATGAGACACGCTAGGCTGGATGAAGCACAAGCTGGAATCAAGATTGCCGGGAGAAATATCAATAATCTCAGATATGCAGATGACACCACCCTTATGGCAGAAAGCAAGGAAGAACTAAAGCGCCTCTTGATGAAAGTGAAAGAGGAGAGTGAAAAAGTTGGCTTAATGCTCAACATTCAGAAAACTTAAGATCATGGCATCTACTCCCATCACTTCATGACAAATAGATGGGGAAACAGTGAGAGACTTTATTTTTGGGGGCTCCAAAATCACTGAAGATGTTGACTGCAGCCATGAAATTAAAAGATGCTTACTCCTTGGAGTAAAAGTTATGACCAAACTAGACAGCATATTAAAAAGCAGAGACGTTACTTTGCCAACAAATGTCCATCTAGTCAAGGCTATGGCTTTTCCAGTAGTCATATATGGATGTGAGAGTTAAACTATAAAGAAAGCTGAGCACTGAAGAATTGATGCTTTTGAACTTTGGTGTTGGAGAAGTCTCTTGGACTGCAAGGAGATGCAACCAGTCCATCCTAAAGGAAATCAGTCCTGAATATTCATTGGAAGGACTGATGCTGAAGCTGAAACTCCATTACTTTGGCCACCTGGTGTGAAGAAGTGACTCATTGGAAAAGACCCTGATGCTGGGAAAGACTGAAGGCGGGAGGAGAAGGGGATGACAGAGGATGAGATGGATGGCATCACCAACTCAATGGACATGAGTTTGGGTAGGCTCCGGGAGTTGGTGATGGGGACAGGGAGGCCTGGTGTGCTGCAGTCCATGGGGTCGCAAAGAGTCAGACACGACTGAGTGAGTGAACTGAACTGAACCATATAAATGAGTGCTTATAGAAATCTTTAGGGAGTGAGTCAAGTTTGCTCTCTTTTTCTGCTTGCCATATTGTTCAAAATTTGTATAAAATTTTGTAAAATCAGTAATTTCTTTCGGTTACTGAAGAATTTGGGGTGATTTTCTGTGGAGGTATTGGCTTGGCATTTTTTCCTCTCATCATCATGGTCATACAGATATTAATAACTATGCATCATGACTGGTTTTTTAAAAAGTTCTAAAAAGGCTTCTAAATGAAAGCTATAATTTTGTATTGAATTTCTAGTGACATGAGCAAATCACTTGCTCTTTGCCCTTATGGATTTTATAATGTCATCAGAGCCTATCAATAAAATTATAGCCTACTGTTGGGCATATGTAATTCCTTATAGTATTGCATATATAGGAGACATGGGAGGGGGCACAAATTAGAGTGTATCTGCCCTGGAAACATTCCAACAGTGAATGAGTGTGTGTGTGTGTGTGTGTTTCTGAGTGTGTTTGTTTTTTCATTTTTTTTTAATTAGTTTATTTTCTATTTTTTAACTTTACAATATTGTATTTGTTTTTCCATACATTGACATGAATACACCATGGGTGTACATGTTTTCCCCTTCCAGAACCCCCCTTCTACCTCCCTCCCCGTCCCATCCCTCCAGGTCATTGAGTGGTGTTGTCTACATATCTGAGGTTATTAATATTTTTCCCAGCAATCTTGATTCCAGATTGAGCTTCATTCAGCCCAGCATTTTGAATGATGTACTCTGCATATAAATTAAATAAACAAGGTGACAATATACAGCCTTGGTGTACTCCTTTCTCAATTTTGAACCAGTCCATTGTTCCATGTGCAGTTCTGTTGTTTCTTGACCTGAATAGAGGTATCTTAAGAGGGAGATAAGGTGGTCTGGTATTCCCATCTCTTGAAGAATTTTCCACAGTTTGTGGTGATCCACACAGCCAAAGGCTTTAGTGTAGTCAAGGAAGCAGAGGTAGATGTTTTTCTGGAATTCCTTTGCTTTTTCTGTGATCCAATGGATGTTGGCAATTTGATCTCTGGTTCTTTTTCCTTTTCTAAATCCAGCTTATACATCTAGAAGTTCTGGATTCACATACTGTTGAAGCCTAACTTGGAGGATTTTCATTGTTACCTTAATAGCATGTGAAGTGTGTGGTATTGTGCTGTAGTGTGTACATTCTTTGATATTGCTCTGCTTTGGGATTGGAATGAAATCGGACCTTTTCCAGTCCTGTGGCCACTGCTGAATTTTCCAAATTTGCTGGCATATTGAGTGCAGCACTTCCACAGCATCATCTTGTATGATTTGAAATAGCTTAGCTGGAATTCCATCACCTCTACCAGCTTTGTTTATAGTAATCGTTCCTAAGGCCCACTTGACTTCACATTCCAGCATGTCTGGCTGTAGGTGAGTGATCACACCTTCTTGGTTATCTGGGTCATTAGGACCTTTTTCGTTACAGTTCTTCTGTGTATTCTTGCCACCTCTTCTTAATATCTTCTGCTTCTGTTAGGTCCATACCATTTCTGTCCTTTATTATGCCCATCTTTGCATGAAATGTTCCTTTGAAAGTGAAAGTCGCTCAGTTATGTCTGACTCTTTGTGATCCCATGGACTTTACTGTCCATGCAGTTCTCCAGGCCAGAATACTGGAGTGGGTAGTCTTTCCCTTCTCCAGGGGATCTTCCCAACTAGGTTGATTGAACCTAGATCTCCTGCATTTTTTGAGCTACTTTTAATAATAAGTTTAATCCTATGGAATAGAAACTAATCTATTTTTTCCTGATTGTTTATAGAAAATTTGTAAAACAGAGTGAAAAGGAGAAATTCTACCACTCTGAGAAAAATCAGTGTTAATGGTTTCTTTTCTTCCAGTCTCACTTTCTGCATTTCTCTCCATTTTATGCTTCTTCCTCATTTTTTCATTGTCACCTGACTGCTATAGCTCTTCATATCTTATACATTATGTATCCCATAATTAAACTTACTGTCAACAAAGGCTATCGGTGGTGTTAAACCGTAGATTGTTAATTGCCACAGGCCAAATGAGACCCTTAGGAGCCTGCGAAAAGTTGCATTTTTAAAATGAGATGCTCTATATTTTACAAAATGGAAGATTTTGCGTTAGAAAAATAGTCTAGATTTCTGACTTCTCTTAAACAGGAAGACTGGCAACTTTGGGGTCTACATTCCCATCTAGTAACAAATGCTTTTCCTGAATAATGTGTGCCCTCTGGTGACTAGGAAAGTGCTCTCTGGTTTGCCACAGTCCACTCAACCCTCTGTTACTGCCCAACACTGAGGGTCCAGTTGCCGTTTACTGTCATGCTTGCATTGCTTTCTCTCTCTCAGTCATCTTGATTCATTTGTACACTTTTGTTGGATCCTGCAGGTATTTGGGTTTGTGATCTCAAACTTAAATTTATTTGTGCTAGACTAATCATAATTCATAAAACAAAGAAAAAAACCCTGACTCACTCTTCTTGCATATATGAATTTCATGAGAAGAGATATAAGCAAATCCAATGAGTGATTCTCCAAGAGAGAAATTGTGTAGGAGAAAATGAGGTGACAAAACTGAGAGGGTAAGAAAACAGAATTTGAAGGGCAGTGTATATAAATCAGTCCCTTTAAACCAGTGGTGTGTTCATGTTTGTGTGTGTATGCACACATGTGCACCTGTATGCACATATACATGTATGTATTTGAAAAGTGACTCTGGGAATTCCCTGGTGGTCCAGTGGTTAGGGCTCTGTGCTCTCACTGCAGGCAATGAGTCCAATCCCTGGTTGGGAACTTAAAAAAAAAAAAGTGACTCAGGTTTATAGCCATGGGAACAGAACTCAGTTGACTCATTGATCTCCATAGTCTCTTTGTAAATATGTTATTGGGAAATGCTGCTGTTATCAGAACTGAAACTAAAGACTCAAATGGTCTTTTGTTCCTGATGACTCAAAAGGAGACCTTGAGGGAAAACCCTTTAAGATGAATATCTCAGCCCAAATAAAACAAAATGAAATACAGAGAGGACAGAAGGTGAATTTAAGAAAAGGGCTCCTGTAAAGTGCCTGTGGGTAAGTGAAAAGGTTACAGGATATTTATTTTGGTTGAGGACCATACTGGGATGACAAGTCAGGGTGGAAGTATTCAACCCTAGGTCTACCTTTTGTATTTTTTAAGCTAATTATTTGGTGGTTTATAGATTCAGATACTAAGATTGTTTATGGAAGCTTTGTGGTAAAGGCCAATTGAGTAAATCACTGGCTTCCATTGCCCCATTTCAATTAAACAGTCCCTTTTACATCAGCTTACAGATCAGTCATCATGTGCTTTTCTACATCCGAGTATGTTTTACCAACACTTTGAATTCATGTTACTATTAAAGTCGTAATTATTCAATATCAGTAAATTCAGTGCTAACTTTCAGTTAATAAGACAACAGGGTCTTTTTAATGTCATGTATACTTATATCATGATACAACCTTTTGTTTTTCCATGAGCAGCTTGCAAACTCATGAAATAAAAAAAAATTCCTATTCATTTTTTCTTTATTTAATTTCATACTATAAACATTAATTTTATACATCAAAATAGTACCTATCTTTATCATCCTGTTACATAGTTAGATATGACTCAGAATAACTTACTTGTAGTTCCTCAAAGTCAGATATTAATGAGAGGACTAAACGTCTATCAAGGTTTTTCAAAAGAGTTTAGGGTTTGTAAAGGACTTGGGTTTCTGGCGAAGTAATGGATGCTTATAAATAAACAGATGTTTCCTGTGTTGTCCTGCTTTATAAAGTACCTCAGTGAGGTGTTATGACTCCTCAAATTAAATCTCATATGATAATCCCTGGCACATTAAAATCTTTGCTGCTTCATATATGAAGTCTAATGCCATGGACACACTGTTCCACCAAGGGCCACCACCAGTTAGAAGTGGGAGGTGCAGCAGTCAATGAAAAAACCATGATCCTGATAATTTGGTCAGTGTTAGAACTTAATAGAGATCTTAGGATACCATTTACTGAGGCAACTTGTTAACCAAGACTTGAGTCAGTATCTGTGATTTTGCTTCAGGAAGTTCAGTGTGTGAAGGATTTTGTGTGTTTATTTGTCTGTGTTTTCTCCTGGGTTAGAATCCACAGATACCCTCAGGTTGGCAAGGAGTAATTGACACATGGAAGAAGTCATTCGTTAAATGATAGCATCTCCATCCCCACCCAGGCAGCTGGCATACTGCACACTGGCACACACTGCCTTGGGGTTTTGAGGGACCACAGAGGACACATGAGCTGAGGATGTGTGGCTGAAGGACTCGGGTCATTTGGTTGGATGCTCATGTGGGGTAACTTGAGAAGGGATAAAAGCCTTTCCCAGCATTTTCACTTCCAGTTCTCTTTTAGAGGAATGACCAAGACAAGCATTTTCTCCAGATACTTTTCAGGTCATACTACTACATGCAGTGATGACAGGATGACATTTGATAGCCCTATCAGGAAAATCATTCATTAAATGAAAAATACCTTGAACATCAAGGTGTTTTGAGGCTCAACTTGGAGCCAGTAAAATTACATACATGTTGTTTTTTTTTTCAAAAAATAATTTTAATATTAAAAATAAGTTTATTGAAGAAATTTCAGAAATTAATTATCTCCTGCCCACTCACCTCCCATTTTCTGACCCCTCCACAAGAAATGTTTACCAAGTAGAAATAACCAATCTTAATATTTTGGCTTGTGGGACTCAATCCTGGTTTGGATATATTTTCTCTGTATCTATATATAGTTATAGATACATTGCTATAATTTCTCAACCCACTGTACATTCTGCTTTATGATCTTCATTTTATCACTTAACATATTGTAAAAATGTTTTCATAGTCATTGAATATTTTTTCATTCAGTATCTTGAGAATATTTCATAATTTATTTCTAAAGTCTATCAAAAGAGACAATGAATATTCTTTTAGAATGTATTTGTTCGCATCCTTGGCTAGCCTGGGATCTGTATTTGCCAAAGTGTTCTCTAGAAATTGTAACAATGTACACCTCTGGTAAATTATACCATGCTTTTGGAACCTTGATGAAAGGTTAAATAAAAATGCATGTCTTTAAAATAAAGTCAGGTAGGGAGTAAAGTATATTGTCTCTTCAGACTGTTGGCACCATTATTCTCAATTGTAGTGTTTAAAGAAAGGGTCATCACTTTGTGTATTTAATTAAAAATGCAGGCAGTTATAGTATAAATGTGTTCATTGATGTCAAGTAAATGGGTGTGCTGTTTGCAGTATTCACATGACCATAACTTTCATTTTTCATACTTTAAAATCTTCAAACTTGTCAAAGCCTGCTTTCTCCTTTCCAAGTTTCACCTATCAGGCTTGAAAGTTTTCAAAATCCAATTAACAGCAAATTTATCTACTCTAAATTGGAATATGTTTCTATGCCTGAAAAAAATAAGGGGGTTATCGGACATTTTATTAGTGAGTTAATGTTTTTATAACAATTATGATGGAAATTATATGGGTGATTATCAGTTAAATAAAACTTTATCTGTGACTTAGTGGTCATATAATCAGGAGAAGGAGACTCATGACTTTATTCCTATAGAGGCAATGCAGTGCAGTGGTGAGAAGGACTTGAGGATGGAGTCATCTTGCCAAGGTTCAGATTCCATCTTTCAGCTGTCAGTGGTCTTGGGCAGGTTACTTTCTCTCTCTCTGCTTTGGTCTTCTTATTTATGAGATGGGGACAGTCATATTTCCAGGGTGACCAGCTGTTCGCATAAACCCATATAGTGGCCCCCCAAAACAGGGGCTGAAACAACAGTGTTTTAGGGTCAGATGTATATAGTGGAGATGATCTGCTTTCCATAGATGCTGTTAGTTCCCCCTTCCATCCTTGCTGATATTGACAATGGTGAATTAAGTAGGATAATGTTTAAAATACGTAGAGCCTGAAAGTTAGTAGATGTTCAAAGATGTTTGCTTTCATTCAGTGTTACTATGATGTTAACGTTTATGCTGTTTTTTGATGGTACTAAATAATATTAAAAAGCAGAAACAACACATGTACTTTCCTGTCATTGATATGAAACCTAAACTGTAGTCCCTTGGAGTGATAGAAATCCCTTTGCATGGTTAGTAAAATGTCTTGCCATCACAGAGTGCCCACCGTCCCTTCTCATTTTTGCCTTTCAGCGGAGATGCTCTGACGCTTTCACATATTTAACAGTAGACTTCCCTCTCAATGTGTGCTCACGACTTCTGTTACTGCTAATGGAAGTTACACATGTGTGCTCACCAGGATGAGAACGGCCTTTATCCCATGTCGGGCAAAGACCCGTGATCCTGAATCTCTTTCTAAACTTCAGACCTGAAGAGAGCAGTGCAGGGAATTGCTGCTTTCTCACTATATTAGCTTCTTCAATTTCCTTTTAATTGGAGCCTGCAACCCAGAATCTTGTAACTTCAGGGGGATGAACAATACAAATTAAGATCTGGATGTTTTCCAGGAATGGCTCAGCTCAAAGAACAGATTTTTTTTTTCTTTTAACACAATTGTGGGTATTCACAAATCGCATGTAGTTGCCTAATGAGTCCGTATTTACTTCTGAGATTTCACATTTGCAAACTATACTGCTGAGAAAGTAAGTGATGTGTTCACCCACCTCTGGTGTGAGCTGACTGATTTCAGGTACAGGACAGATAAATACTAGAATAGTCAAAATTCTAAACCAGTAGCACAGAACCTTCAAATACAATATCTTACCCTTGTTCAGGACATTCATTTCTCCCCAAGAATTCTTTTTAATGTATAAGACTTCAATTTATGTTTAAGAACTAGTAAACTATAGCAGTTTGACAGCCATTCACACTTAATTCTGTGCATTAAACCAACAGCATTCTTTTCCACAAACATCCATTGTTAGGACAATGCTCTCAGACAGAATTTATGAGAAATGGAATTATGTTACCAAGGAGATAGCATTTACTATAATGAAGAGTAGATCCTAGAAAATGGCCCCTTTTACAGCAGCTCAGAGCAGAGCCACAAAAGCAATTGATTGGTCTTGGCATTTAGTCTTATATCAGCTGTGTCATCCATAGCTTCAGGAGTGAGAACACTAATCTAAAGTGACATTTCTGTTCTGGCGGGCTTTTCTGCCCTGATGAAAGCAATTACTTCATTCCTAAATGATAATTTGCAGGAGTTTCAACCACTTTAATTGATAATTTTTTTTTGTTCTGAGTTCAATTGTGAAGTGATTAGCTGATTTGGTAAATAGAAATTTAAGGTGTGAAATATACAAGTTGCTCCAAGGTAAAGTGCTATTTATTGGGTGGAGAGAAATTACTGGATAAAACTGCAGTTTTTTTGTCATAATTATGGAACTGCGAGTTTGTAGCTTAAAGTTCTGGAGGAAAATGAAGAACAAAATGCTTTGATTCAGGAGGTTTTTGGCAGACACCAAAGCATGCAGTGAATAGTTGGGTCTTGCTGTGGTTCATTCAAGGGTTGTTTGAATCAAGGTGAACATTGGTTGAAAAGGATTGTGCGGACCTCTCAGCTTTCTTTATTACTATTCTAATGACTCATTCTGGTATTAAATCCTCTTACTTAAAGTGTTAAGAATAAGAATGCTCATTGGCTAAAATGAATTAATTTAATTATTAAGTTCAAACATACACAAGGCATTTTCTGAAGATGAGGGAAAGCATTCAGTGGGATGGCTTTAATTACTCTTTGGATCTATTTTACCACAAGTCAAAAACAGGTCATGATTATTCAATCAGAATATATCATAGTTTAAAGATTTTAAAGATGCATCTTGATTTTAATACTTTATCGCATGTTAGCAGTTGCAGATGTTTTTGACAATGTTTTTAAGCAATCAGTTTCATGATATTTTCTTACATGGGGGGAAAATAATGGTCATTTCACTTGTTAAATGAGAAAAATAAGGCAAGAATGAAGGTCAAACTGATTTAGCACATCAAACAGTCTTTGTCAGCCAAGCTTAATATATCCTGAGTTTGTGGAACAAATGAAATTTTGCTGCTATGTTACACTTTGCTTCCAAACAACCATTACAACTGGTTTTATATATTGTGTGAGCATCAGACCATCAAACAGTGCATCTTTACTGACGTGTTGCTGCAGCGATGATCTACAGCAGCAATCTGCCATTTATATAAGGGCAAAATGTGCATCTATATTTAGTTGTGAAATTGGCCTATTATACTCTTGATGTTTACAGAGGCTAACATAAATTAATGATGACAGGTATGAGCAGTGCATTAGTTAAGCAGCAGAGTTCTTACCTTGAACTTGAAGGTTCCAGTTTTAACTTCCAGTATGTACTATACTGCTTTCTTCACACATTAAAGGAAGGTTTCTGAAATTATTACCCTTTCTTGAAGAGCATTAAAATATTTCAGGTTGGGAGTTATGTTGTACATAATCCTACCAGATAACAGTTGTTTATGCATTTCTCAATTATATTACCTTGTAAGAAAAGTGCTATTTACAATCATGGGGAAAAAATACTTGTGAAAGATTTTTATTCTTTGCAGTGGACTGGTTTGATTGACTTTGAACTCTCTGTGATGCCAATGTGTGGTGGACTATTTTAAAGAAAGTAATGAAGGAAGGGCAAGCAGTGCTTATAGAATCTTTACTGTACTTTTTCCCTGGGAAGCTGCCTCATTCAGCTCATGTCAGGGCAGGTGTAGGTACTGGAGTAACTATAGATTTCACCGTTAACTATGACCAGAGATCTGACAAGTATGCAGGTGTTCAAAGGTTCATGAGTTAAAATGTTGCAGCCTTTGATGAATTTTTGATGGCTGCATTTTTAATACAGGTCGACCTTCTTCCTTTGAGGCTGCATGCCAGATTAATTGATAAATAGTAGAAGTCTAGTGCTGAATTCTCCTAAGCAAAACAAGTAGGAAAATCCATAAAAAAACTGCCTGTCTGGCTCCTTAGAAGTACTTTAAAAAGGTAAAATTTAAAGTGGTTTTTACCCTATTTTTCCTTTCCGCTAGAGTTAATGACCAAAACCTGCCATGTTCTTTTATAAAGACTAGTTATTGTACTCTAAAAGTTTACATGAAGGTGTTAACTTTGAGGCTTAGAGAGAGGATTTTTATATAGAGAGAGTATGGATCTATTGATAATGTCCATATAAGAAATCATTCCCATAAATATAATGATAAATTATTAAAAAATAGCCGATAGCTATCTGGCTGTGAAGAAGTCATTGAATGAGAAACATTTGACTAAGGTGCCTTACTTCTGTTGGTTCCTCTGTGACAGTTACTGTTTTTGCTCTGTTATATTCTGTAAATCTCCAACTAGATTGTTTCTGTAATCACTCTCACCATTTCTGTGAAGTAGGAAACCAAAGCAATGAATTTGACAAACCACAAGAGACAACTTAGTTCTTTTAATTTAATGAGTCATCACATCCAAAGTTACCTGTTTTTTCCACCATGGACAAGTGTCCCAGTGAACAATTGACACCTTTATCCAACTCTGAGACAGCTTCAGAGAGATGGCAAGTGCTAAGTCAATTTCATAATATTGGCTTTGTGATAGTGGCAGTGCCTGTTTTTCTTTTTCTTTTTTTTTTTTAATGAAGCAACAAAACTTTCTTCTACTTTTCTTCCTGTCTCATTTCTGGCTGCAGTCGAGTTTCACTTTCAGCCTTGTCCCCAGTATGGAGGCCAGACCTGGAAACTGCGGTTGTCCTTCCGTTTCTTCCCCGCTCCAAATGTTCTGGATGAGCTCTCCATGGTCCTGGACTTGGAGCTTTGCCTGACAGACAGAGCTTTCAGATTTGTGATGTTTTGGGAGATGCTTTGAAAGATCTTCTTCCTGCTAGGAGTACACATATACTCTTTCTGACGAATAATTATCATTGCAATTTTGAAGTCTTCCATAGAAGCTTTCACAGTCTTCCCGAGTAACCCACCCATTCCCTTAATTACTGTTTGGATGTTCATTTTTCTCTATAAACAAAATTGCTGTCAGTTTTGAATGCCAGGTTTTTCTACTTTAGGGAGCTAAAAAATGATCCTTTATAATTCTTAGCATAGGAAATCACGTATTTATAAACATTTCATCTTCCATTAATGAGACATGCATTTTTTATTTGAACAAGTCATTGAGTATACCTATAGTAAAAGACAGGTAGACCCTAGGCATAAGGAGGAACATAATGAAAAATCAATATCTCTGCAATCAAGTAGTTTTATTTCACTTAAGTACACAGTGTGGTATGTCAGAACCAGTAGATGGAAATCTTATTGGTGAGAACACAGTATAAATTATAAAGGACCTCAAAGCATAGAACAGTCAGTGTGACAGCTTGGGTTTTCATTTAACATATCTTATACAGTATTACTGTGTGCTAGGCACCAGTATAAATATTTTTTAAACTACCTCAGTTAATTTTAACAGGAGCCTTATGAAGCAGTATTATCATCACATATCACAGGTGAGAAACTGAGACAAAAGAGGTTAAGTAAGTTGCTCACATCTACTAATTAATATGTAATTAGTCATAGAGCCAGGATTTAAGCACAGGCTCTGGAATTCATGCACTTACCCTCTGTCTCCTGCTAGTGTGGAAGACATGCTGAGCGAGGCAGCAGACAGAACTTAAAGAAAGTGAGAATCATGGGTTGAGAAAACATGGAGGTATTTGAATAAATAGGCAGTTTTAGGGTTATCACCAAGCAGAAGTCAGCCCTATGATTTAATTTCTACTGTCACTATATGGGAAGTAAAATTTACTAAAAAATCAAAGTCATAAGTGGCAGTAAAGAAAGGAGTTTGAGAAGACAATGAGGAAAAAACTTAGGTATTTAGAATTATAAAAACTGTGGCCCAAATAAAAAATAAAGTGATAGGAAAGATGCTACTAGTTAAAAGAAAATTGTAAAGAATTCTGGAAGAATAAGGTGATGATCAGATGTGGTACTAAGATTAAAACAGTCAGGCTTTTTCCTACATATAAAATTATTGTAATAGTAGTCAGTGCCTTTAGAGACTTTCCTGGTGGCTCAGATGGTAAAGAATCTCCCGGCAATGCAGGAGACCTGGGTCGAAAGACCCCCTGGAGAAGGGAATGGCAACCCACTCCAGTATTCTTGCCTAGAGAATTCCATGGACAGAGGAAGCAGTGGGCTACAGTCTGTGGCGCTGCATAAAGTCGGACAGACTGAGCAACTAACATTTTCACTTTCACTTTCCATGTTTATATAACATTTACAACATGGCAGTTGTAAGTAATATATGTCAAGGCATTTAGCACTTGACATATATTAGCTCAATTACTCCTCTGAAGAATATTGTGAAGTATTTTCTACTATAATGTCTATTTCCCAGATGAGGAAATTGAGGCCCAAAAAAGCTGAGACTTCTGTCCAAGATTGCCAGCTAGTAACTGTGTGATGATGTGGACATGGAGCCCCTACTCCAAACATCTGTGCTTCCAAGAAAGCTTAAGTATAGGTTGACTATATTTAGGCATTCTTCAGTCTTATTAAAATTCTTTGTTGTAAAACTCTAAAGTAGACTCTACCACATTTAGAGTTTACAAACTATCTTAACTGCTGCAATATATAACTGTCCAAGGGAGGTTCACTTCTTTATAGTCTACAATATATTACTATGAAATTATCATGTGAGCCACTGCAGTGGTCCCAGAAGATTTGCCAAATACTACTTGTTTGTCATCCTCATGGTCTAAGATGATAAAATTGAAGTTCAACATAGTGGCTTAGAATTATAATGTCTACAATGGCCAAAGTGGATCTCATAATTCCTTCATTGGAACTTTTTCCATGAAACATACAGCTTGCCAAAGGAACTTAAAATACATGGAGGATTCAAAAAATAACTTTATGTTTAACAAATACTGACTGCTGAATCTTCATTCTTAGTAAACTCTTTTTTGATGGGTTGTTAGGTATATGCTTAAAGATATAATGTTATAAATGTGTAAAAATTGCTTCAAGGTGTTGAATGAAAACATACATTAAATAGTATTATTTCAACCAAGGATATTTTTAGGATAAGTTAATTCTAGCAACATCAATGGCAAAAAGAGGGCAGAATCCAGCTTTATAACCCTTATAAGAAGAAATTCTGTATGTTATATCATTATTCTTTTAGATGGAGTGATGGATCCCTTTTGAAAATTTGAGAATCATTTAATAAACCCTCCAAAATATACACATATATGCATTATTTTGCATATGATTTTCAGATATGTATGTGTATCTTTGAAAATAGTTGTTGATTTGTTGGTGGTGGTAATTACTAGTGAAGATGATGCTGTTGTCATCATAGAGTTAAAATTTTGATTTGTGGAGGATTTTCTGTTACTCAGAGTCTAAGTGGAAGAGCATTAAAGTAGTGGGAAGTTTGGGCCCAAGAAGTAACTTACTATTTAATCATATTTTAGGTGGCAGAGATCAGGCAGTAACATTTACTCACAGTCAATCCATTCTTTCTCTAGTATTTAGAAATGCAACTGTAATGTTTTGATTTAGAACACAATGTACAAATGCAAATTTATGTTAGGTTTTAATGTAGTCCTTAATTCAGTTTGAGAATTACTCCTAACTAGGCACTACTTCACAAAAGCAGACAAAAGATTAATCCACAATCTGTCATTGTCTTAAGGTCTTTAGCTTCATCTATTGTATCAGTATCTCCACAACCTTTGTAATTCTTTGACTGTATTTTATTGCTGTTGCCCTCAAAACCAATTACTACCTATTACAGACACAGTGCCCTCATTTTGGAAATCTTCTGTACTGTGGTGTCTGCATAATGATGTGATGGGGAGTCATGGAAACCCTTTGTTATTAAGATTATGGCCAGGAAGATTACTCCAGTAGGGTAACACATTGTGTGTAAAGAGATTTTTCTTTTAAAGGGGGAGTGATAGAGAAGAAAAACTGATAAGATAATATATGGAAGCACATAAAGTAAGTGCTGTTTTAGAAAAGTCAAGTGTCAAAGGGCAGTGTTTAGGCAAGGAACCCCATATATATATATATATATATATAAGTTCAGCCCACCTTCTGGAGTAGTATTCGATTACGAGAACACAAAAAGAGCAAAGCACTGAACTTGAACCACTGCACTCTACAAGTGGTAGATAAAACATGTCAAGTGACATAGTTCTTTGGGTACAGCTGACTTAAGTGGTGTTAGATAGATTACTTTTATTATATGGGGGTAGAGGAGGGCTATGAATCATTGTTTTATCGTAAGATGTTGACATAGATTCAGATTTTACTTGTACTTGGTCAGACTTTAAGGCATCTCTTACTTTTGTGTACCTAGTTATCAATAAGCCACATTGAGCATTTGAATAATTGAATGGAGGTCAGCTAAAATTTGGGGAAACAAAATGACATAGCTTTTCCTTATAAATTAGTGATGTTTTCACTGAAGATTGTCACCAGAGATATCAGGACAAAGATTTGTCACCTATGACTGCTTTGACTCTGAAAATGGTAGTGTTAATTGGTTTAGTTCTGAGAAATACATTAGTTAGCGAATGTCGAATATTTTATTAATAGAGCGAACATGAAACCTGTTGGGCTATTAGCCTAGCAAGTATTTGACCCAAACATCATGGAGTTATTTAAATTACATAGATACTCAGTAAAATACTTAAAGTGTCTGCAGTGAAAACAGTTTTCCACTATGAACAATATCAGATATGTTCTAAGGTAATATGGAATGTTATTGCTATTATTAAGAAGTTGAAGCCATGCTACTGGACTCATTTTGACTTGTTCCTCTGGTCTTGTTCCTCTTTCTTGATATTTTATAGTGGGGAAACCAGGATGCTAGATTCAAAGATTTTAAATGCTTTCAAAACCCAATAAAATGGATACTTATATATGATGTTAATAATACCTTGATACTATAAATATTGCCCAATTATTTATCATCACAGTCTGATTTTGAGTTTTATTTTTCATCAGACACAAAACAGAGCAATTCAGAGTAGGTGGATTTCTCCTGTCAGATCCTCACATATAACTTCAGTTGTGCCAGATTCTGCCCTCAGCAATGCGAGCAAACTTCAAACAGAAATGTACATAAATAGTTAAAGGAAAATGCTGGATCACACCTGTTGCCTCTGCTGTGAAGTAATATGTCTATAATGTTTATAAATTTTAATAACCCATACGGGGCTTTATATTTCAACATTAAATTTATATTATTTTAAAGTTTGACTTTTCTGGGTGATATATTTTATTCTCTAATATCTTAGAGAATCTATCCGTCTATGAATGTATGCTCCTTAATAAAGAATTAAAGTATTCTCTTATCAACCAATTACCAGTACATTTATGAAGTTCCATTGAAATCATCATTTTCAATGAGAGGTTTTCTTTATCTGACTGAAGGTTATGATTCTTATTGAGGGCTGGAAGCACATCAGCATTTTATTTGTTAATTCTGTGAACTGTGTTTTTGTTTAGCCTTTGTTCCTCGAGATGGTAATAGAAATAATCTTTTAAAATGTGTCCTTTTGAGGGTTTAGTCTTCCCTGGTGGCTCAGATGGTAAAGATCTGCCTGCAGTGAGGAGACCTGGGTTCAATTCCTGGGTTGGGAAGCTCCCCTCAGAAGGGAATGGCAACCCACTCTATTATTCTTGCCTGGAGAATCCCATGGACAGAGGAGTCTGGCAGGGCTACAGTCTATGGGGTCACAAAGAGTTGGACACGACTGAGCAACTATACTTTCGAGGGTTTAACATCCCATAGTGATAATAGTTGAATGAACAAAGCCATTAGCTTAAAAATAGATCTATGAATGGGCTTCCCAGGTGGCTCAGTGCTAAAGAATCTGCCTGCCAATTCAGGAGACACAGGAGATGTGGTTCTATCCCTGGATAAGGAAGATCCCCTGGAGGAGGAAATGACAACCCACTCCAGTATTCTTGCCTGGAGAGTCCCATGGATAGAGGAGCCTGGTAGGATACAGTCTCTAGGGTCACAAAGAGTCAGACATAACTGAGCAACTGAGCATACACTCATACACGCAGATATATAATTATAATCACAGTCTTTTAAATTGCTCATAGCTGACAATAGCAAGCATCACCTGTAAATCTTATGTCTCAAAAACAATGACTATATCTCAGTACATGGGTAATTGGAGGGAAAAACTTAACAAGTGAACTACTTTTACTCATTGCACATGAGTTTATGGCATATAAGCCCAGAGGTAGAATTTATGGTTTTAGTGGGCTTTGTCTGGAACTCCTTTTACCGTGGCCCTGGAATTTTGAAGAAAATTTTGGTAGACTTTTGCTTGTTGCGGGAAGGGGGGCCCGGATGAAGTAAAAAGAAAAGCAGTGTCCATCTGATTGACAGAATCACACATTCTAAACAGCACTTTTTCACTCCTTTGATTCCAGTTTACAAGCGTTGAGAAAGGAGAAGTCGCGGGATGCTGCCCGCTCCCGCCGGGGAAAAGAAAACTTTGAGTTCTATGAATTGGCCAAGTTGTTGCCTCTTCCTGCAGCCATCACTAGCCAGCTTGACAAGGCCTCCATCATTCGACTTACAATCAGCTACCTGAAAATGAGGGACTTTGCTAACCAGGGGGACCCTCCATGGAACTTGCGAATGGAAGGCCCTCCACCGAACACATCAGTAAAAGGTAAGGTTTCAGCCCCTGTTGATCCTGGAATGTGGTCTGCCGGTGTCTCTGAGATGAAACGTTTACCATCATCCTCTCTTCTTTTCCTGCATATCAAATCCTTTAAAGGGATACAAATGTGGAAATCTGAACTCTGCATGAGAAAGACACCATGTGAAGGTGAAATAAACCTCTTCTATTTCTATTTTATTTTCAAAAAGTCTGTCAGCCTAAATATTCTATCACTTCAGACAAGGTTTCAGGGAAATGAGAATGAAATGACTTACATTAAAATGTTTCTTGGGTTTAACTTATGTTATGCTAATACATGCAATTATTATTAAGTGGGGGGTGGGTAAGAGAATACTTGGTAAAAGTTAGGACTAACATTTTCTGATTTTAATTACCAAAGAGAGGCAGGGAGCAGAGTACAGTTGTAGTAGGCATTTTGAATAATTATTTTATTGACTAACAAAGTGATCAATCTATGTATTGTTTCAACTCTTTATACATAGTGCCTACAATTTATAAATATAAACATGTATTTATGCTCCCAATCCTGGATGTAGTTACCCTTAAAATTTATTAAAACTTTAGGTCTCTTTTACCCTGATACTTAAGAGGGTTATTTTCTTGCATGCTCTTGAAACATCTAATAATTAATGAGATTTTAAGCATATGAATATGCATGCATGTATTTATTGATGTACATGTGATGTTAGCCACTAATTTTCTTTCTTTAACAATGTATCACTCAAGGCATGGAATGGGATCTGTTGGTTTTTCTGCTTTAACTTTGTGTCTAGGCCTTTGATGAGCATGGAATAACTGGACATGGGATGGAATTGCAGGCAGCCTCCTCTGGGGGAGGAATTAGATTCTTAGCTATGTGATTACACCTTGATGACTACCTGCGAAGTCCCTGTATTCTTGGCTGTTGTAGGGAAGGATACTGGGGGAAGCTATAACTTCTTATAGGATTCAAATAAAATGAAAGTTCAACAGCAGTGACTTGACAATTCTGTGCTAAGAGGTGTAATCACATGTATGTGGATACCTGTGTGAATCTGTTTGCATCTTTGCTATTGTTACTTAGGAATTGTGTTTCTTATGCTTATTAAAGAAGGAAAATTTGAATGCAAATTGTAACAGGTTATTTTTTTCTAGGGTAGAGGTTGGCATACATTTTTTGTAAAGGCCATATATAGTATATTTTAGTTTTGGGGGAGTACTCAACTCTGCCATTGTAGAATGAAATCAACCATAGAGAACGCATAAACAACAAGGGATGGCTGTGTTCTAATAAAACCATACTTGTAAAGCAGGCAGCTGCCACCAAGTTTGGCCCACAAGCCATAGTTCACAGACTCCTGCTCTAAGTATAAGAATGACATTTGAAGGTTGAGAAGAACGTACAACAGAGGTAGCTCTCAAGGGCAGGGTGTCAATATGAGGAAGCACGTGACAAACAGACCAAGGCACATTCATGCTTTCCTTACCCAGCCCTTCTACCCTGAAGAATGTTGATGTCAGCTTGGTAATATACCAGTCCATGTTCCAGATACTAAAACAGGGGAATTTTCTGAAGCCAAGGATATGAGTATAATCCTAGTAATTACTTAAGAGTTTATTTAGTAGGTTGTCTTTGTGTTTATTCCAAATCATGTTAGCTGAATGGATCCATGTAGCAGGTTAGAAATCACACACAAAAAATATAAAATATATTATTAATCTTTTTATTCAATTTGAAATACATTGACTGAGGAACTTAATTTGTTTGACATAATTATCTTTTATTTCCATCTTTTCTTTAAGAGAGTTAGTAGCTTATAGGCTTCCTTGGTAGTGGTTACTGCCAAAGTAGAAAAATCTAAGGGTTCCATCGTCTGTCTGTTCTTCTTCTTATTGTTTAGTCGCTAAATCATGTCTGACTCTTTTGTGACCCACCCTGGTCCATAGCTCCCCAGGCTCCTCTGTCCACGGGATTTCCCGGGCAAGAATACTGGATTGGGTTGCCATTTCGTTCTCCAGGGGAACTTCCTGACCCAGAGATCGAACCCACGTCTCCTGAACTGGTAGGTGGTTTCTTTACCACTGAGCCACCAGGGAAGCCCTGTTCATTCTTCTACGATGTGATAATTCTGCTTGCTTTTGGAATCATGGCCTTTTAGAGATGCACACTTATAGATAATATAGAACTAAGCCCTCATTTTACAGGTGAGGGAAATGATGTAGAAAGGGCTTACAGTTAAGTATTAGAAGATCTAAAACTAGAATCCCATTGTTTTGCTTTTCTGTCTAGGGCTTTTGCTATCAGATATTATTTCTAGCAATGATATTTGATTTCTATCACCATCATCAAACATTCCAGGTGAGAATGCTCTTATCTTTGGACTATGGCTAATAATTCATTTTTATTTTGTGATCTCAAGTTAACTCAGCTCTGTAAATACTAATGATGAAGATGGATAAAAATAAGATAAAATACTATCTCTGCTCATAGGATAGGTTCAGTCTATAGAGGAACATGGTGATGTCAGTGAGAAAAGTGAGAAGATAGAAATTTATGTACCAGACTTTATTATTTAAAAATTTTTGTCTGGATTAGCACAGATCATCCAATTGGCACATGTTTACTTCCTCTATTAGAAATCTGATGATAGTCTAGAACTGAAGTCTATACTGTACTAAAGTATGGGACTTGATGCTATTTACTCTGGCTTGCAAAGGTTGCTAGGAATGCAGTGGGCCCTTTCTGTAAGCTGGTTCTGCTGTACAATATATGTATATTTTATTGCTTTCCTCTAGTTCTTTAATGCAAACCTGCTATTCATTCTGATCAAACATTCATGAAACAACAACATCAAAAGAAATTCATTTTAATTTGCTAAGGTCTTCTATGTTGTGCCCTTGAAGAAGTTCATATGGATAAACAAGCTTATATAAATAGCCTCCAGCATCATGTGAAGTGCAGTTCATAATCCAACAATAAAACAGTAGACATTATACTTCGTGCTTCTCCGAGCAGTCTCTCGAATAAACCTAAAGGCATTTGGAAATTTATATGAAAAGTGCTTACACGATGTAGGCAGCATCTTTTTAATGTGATGAGTTGTTCATGTTAATAATTAAATTTCAAAGCTTAAATTTAAATTTGTCCCAAACAACTATATAGAAATTTAATTATTTTAATTTACTGCTTCAGAAAGGTTCTTTATTCTACCCTGTGTTCATCATATCTTTTCTTAAAAGTCTATAAAGGTTGATGAGTTTGTTTTGTGATGCCCATTGTGTACAGATTATTGCAAGTTATGCTTGCCGAAAGCACACTCAGGTGGCAGTGTGTAATATGTCCTGAGTCAATTACTTCATGGAAATGATATGTTAAGCAATTGGAAGGTAACAGATAGTTTTTTTCCATTATTTTAGAAATATCTCTATTGTTATAATACAGATCAAATCTACAATGAACATTATGCATTATTCAAGAAATGACCAGGCATTCTCAGCAGTGTTTCAACTAAATAACTGATGATTGTAACCTTTAAAGAAATCTCATTGTGGTGACTTGGTAAATCACTTCTCCATTCATAGTAATCTCTGTTTAGAGGCTATCTAGAAGCCATTATATCTTTTATTAATCTTAAAAGCAATGGCTGCTGATTTGACATTTGCTAAAACTAGATAAATTTTCTGTCTTCCTAATACCACAGACTTCAGTCAGTTTTTGGAGTATATCTGTGTCTGCTGCAACTCTATTAATCCAGGAATATTTACCACTGTAAGCGTAAATTTTATTTCACTTTAAACATTGCAGCTTTTAAACAATTTTCCTATATGTGTGACAGGCTGCAATCTTACAGTATGTAAAATACAAGACATATTTAGCTTTTGGAAGGGAACTATTGAAAACTATGCAAGACCACTCGTGATTAACATCAACTGAACATATTAAGGAAGAACTTGAATATTTTCATGGAATTTCCTTACACTATTTCAAGTATCTATGTAGTTTAATGTAGATGTTTCTGAGAGGAGAAACTTTCAGGTCTTTATTTAAGCAAAATAGAATCTATTCTTAGCCAAAGACCATACTGTTACTTAAGCAGTGATGTCTACTGGATTCATTTACGTCATTCATGTAGGGTAAGTGAGTATAGTACATCCTTCAGAATAACACTGAATTACTACTATAATGATTGTCTCTGAGATTTAAATAGTATTTGATAAAATGGTTCTAGTTCCATAGAAGGTAGAGATTCCAAGACAGGCCGAGTGATAGGCCTTCTTGGTGTAAGCAGCTCAGAGGTCTTTTGATTTCTCTTCTGGCATTTTACTGTGTGCCGACACTATGTTACCTCTCCCAAGTGACATTCATGTTTGGGGGCAAGTGTCATATTCCTTGTTATTAAAAAGCCACGTAAAATGAAAATTCTTAGAAGCAGTACGTGGCATGTATATCAACCTGTGGTAGTCTTTATTTTCAAACAGCTGAATGCCTAATGGTGACTCCTTAGGTTCTGAAAAAGAGCTTTCTATAGCTCTTCCCTGGTAGCTCAGCTGGTAAAGAATACACCTGCAATGCAGGAGACCTTGGTTCGATTCCTTGGTCAGGAAGATGCCCTGGAGAAGGGATAGTCCACCCACTCCAATATTCTTGGGTTTCCCTGGTGACTCAGATGGTAAAGAATCCACTTGCTCTGTGGGAGACCTGGGTTCAAACCCTGGGTTGGGAATATCCCCTGGAGGAGGGCACAGAAATGCACTCCAGTATTCTTGCCTGGAGAATCCCCATGGACAGAGTAGCCTGGTGGACTACAGTCCATGGGGTCGCAAAAAGTCGGACATGACTAAGCACAGCATAGTCCTAGGAGAATGGGAGAGAAGATGGAAACTTGGTGCTTGCTTGGTTCCTATTCTTAACTCCGTTATCCTCAGTAGACTGAGAGCCTGACTCTCCAGTCTAGACTCTAGTTTTATTTGCCTCATCCCAAAGTCAGTGGCGGCACCACATGGAAACAGAACCTTCCAAAATCCAAGCTGACAATGCTCATTGTTGTTTATTTTGGTAGCAGGTGACAAGTTTTACTAGTATATGGAAATATGCTGTGATATAACTGCCTTTCTGGGCTTCCCTGGTAGCTCAGCTGCTCAGCTGGTAAAGAATCCATCTGCAATGCAGGAGACCCAGGTTCGATTCCTGAGTCAAGAACCCCTGGAGAAGGGATCGACTACCCACTCCAGTATTCTTGGGCTTCCCTGGTGGCTCAGACAGTAAAGAATCCACCTGCAATGCAGGAGACCTGGGTTCAATAGCTGGGTTGGGAAGATCCCTGGGTTGGAGGACATGGCAACCCACTCCAGTAATCTTTTCTGGAGAATCCCATGGACAGAGGAAAAACCTGGTGAGTCATAGGGTGTCAGAGTCAGACACAACTGAGCCACTAAGCACAACTGCCTTTCCTTAAATATGCTTCCAGGAAGGCTCTTTAATTATATGCTATAATCCCTTTATATCTTTCTGACAAAGTTGTTACTTCTGAAAGAAGTTCATTTTTTTTAGTGTTAAAATTATCTTTATCCTTTTAATATTTTTCATATACGCAAACTTTATTATAAAATTATAAGATCAGTTTATAAAACTTATAAAAGTAAAAAGATAGAAAAAAAAATAATCTATAGTGTTACCACCCAGACAAATACCATTGTTAGTATTTTGATGGATTTCCCTTTCTTCTGTATATGTTAAACAAAGGTTAGTTTTTAATCTTACTTTTGCACACACAATATCTTGTATCCCACTCTTTCGACTTAATATTTGTGAGTATTTTCTCATTGTGCACATGTTTTTTAACATAATTTTTCATGGTCGTATAAATAAATCATTATATGAACCACTTTAAATCCTTTGGAAACACAGTAGTAAGTGAATGAATGAATGAAAAGTGAATAAATGAATGAGGTTTCCCTAGTAAATGTTATATAATTCATTTCACTGTTTTTCTTTTGTTGTTTACGATTTGGCAAACAGTGCTACAATGAACATCTTTGCGCATACTGCATTTTAGTGGGTTCTTTTTTCAAAATTAATTTATTTTAATTGGATGCTAATTACTTTACAATATTGTAGTGGGTTTTGCCATACATTGACATGAATCAGCCATAAGTATACATGTGTTATCCATCCTGAACCTCCCTCCCACCTCTCTCCCTATCCCATCCCTCAGGGTCATCCCAGTGCTCCGGCCCTGAGCACCCTGTCTCATGCATCGAACCTGGACTGGTGATCTGTTTCACATATGGTAATATACATGTTTCAATGTTATTCTCTCAAATCATCCCACCCTCGCCTTCTCCCACAGAAAAGTCTGTACTTTACATCTGTGTCTCTTGCTGTCTCGCATATAGGGTCATCGTTACCATCTTTCTAAATTCTGTATATATGTGTTAATATACTGTATTGGTGTTTTTCTTTCTCACTTACTTCACTCTGTATAATAGGATCCAGTTTCATCCACCTCATTAGAACTGATTCAAATGCATTCTTTTTAATAGCTGAATAATATTCCATTTTGTATATGTACCACAGCTTTCTTATCCATTCATCTGCCGATGGACATCTAGGTTGCTTCCAAGTCCTAGCTATTGTAAACAGTGCTGCAATGAACATTGGGGTACACGTGTCTCTTTCAGTTCTGGCTTCCTCAGTGTGTATGCCCAGCAGTAAGATTGCTGGGTCATATGGCAGTTCTATTTCCAGTTTTTTAAGGAATCTCCACACTGTTCTCCATAGTGGCTGTACTAGTTTGCATTTCCACCAACAGTGTAAGAGGGTTCCCTTTTCTCCGCAACCTATGCAGCATTTATTGTTTGTAGACTTTTAGATAGCAGCCATTCTGACCGGCATGAGATGGTACCTCACTGTGGTTTCAGTTTGCATTTCTCTGATAATGAGTGATGTTGAACATCTTTTCATGTGTTGGTTAGCCGTCTGTAGGTCTTCTTTGGAGAAATGTCTGTTTAGTTATTAGGCCTATTTTTTTCATTGGGTCGTTTATTTTTCTGAAATTGAGCTGCATGAGCTGCTTGTATATTTTTGAGATTAATTCTTTGTCAGTGGCTTCATTTGCTATTATTTTCTCCCATTCTGAAGGCTGTCTTTTCACCTTGCTTATAGTTTCCTTCATTATGCAAAAGCTTTTAAGTTTAATTAGGTCCTATTTGTTTATTTTTGCTTTTATTTCCATTACTCTGGGAGGTGGGTCATAGAGGATCCTGCTGTGATTTATGTCAGAGAGTGTTTTGTCTATGTTTTCCTCTAGGAGTTTCTGGTCTTACATGTAGATCTTCAATCCATTTTGAGTTTATTTTTGTGTATGGTGTTAGAAAGTGTTCTAGTTTCATTCTTTTACAGGTGGTTGACCAGTTTTCCCAGAACTGCTTGTTAAAGAGATTGTCTTTTCTCCATTGTATAGTCTTGCCTCCTTTGTCAAAGATAAGGTGTCCATAGATGTGTGGATTTATCTCTGGGCTTTCTATTTTGTTCCATTGATCTATATTTCTGTCTTTGTGCCAGTACCATACTGTCTTGATGACTGTAGCTTTGTAGTATAGTCTGAAGTCAGGTAGGTTTATTCCTCCAGTTCCATTCTTCTTTCTCAAGATTGCTTTGGCTATTTGAGGTTTTTTGTATTTCCATACAAACTGTGAAATTATTTGTTCTAGTTCTCTGAAAAATACCATTGGTAGCTTGATAGGGATTGCATTGAATCTATAGATTGCTTTGAGTAGTATACTCATTTTCACTATATTGATTCTTCTGATCTATGAAAATGGTATATTTCTCCATCTATTTGTGTCATCTTTGATTTCATTCATGAGTGTTTTATAGTTTTCTATATATAGGTCTTTTGTTTCTTTAGGTGGATTTATTCTTAAGTATTTTATTCTTTTTGTTGCAATGGTGAATGGAATTGTTTCCTTAATTTCTCTTTCTGTTTTCTCATTGTCAGTGTATAGGAATGCAAGGGATTTCTGTGTGTTAATTTTATATCCTTCAAATTTACTATATTCATTGATTAGCTCTAGTAATTTTCTGTTGGTGTCTTTAGGGTTTTCTATGTAGAGGATCATGTCATCTGCAAACAGTGAGAGTTTTACTTCTTCTTTTCCAATCTGGATATCTTTTACTTCCTTTTTTTTTTCTGTTGCTGTGGCTAAATCTTCCAAAACTATGTTGAATAGTAGTGGTGAAAGTGGGCACCCTTGTCTTCTTCCTGACTTTAGGGGAAATGCTTTCAATTTTTCACCATTGAGGATAATGTTTGCTGTGGGGTTACCATATATGGCTTTTATTATGTTGAGGTATGTTCCTTCTATGCCTGCTTTCTGGAGGGTTTTTATCATAAATGAGTGTTGAATTCTGTCAAATACTTTCTCTGCATCTATTGAGATAATCAATGGTTTTTATCTTTCAATTTGTTAATATGGTGTATTACGTTGATTGATTTGCAGATATTGAAGAATCCTTGCATCCCTGGGATAAAACCAACTTGGTCATGATGTATGATCTTTTTAATATGTTGTTGGTTTCTGTTTGCTAGAATTTTGTTAAGGATTTTTGCATCTATATTCATCAGTGATATTGGCCTGTAGTTTTCTTTTTTTGTGGCATCTTTGTCTGGTTTTGGTATTAGGGTGATGGTGGCCTCATAGAATGAGTTTGGCAGTTTACCTTCCTCTGCAATTTTCTGGAAGAGTTTGAGTAGGATGGGTGTTAGCTCTTCTCTAAATTTTTGGTAGAATTCACCTGTGAAGCCATTTGGTCCTGGACTTTTGTTTGTTGGAAGATTTTTGATTACAGTTTCAATTTCTGTGCTTGTGATGGGTCTGTTAAGATTTTCTATTTCTTCCTGGTTCAGTTTTGGAAGGTTATACTTTCCTAAGAATTCATCCATTTCTTCCAAGTTGTCCATTTTATTGGCATGTAGTTGCTGATAGTAGTCTGTTATGATCCTTTGTATTTCTGTGTTGTCTGTTGTGATTTTTAATTTCTATTTTGTTGATTTGATTCTTCTCTCTTTTTTTCTTGATGAGAAAATGGTTAGCCATAGTGGTTTGTCTATTTTATTTATCTTCTCAAAGAACCAGCTTTTAGTTTTGCTGATTTTTGCTATAGTCTCATTTGTTTCTTTTTCATTTATTTCTGCCCTAACTTAAATACTAGGCTTTTGTTTTCTTTAGTTTTGCATCATGGTGGGATGAGCATTGTTAATATCTGCACACACCAGTAGGATCTCCATGTCTGATACAGGACAGGTAGGGCTTTCTAACAAACGTGGGCTTAATAATGGTAGAGTAAGTCCCTGAGACTTTAATTCTGTAAAGTTTCACATGCTATCAGGAAAAGCTTTACTGTCTATGAATGAGGAGACTGCAGCGTGTGTTTGGCATGTAGAATATAAAAAGCACTGCTGGTTTCTTGCCACATGCTGCTGTTTCAGTGTTTGTTTGTCATTCTTTTCAGTGCATTTGGCACTATTGAGTATCCTGAATTAGCCTCAACTCTAAACACCAACTCAAAGAAAGTGTATTTATGCGTGTGTGACTGTGAACATGTGAAAATTCAGGTGTGCTAGTTAGCTATGGGCTTACCCAGTGGCTCAGCGATAAAGAATCCTCCTGTCAATACAGGAGACACTAGTTTGATTCCTGGGTTAGCAAGATCCCCTCAAGAAGGAAATGGCAACGCACTCCAGAATTCTTGCCTGGGAAATCCCATGGACAGAGGAGCCTGGAGTAGTATAGTCCATGGGGTCACCAAAGAGTTGGACATGACTTAGCAACTAAACAACCACAACAACACAAAGTTAGCTATACTGCCAGGGCAACAAGCAATCACAGCATCTCAGTAGTATGACATTAAGCTTTTACTCTTCTCATGGCTTCACATAGTCTGAGGGTTGGCAGATCTAGGCTGGGCTTAGCTGTGTGGTTCTACTTTTTGCTGTAGCTCTGGCTGAACTTTATTTCCTGCTTAGGGTTCAGTTCAGGTCTGCCTCCTGCCAAGCAGCAGCAGATCCTTGTAGGAGAAGCTCCTTTCATGGTGTTGGCAAAGGTATAAGAGGGGTGAACAAAAACGATACCTCTTATGGGAATTTTTGTGGAGACTTCTGGGAATGTAGACAGAAGAGTGCCTGTGCACTCTTTTGCATCCTACATTAGGATTCATCAGCCCTTTCCTCTCTGAATAGTCATCTCTTTTTTCTCTAGCAACACTGACTGCCCCATACCAAACATTTATGCCTTTGTACGTGTCATCATCTGACTGGATTGTCCTTTCCTTCTTTTGGTTTTTCTGAACTCTCATTCATCTTCCAAAAGCCAGCTTAGATTTACTTGCTTAATAAATATTCTTTCCTTCCCAGAATGTTGGTCATTTCTTTTATAGGTTACCAGTATACCTTCTGTTGCTTTAGTATAAAGTCATAATTCATTATATACTTCTCTCCCTATATTTACACTATGAGCTATTTAAGGGAACAGTCTGGTTCATCTTATGTATGTTTGTGTCCCCATGTGCAGTGCCCAGGAAAGTAAGTATTCAGCCATGTTTTCCAACTACATTGTATAGAATCGGATTATGTATTGGAATTGCTATTAACAGAGCTAAACAATGCTGATGGGAGCTATGGGTGGGGCTATGTCCTAGGCTAGGAAGAAGAAAAAAGGGGAGAGTAAAAACACAAGGCAGGGCAGAAGAAAAATGTAGAGAAAAGGATGGAAATAGTGTGAAATGAAGGGGAAATTAAGCAGTGTATGGGGTAGGAAGAACGAGGAGGAGTGGTATCCCACCTCTGCCCTGTACTGTCTCCAACTCTGGGATCAGTCATACCGTGAAATGGCCTTCCCCTGCCAACAAGTTTCTCTCATGTAATGTGCAGGCTGAGGAGTTGAAAGTTAAAACAAAAAATAGTGTGAAGAAACCCTAAGTGTCTTGAGTGTGTGGATTCAAGTCTATTTAACACACCTGAGTACCTTCTCTTAGTCAAGTCCTCTGAGTCGTCTGCTGAGTATTGTGGGGCATATAAAGAAAGTATGAGGCATGAACCTGACCTTGAAGGTGTTTATCATTTCTTGAGAAATAAATTTTGGAAAAAAAGGGGAAGAAGGAAGATGAGAGCTTTTGACACAATTAAATATACTATGCGACCTGGGTTTTAAAAACCCTATCTAGACCTCAGTTTTCTCATTTGAATTTTCTTTTTGTCAGTGATTCTGATCTGGATGATGACTTATCCTCTAACCTGAGACCCAAAATTCCTTAGAAACTATTTAGCAATTATTGTCTCAAATTAACTTTTCCTGGGACTATGGGATTTCTTGAAGCTGTTTATTAATAACTTCAAAAGCCACAGGCTCTACCTCTTCACATTCTACTAACATTTCTATTTTCCCTCTTTTACTTAATTTCCCTTTCTGTGAATGTATGTCTCGCCCTCTGCTATAGGTTAAAATATATATGATATAGTTTCTTCTCTTAAAAACATTTATCTGGTGATTATCAGGATTTGCATATGTGCAATCATTATAAATAAGAGAGGATAATAAGACAGCACACAATCAAGTTTTAAATTAGTCAAGTGCCAAACATATGTTGTACACAAAATATGAATCTAGAACTTTGTATATTTTTGATTTATTTTTACACTTGACAGAATTTTAGGGAACATACTTAAGTTTTGTATCACATTCAACTTAATTTAAGAAGTCTCCCATTACTTGATAATGTAATATCTTAGTCATGGGATCCTGTGGCATTGCCTTACATGGTGCTGTACTCACTTATTTAGGACTTTCAAGTTTATGTGCTCTGTTCTTTAGGGCTGAAATTCTCTAATGGCTTTTGTTAGCCCTATCACCTCTTGCAAAGCACAATATGTAGTTTCAGCACTCTGCATATAACAATATTTCATGAGCATAGCAAAGAAAGGTGTCACTTCTGACTGCTTTATATGATTGAAATTGTACTGTGGCTTTAATTTTCAGAAACAGGTTTCTAGATATTGTGCATAAGTCTTAGCTGTACCTTAATAAACATGTGATGACCTCCACCTGTAAAACTAATGTGGCTTTGAATACTGATTGACCGCACAGCTTTTCACATCCTTTCTGGGTCCATAATATGTCAGTGAATGTCAGAGCCTGGACAGGAGAAGAGGGCCAGTAGAATCTTGGGTTTAAGGATCATACAGATTATGTGTTTCACTCCCTTCACTACTGTGTTGAGCATACTGATATAGAAAGAAGTTTAGTGATACAAAGTCAGTAACAAGCACAGGAATGGAATTTGAACCTCTGGAATCCCAATTTGGCACGTTTTCCTCCATTTCCAAGTCTAGCATATGTCCCAGCTGTCCACTGGTATTTCTTTTTCTCTTTCCATTATACATGAACATATATGCACATATATGGCTCATGTGTAGAAATCTACCCTTTTTAGGTCAAATGTTACCATTGTGTCCAAATTCAGAAAATGTTTTTAGGCTATTCAAAGGTGAAATATTTAAAATTCAATGAAAAGAATTCTTTTAAAAAGGTATTAAAAGCTAAAATTAGAGGAAGTTGTGTAAAAAGTATATGAGGACTCTCTGTATCAACTTTGCAACTATTCTGTACATCTAAAATCATTCCAAAATCAAAAGATTATTAAAAAAAAAAAAGCACTATTATACTCTCATGACAGAAACTTAAAACCAATCTCTCCCCATATGGAAACTTGTGTCCCAGTTTCCTCCTTTTTCAGTTGGTCACTGTTGAATCCATACAGGTTAACCTTCCTAGGGCTTCATAGTTGGTTGCACTATTAAAGGAATGTGATTAGCTAGCAATTTTAATAACATCAGGATATGGAAGAAATAGCGGCTTCCCTGGTGGCTCAAACGGTAAAGTGTCTTCCTGCAATGTGGGAGACCAGGGTTCGATTCCTGGATCTGGAAGATACCCTGGAGAAGGAAATGGCAACCCACTCCAGTGCTCTTGCCTGGAAAATTTTATGGACTGGTAGGCTACAGTCCATGGGGTCACAGAGTCAGACACGACTGAGCGACTTCACTTTCACTTTACTTTCATGGAAGAAAAGAAAATTGATTAACCTTTTACATATGGTTTTCTTAGAAGCTTTGTAGATAACTTATTTCCATCAGTAAGGAGTCATAGGAGCACACGTGTACACTCTGGTTATTCTCCCTCCTTTTTGCACTGTGACTAGCATTGTCTATTCTTCTTAACTTGGTCAAAGGTTGCCTAAATGGGAAGTTGGAAAGCCAAGCCAGAAACTAGTTACAGAGTTCTAGGACAGAGTTGACAGACTTTTTCTGTAAAGGAGCAGATAGTAAATCATTTAGCTTTTGTGGTCCACAAAGTCTATGCTGCTGTGACACAACTATTACATCACAAAAACAGCTATGGACAATTAGTAACTGAATGAGTGTGACTATATTTGAGTGAACCTTTATTAGGTCCCAGATTTGTGGACACTGGGATCTAATTATAACATGTAATGAAACATTTTTATGATTTTCTTAACTGTTAAATTTTTTTTTTAAATTCTGTATGGATTTTTATGGATTATACAGAAATAAATGGCAGGCTGGATTTGACCTGCAGACTGTAGTATGCCAACTCCTGTAAAGAGCATTTGAATTGGAAGAGACTTAGTTATACCTTTTTAGAACTCATTGTAGTAGAAAGCATACAGCTAGTTATAAAAGGCTGGGTCTTGTGTTTGGTACATAGGTATAGTGATAACAATAAATGGCAAGTAAAATGAAGTGTTTTTTTTTAATATCTTCAGAGCTAATGTGTGTTCACATAATGAACTTACTGTAGTGGCCAACATAACGGAATTGTGTGCCAGCCAGGGGTACCATGTTGCAGAGTTTTCTAGGTTTCTTTGGGTGCATGCTATCTTCTGCATAGTACACATTGCAGAAAAATTAAGAGTAAGTCCTTTTAAGTCATTGGCATGGTCTGGCTTACCATTTTTCTCTGCTTCCTCAATTTAATGTTGCATATAATCCAAATTAGGGCTCTTCGGATAGTTGTCTCTAGATGCAGGATCTTGATTAAAGCTTTGTCCACCTAAGACTGTTGTTTGATCATTTTGGCTTAACTAATGAAACAGATGGTAAATTCAGTTAAATAATTGTTTTTATTTTCCTACATAATTTATTATTTGCCTGACCATGGCGGGGGAGGGGCTTAAGGCATGATATGGCTATGACCGTCATGAAAAACTTAGTAGAAATAAGAAATTTGAGATGTGTATATCAATAATCTAGTAGTATTATCAGCACTAGAATGAATAAGATTGCTAAAGCTGAGCTAGTCATTTGCAGGTAGAGTTGAACACATTTCCAAAACCATGGGTATGTGAAGTAAAGACATATGGCTAAACTGTCTAGTATAATTTAATTTTCACAACTTACCAACTTAAACATTTTACTAAAAGAACCAAATGCTGTCACTTGGAAATAGATGCTGTGGTCTCTGCCATTGTCTGTTGAGATCAGTTGATCACTAGGTGTTGAAAGAGTGCTCAAATGGTGACAGTGGTACTGTGTGCAGAAGTTGGAAGAAACTGAAATTCATGATTTCATAGTCAGAACTTGCAACAGCACTGCAGAGACTTAAAAAAATATTCAGTACTGTTTTGTAATTAAATCACATTCCTCATATATAATTTTACACTTTGGGAAATACGGCTGTGTTGAATATCAGCACTGATGATGAAAACAGACTGTGTACACAGTTTGGGTTTTATATAAATACTTTAAAATACTGGCTTTCTTCTATTAAAATAGATGAATACTATCCAGGTTTTTACAAGAATTTTAGCATAAAAGCAAAATTACTGTCATTTTCCATTTTGAAAAGAGATGCGAAGATCTCATAAAAAATTGTAAAGCGCAGTATATGCTAGAGAGTTATAAAAGGAAAATGGAGATGCCAGTGCAGGTAAGCCTCACTTTGGGCATACTCAGGAACTTTTGTAAAGAGGTACAGTGATATTTTCTTACCTGACACCTGACCTAATGTGTTTTTCATTGTATGTCCAATGGATACTGAGCTCCTAAAGTAGCAGAAAACTCTGTAACAAGTTGCTCAGCCTTTGCTATTCTGTAATTTATGTTTGCGGAGTGATCAGATCAAACCTCTTTGTTGTGAGTCACATTTTTTGCTATACGAACATCTCATCTTGGGAAACTTAAATAATGCCTTACCAAGATGAGAAGAGGAAACTCTTATAGTGAGTTCTAACAGCCTATAACAAAGTCCTTGTAAAAAAGGCCAGTGGAGCCACCAAAATGTATGAATGCAGTGGAAGCTAATTATCCCAGTCATCTTAATGTATCATCAGAATGCATTGTTAGTGGCAAGGTCTTGATTAATGAAGTTGGACTCTCCTGAGTTCAAATCTTAGTGACACTGAAAAAGTGAAATCTCTTTGGCCTCAGTTTTCTTTTGGAAAAAATGATGTGGTTAGGCCTGAGAATCCAACTAGTCTCATGTTATAGTAATCCCAGGCTGTTTTGGGAGGCTTAAGTTCACATAGAAACTACTGAAGACATGTTAGGATTCCTATTGATTTCAAGTGTTAAAGGTAAATTTCCTTTTTTGGTGTGTGTAAGACTGTATTTCCAAAATGATGATAATCAGAAGGAAGAGACTGTCAACATGTAGCATTTGTTTTGAAATACTTTTGGGGTCTCTAAGACGTAAAAACTCTTGTATCATATGACAGAGTGGAGGAAATTTGGAGCCTTTCTTAAGTAACACGGGTGGTTTGGTAAAGTTACGGCAACTTAGTGTTGTTTGAATCCTTAAAACAAGGATAACAAGGTCTATGAAAATTGATTATGGAAACTATTAATATGTGGTTATTTCCTCAATAGCACTCGAAGACTGTTTCTGAAATGAAGGGTTATATAATAAAACAATGAATATAGTTGATATTGTCACTTCCAGGAGTTTGGCTTTATAGATAAAATCTTACAGTAGGTTTTATTTATTTATTGGAATGTAATTGCCTTACAATGTTATGTTTGTTTCTGCTACACAACAAGGTGAATCGGTTGTATGTATACATATATCTCCTCCCTCTTGGACCTCTCTCCCACCCCCGACCCCCACCCACACATCTACATCATCGCAGAGCATGGAGCTGAGCTTCCTGTGCTGTATAACCACAGGTTCCCACCGGCTGTCTGTTTTACATATGGTAATATATTTATGTCAAACCTAATCTCCCAGTTCCTCCCACTCTCCCCTTCCCTCACTGGGGCCGCAAGTAGGTTTTCTATGTCTGCATCTCTATTCCTGCCCTGGCTCTAGGTTTATTTGTAACATTTCTCTAGATTCTACATGCAGGCATTAATATACAATATTTGTTTTTCTGTTTCTGACTTACTTCACTCTGTATGACAGACTCTAGGTCCATTCTGCATCTCTACAAATGACCCACTTTTATTCCTCTTTATGGCTGTGTAATATTCCATTGTATATATGTACCACATTTCTTTACCCATTCTTCTGTTGATGGACACTTAGGATAACAATTTTTGTTTTTTTATCATTAGAGATGAGGAATGAGTTATATTCCATCTTCCATTTTACTCTGCTATTCATCCTATTTGAATACTTATTATATTACAAGACTCTGTGTTAGGCTCTATGGGTGATGCAAAGAAGAAAAAAAAATGAACTTTCTCTTCTAGGAATTTGTAATCTAATGAGAATGACCCACGTGCTCACAAAATAATAAAGAATAATATTATTCATGTTGAAAGATGTCTAAGCAAAGTACTGTGTGATGACAGACAAGTGATTAATGGCAAATGGAGAGACCAAGAGGTTAGCTTTTAAACTGGACTTTAAACTTGGGTAGGATTTTAAATTGCAGTTTTTCGTAGTTGAGCATATTGAATCTATATAAAGCACCTTAAAATATATATAATTTTATTACTCTCCAAGAAAATTATTATACTTCATGAATTTCTACTTTTAAATATTTTCTCCAAGTCATTATTTTAGATACCCATTGGTGTTAGATTGTCTATTGTGCATAAATAGAGCTGTAAACATGGTGATATTTCATGAGGATTGTGCTCCCTTAGTTAAGTAAGCTTGTGAAGGTTTTTCCTTTAAGAAGAGTATTTTGCACTGAATATCTAAATGCCATGTAGAACATGGGGTACTTGTATATATTTCTATTATCTGACCATAATCTCAAATAACCAGAAGCATGAATCACATACTGAACTTCTAAACGAAAAGCTTAATCAAATATAATCTTCTAGCATATTTCTTCTAATATCTTAGTTTTTTATAGAGTTGGAAGAAAGGCTGGAGTGAGGTGTATTTTTTAATTTCACAATCCTAGTGTATATATCGGAGAAGACACTGGCCCCCCACTCCAGTACTCTTGCCTGGAAAACCCCATGGATGGAGGAGCCTGGTGGACTGCAGTCCATGGGGTCACTAGGAATTGGACACGACTTCACTTTCACTTTCACTTTTCACTTTCATGCACTGGAGAAGAAAATGGCAACCCATTCCAGTATTCTTGCCTGGAGAATCCCAGGGATGGGGGAACCTGGTGGGCTGCCATCTATGGGGTCGCACAGAGTCGGAGATGACTGAAGCAACTTAGCAGCAGCAGCAGCAGCAGTGTATATATAGTGCATAGTTCAGCATCTAAAACCTGAATATAGGAAGGCTCAGATCAGAATGATAGCTGCCATCCTGGGAGCCTCTCATCAGTGAAACAGCCATAGTTCAAGGTTTCCACTGGAGCAGTGGCCAGAATCAAGTGCTCCCCTTGGTACCCGGTCCACACATATCCCACTGAAACCTGAAACTGGGAGGGAAAGCTAGACAGCGTGGAAGAGAATGTTTTGTACTTTTATTTCATTTAAATTAGCACAAAGGGAGGGAACAATTTTGCTTCACACGTGAAGTCAGTCATTTCTTGTGTTGCTAGCTCAATGTTTTAGCAGAACAGCTGTTCAGTACAATGTGGCTTTCTACAAGCAATATTTCTACTGCTAGAAAAGTGGCAGTCTGCCAAAGAGAGTGCCCAGACCAACCCCTAAACAAACAAAAAAAATCTTTTGTCAACGACTCTAATAATTTGTACAATTCAGGAAAGGGGGGTGGCACAGTCTTTGCAGATGTGCATTTATGATGCTATTTTTAAGCAGAGCGGCATGAAAGAATAGATTCATACGAGTCGTAAGTTGATCATTCATTTTAAGCACTTGGCTTCTGCTCTTGCTAAAATTTCATTCTGTGTAAAGAAAACACAGCCAGTCCTGAAACGAGGTAAGGCAGGATATAATAACAAGATGAAATCCTTCATTTTCAAACCTGTGATGCTTTTTCAAAAACAAAAAGCTTTGGGGTGTCTTTTTTTCACTAGGAAGGAAATAAATGCAGTTTTCTGATCCCCTCTCAGGAGAAACTTGCTATCCTTCAGCGTTTTGAGGAAATAAACTCTTAATGAGCCTGCATTATTTTACAGCAGTCCATTCTCTGAAAATGGAGTTTTAAGTGCTGAAGGAAATGCCAGGAGCATTTCCGTAACCAGAGCCAAATTAATATGTGTTAATTCTCTGTAGTTTAACATCATAGACACCATGCAGTTTTTCTAGTATCAAAACCAGGTCTAGTCTCAGATCTGTCTTCTGTGCTCTGGTTCTCCAAGATCTACAACAAATGACCCTGCTAGCTTTGACTCTAGTGATGGAGTTAAGAAAATGATTTTTATAAACTGTAGGCTCCTGGGAAAGGACTCTCAAACTTCCCTTAACGGTAAGGATAAAATCTGACAGAATTCTCATCTTTGTTTTTATTCAGCAATATAGCTGATATTTACATAGGAGAGAATTAGACCACCTACTCTATATTATTAAAATATAAAATCATATACACAAAATGACCTACAATTTAATAGTGATTCATTCAGCAAGGGTGATCATAGAGCAAAGATGACCCTGGACATTTCACTACCTAGATCAAAAGCTTCCTCTGCCTCTGAGAGTTGGAGTCTTTTTTATTGTTGTTTTCTTTTTTAAAAAAGCCCAATCATTTGTATTCTGAATGGTGTAAAAAATACTCAATTAAATGGAATTATATTTGCTTCACTCAAAATGCAGTCCACTCATATAATACTGTCCTTTCAAATTTTAACAATTTAAATCTATATAATTATATATTATATAATTATATTTTATGTATTAAATATATATATTATACAATATAATGTCATAATTTTATATATAATTTCATTTATATATATAAATGAAAAATCACTAACTTTCATTGTGAGAACTTACTAAAATAGGTTATTTTATTCTACTAATGAACATATGTGTTTAAAATTAGTTATTCAGGTGACTTGCTTCATCATACAAGTTGCTACCCAAGTGTTTTTCAGATGTTTCCTGATTTTAATAGGGACTTACAGTGACAAGTACAATTCTTTTTTGTATGTGTATAAGCACACAGTGGAGGGGTACAGCATTTTTTGAAATACAAATCCCAGGCAAATTGTATATACAGTGTTTTTTATAACTAAGTTAATAAAATCACATCTTATGTATTTGAGAAGCTGTCTAGGTAAAGGATTTCTGTGGTAATTCATATTTGTAAAAACAGTTTTTCAATAAAGCAGGTGATGTTTCTAACCAAGATATATTTAAAATTCATGTTTTCAACCTTTAAGCTTTTAAAAGTAAGGATATGGAAATATAAACAACAAATTTGTGTTAATGACATATCTAAAGGCAATATATTTCAGAAAAATATTGGGAGACACAAAATTATCCATGTCACATTTCTGTTGCTTTACTCATATCAGTTATTACTTAAGTAGTCTGAATAGTCTACACTTTTTTGCTGTTCAAGAATGGAAACCTGTGATCACTTTTTATACTTATGCATTATATTTTCCCAAAATCATAGAATTGACTTACCTATATTTATAGTGTACGAAACTATTTTCTGATATGAATTGTGTGAAAAATATGCAAAAGATATTGCAATCCGTGATCACATTTTAATACTTACAAAGCTCCATGAAATGAACATTGCTTCCTCTGTATGTGGAGTTTTTAATTATTCTGTTCTGTATGTGCAAAAGATACATAAGTCAGAAGAAAGGGAGGGGAATGTTCCAAGACTCTTTTCAAAAGTGGACTTAAATGCTTTGTTAAGTTCTGTTGACCAGTTTTACCAAATGAAATTCTTTTGGTTTGGTGAGTGATATACACAGGAGGTTCAGGAGCCCAAGTCCACTAATACTAGCCTCTAACACACAAAGCAGGAAAGACTAAAAAATTACTTTTTATAAATTTATGTCTGTCACAATTCATGTAAAACTCCCTTAGGGACAACTGTTTGCATTTAGTAAGTATGCCATCTTGTCTTATGAGCCACTAGGAAATGATTGCCTTGTAGCAAAAATAAACTTAGTAAGACTGGCAAGTAGACAGTTGCTTAGATTGTGGTCCAACTGATGTCAGTATCATTGTTTTTGTTAGCATGTGAGTAAGTTAATTCCATGGCAAGCAGAAAAACACGTGGATTCAGTTTCTAGACTTCATTCTAGCCACAACCAGTTTGTGTGGCCAAGGTCTGGGGAGTAAGTTTGTGGGTGCCTTGGAGGAACTCATCCTTACGACAGAGTGTGTCTGTTGATGGAACAAATAGCTAAATTGCACTCACAGTTACTCATTTGTAGTTATTTATAAGTTGAAAACATATTATGAGGTTATAGCTTCATGCTAAATTTTTCCATGGTTCTTCAATGTGACATTATACTACAAAACAGTGAGACAACTTGCTCGGTGTCAGGTTTATAATCTCCCAATCTCATTAGCTCTTTACTGAACTCATTCTCCTCTTGTACTTTGCTCTCTCTTTTGAATTACATCTATGGCAAATCTCAGCCTTCATGTGATTAATGAAAGTTGATACGTTAGTGAAATCTGAGTTCTCAGACTTTGTTCTGCAGCCACCTCTTGGCTTCCTTCTACTTGTAATATTCTTTTTCCCTTCTCTTCTTCACTCCCTATCTAAACTGCTCCTTTGAGGGTCTACATTTTATGATCTTGCTCAAAGAACTGCAGAGCGGAATTGTCAACAGTGGTAACATTTTAAATGATGATTAAGCAATGCTCAGAAGAGCAGCCAATCTAAATCAGATACAGGCTTCTGAAAGATCTTAATATGGCACTTTGGTTTTTAGGACATGTAGCACTAGGCAGTGGACCTGGGGGGCAAGGAAAACTCCTCAGTGCATTGTGTGCCACTGTAACCAGCATCTGTGATAAACCTTACATTCACATTGATTCTGTGCTATGGATCTATGCAGCTAATGTTAGTCACCTGATTTGTCGAGAACTAGAACTAATAACCTTTTCAAATGTTATCAAATTGTGACAAATCCTAGACCAATCAAATTACTTAAGTGATCATTGATCATTTATTTGATATTTTAATTTTGACTGTGTCTACCTCAAGGACTTCTTGATATTTCTATTAGTCTTCGTTAGACCACGAATGCCAAACTAACATAGTTCATAAATTTCACCAACAATGAAGGCAGGATGCTGTAATTAGCTTTATTTAAAATGACTTCAAAGGAAATGAATAGCCTTTAGCGTAATTATAGACATAGCAAACACAGTGGAAAATGAGGAGAAAGCACCTTATTTAGGAAGTACATCTAAGTATGTTATTTGTCTGTTTGGGGTGTGAAGAGATCTCATTAGATTTCTCAATAGTGAAGGAGACAGAAGCTCTTCCATGCAGGTTGCCTGCATCTTAGGTTGCTAATGATTTCATTTTAATGTCACCGTTTAGTTTCATACTGATCATTTATACTGACAAAAAGGAAGAAAAGAAAACAAGGAACCTGTCATCAATCATTCATTTAATCAAGTAGTAAAAGTAGATAAATAAACATACCGAGTTAATTATTCTTCTGTATGTAGTGATTGACAATAAAGTTAATTTATGCCTATCTTAACCCTTTAATATCTGTGTGCTTTGCTGTGCTTCATTGCTCAGTCATGTCCAACTCTTTGCGACCCCATGGACTGTAGCAGACTGGAGCCCGCCAGGATCCTCTGTCCATGGGGATTCTCCAGGCAAGAATACAGGAGTGGGTTGTCATGCCCTCCTTCAGGGGATCTTCCCAGCTCAGGGATCGAACCCAGGTCTCCCACATTGCGAGTGGATTCTTTACCATCTGAGCCATCAGAGAAGCCCAATTAATAGATATTAGCAGTTCTAGAAAGGACTTGGGGGTGACCTTTTCTAAAGTGTCTCAAGAAAGTTCAGTCATCATAGTTAAGGCATTTATTTACTTGAAATTTATTTTCATAACAAGTTGTAGTTACTTTTAAAAAGTTGTAATTATTCACGTCTAAGCATACTAACTGTATGCTACCAAAGATAAGGGAAAATCATTGTCAGGTTGCTCTTCCTCCTTTGTGTTTCTCCTGTTCAGACTCCTAGTGAAGATGTCTCTCTTCGTAATGTGCATTTATATTGCATAAAAGGATTTGTAACCAGACAGAATTATGCTGTTAATTCAAATGTGTGTTAGATATCTTAGTAACAGTGGAACACTAAAACATATGTCTAAGTTAAAAGGGTCCTTAAAACTTTTAAAAATGTATTTTTGGTTTGTCAGTGTTTTTTTCAGTTTTCCAGAGAAATTTCTTCTGGTGGCTATTCTTTTTTTTTTTAAATCAATAATTGTTTTTATACTTGCGTAAGTATGTGTATTCCTCAGGTGAGTGTAGATAACAAATCTAAGTTGCCCAGATATTTCCTGTGGGGTCTTTCTAGCATCCTTGTCTAACTCAGACTGCACACAAAAAATGGGGAAGCAAGATGCAGCTGTAGTGGATTTGGGGATATAAATAGGAATTTAATTGTTGATTAAAATTGTTGTGCAGAGATTTGAGGCACAAAGAGACTGTGGGTGCCTTTATGATTAGGGCTGTGCTTTTTTTTTTTTGGTGCAGCTTATTCAATGACTTTTCCCTTAGTGGTTTGAATGTTCACTGTAGCCAAATTCTAACCAGTCATTGTTGTGACATGTCTCCCACCTCTAGTGTTTGCTTCAGCGAACAGACTAGAACTGGAACTGCAGCAGAGGAAACCGGGCTGAGGGGTGGCCAGACCAGAGCACATTCCACGCAGAGGACACGTTTTGTGTCAACTCTTTGCCAAAGAGAAAAAAAAAAAAATTGCCTACTTTTACTGGCTTTTTATCAGGTTCGCTGTAAGTTCAGAAATCTGTAACCATAAGTTGGAAGTGACAGTAGAGGTCAAGCTCGTTTCTCTGTTACTGTCGATAGTCTCATGTCTGGTTCTCTGTTGGTCACGTTACACTGTGATTTCCTTAAACGTTTGGCTTAAGTGAGAGGTTTTGTTCGTGAGGACTTTTGACATCTCGAGTAGGTGTAATATTGTAGTTACATTTTGAATGCAAAGTAAATTTTGGGCAATGTACAAAAATTAAATATTAAGCTACAAACTAGTGTTGTTCAGCTGTTAAGTCGCGTCTGACTCTTTGCGGGCCCATGGACTGTAGCCCAACAGGCTCCTCTGTCCTTGGGATTTCCCAAGCAAGAATACTAGATAAAGTGTTTTTAAGAATCAAGATTGTCCCGGTTATTAGGTTTACAAGGATTATATTCAACGAATGAATCCCTCTTTCTCTTCATCCCCTCTCCTGCCATAAACACCTTTAAACTTCATCAATTTCTGTGTAAACGTGCCAAAGAGAAACCCTTTCATTCATTTTTTTGTTTGTCTTTTGTTTGGCCTCCTTTTACCTGTTTGCGTCAATTAAGCAGGTGTGTGAATGAAGAGGGGGAATTTGTGGCTTTTTTGTTCACAGAAATAATGGTTGATCTCTTTAGCTTTTGTCCAGTTTATGGCTTTCTTTTTCATTCACCTAGCACTCTGCAGCTAGCAGGTTAAGCATACTGCAGCTTGTAAGCCTGTGTAACAGTAAAATCAACAACTCTATGCGAGTCCCTTCCTCAGAGAACCATTCAATGTTCTTTTCTGGCTTATATTTGAGAGGGACGATAAAAACTGGGTGGGGAGAAGGCACCAGAGAATCTCTAAGTAGATGGTTTATACACACACACACACATATATACTCAAATATAGAGATAGTTTTGAAAAGAAATGTTTGAATCTTTGAAATAAAGTATTTGGTCCAAATCTACTCTTGTTCAGTTCATGAGGAAATAAGAATTGAATCTGAATTTCTTACTCTCAGAAACAATGGACCAAAAGAATCTTTTAGCCAAAAGTATATCTTCGATACAAGACCACGAGTCTTCTGTTGGTCTAATTCTTAGAGCTATTTAGCATATATTTGATGTATCTTTTTAGTCATTTTAGTCAGTGGATTCTATGTCCCCAGTCTCAGGATTTAAAGGGAGAAAGACAACAGAACTTATTCTGGTTTGCCTTGTATGTTTCCTGGATTTCATTGCTCTTTCTCTGCAGGAAAAGAATCAAGGAAGAAAGGATTTTAGGTACGTATTATGTGCTCAGAGGGGCTTCCCAGGTGGCACTGGTGGTCAAGAATCTGCCTGCCAATGCAGGAAACATAATGAGACACAAGATCCCTGGGTCAGGAAGAATCTCTGGAGGAGGGCATGGCAACCCACTCCAGTATTCTTGCCTGGAGAATCCTGTGGACAGAGGAGCCTGGCGGGCTATAGTCCATGGGGTCGCAAAGAGTTGGGACACAACTGAAGCGACTTAGCATGCATGTGCTTGCTCATCAGAAGTGTTGGGATGAGACTGAAGCCCTCCCCTTGACCAGTCATCTGTTGTTTCACCTCAAGTCCTGGCTTGTTTCTGGATGTCACAGTTAAAAGTCAGCTATTTACACTTTACTCCTTTATCTTACCTACGGTAGTTTTATTCACTCACTTAGAATAATAAGACTATATAGGTCACCTACTGTGTATTCCCAGGGCTTGGAGATAGCAAAGAAGATGCATTTCCACTCGTGCAGCCTTTGTAGTTGATCTGTGGAAATAAGACTTTTGATACTAAAAACTTAGCATTCGTGGGAGAATTCGGTAGCAGGTATGGTAAATTGCTTCTTAAACTAAAGAGCAATTCTGGCCCATGCCCTTCTCTGTAGCCAGAGGCCTAAAGGAATACATTCTGGAACCATAGTGGCCTTCCAGGGAAAGATCTTGTCCTCTCCAATCACCTTCATGATCATTGTCCTGCTTCAGACACTCAGGGATCCTATGAAGAAAGACAGGTGCTCAGTGGATTTACAGATGAGAAAACTGAGGTGCAAGGACACTGAATGATTTGTTCAAGGTGAGATGTGCTCTTAATTCTGGAGCATGTTGTTGCATTTTCCCAAGGTAGGGATGACCTGATATTTATGGCTCAAAGCAACTCCTTGTAATTTGGTTGATGAACATTTCTAGTTCTGGCCTAAACACTTCAGTTTGTGAAATGAGTCTCACAGTCATTTTGTTTTGATGTTCCACAAATTTTGAGAATGTAGCTACAAAGAGTATATTCAGAGATCCATTCAACGAATACTCTGAGTTACTTAGAGAGGGTTTTTTAAGTTAATAGTTACCACAGCAATATTATACTTAATGTTTAAACTTTCAGTCTTTATGAGAGATAAATCAGTGTTTTGATTTTATAACTTATCAGTAAAGCTAAAACTAAGTATCTAAGAGCTAGACTTTGACTTTTTCAGTAGGTTTTAGGAAAAATTCAATCTATTGTGATCAAAACCTTTCTTAGGATTTAGTTACTTTTTAGAAGAAACACAATAGTGTTTAACACAGCAAGTCAACAATTATGGACGCATGTGTGTTCTCATTTCTTCTTTCCTATAGAAAGGAAGAACTTTAACATTTTAAATGCTTGCCTTTGACATCACAAACTTTAGATTTCTCATGTTTCGTTTTTCTCTTTGATGTAGTCTTACTATTGTGGCAGCTTTCATATTCTCTCTCTGCTTTATTAGACAGTGCTTCCTGGAATCTGGAATGCTATTTTTCATGGTGTTTTAGGGGGCAGCTTAAGTACTGACGACATCACCTAAGTACTACCAGTTCATCCTTGACTGAATAATGATGTATGTGGAACTTTACTTTTTCTGCCTTATAAATGGATAGCAATTTACACAGCTGTGGATGTGGGATGTTTCAATCCCAGACCATGTTGTAAGAAAAATTGAATGACAGTGAGCAAAACAGCAGTAATTATAAAACTAATTACTAAATGCTGATGATGCCCATAGGCTTTGCATAACTAAAATTAGAAAAGGAAATTGCTTTCGGCTTCACAGAGGCAACATGCTAGTTATTTCACTGTTTCAGTCAAAATGGAGGGTAGTATATAGAGTTCAATCAGGAAAATATACATGCATACATATATATCTATGGATTTGCATATACATATATTTTTCTATGTTGAAATGTTATTCACTCTAACTTACAATTTTATTTATAGAAACTTATGCACAGATATTTACATAAAGAAGATAAGTATATTAAAATATTTGAATGCAATATATATACTGTGCATTTTGCATGCACTATAATTACAACATTAAAATGCATATCTTTACAATATATTTATACATGTTAGGTTTCTCTTATGTACATTTTCACAGCAGAATGTAGTATACATTTCCACCTTTGCATAAAGAATCTAATCTTATAAAACTATAGCACATTCTTCAAAATGAAATACCAAAAAAAAAAAAAATTAAAACATTGATCAGCTGATAGAAAATAAAGTATCACGTTTGAGAAGACAAATGATTGATAAGTCAGAAGTCCATAAGACATAACTTTGTTCATGTTCAATTTGGAGCTAAGAAATGTGTGATATTAACTCCAAAGAAATTACCAAGATTGTAAACATATTACCTGGAAACCCCAGATAATTCTAGGATTATAAATGTTAGAGCTGATATTGATAATATTCAAATAGGAAATATGACAATAATGAATTGTCAGTATGCATACAGATGGAAAATGATTTAATGAGTTAAAATGTGATTGTTTTATGGAAAACATTTACTTGTTTCTTACAATTACTAGTTGGTTTCTGTTTCTATCCTTTCTATAGTCCTGCAGACAAATGTTATAAAACATAAACTCTCATGAATAAACTAGCACTGGTTATGTTTAAGTTTCAGATTAAATATATCATGGATCAGGAAGATGAATCATTGTTAATACAGAGAGAAAATGAATTTTGCATTTAAAAAATTCAAGTGGTTTGAATGACCTAAAATGTAATGTTTTATTTAATTTTCTGCCACATGTTATTTCCAAAGCCTTAAGAAATTAAAATGACAAAAGATGATACTGTCTGTAGACGTATATTATTGAAATGAAATCCAAGTATAATTAAATCAAGGCTGTAATGAAATTCTTCTTGTAACTTTTTCCTGGTGGGACTGCACAGTGAGTTAGTTCTTTCATTTGCGTTAGTGGATTTAGTAATTAACTCTTTTACCAAGGCAAAGAGTCTAATAATGGAGGAATAAATCACAGAATGGCATATAAAATGAATATGGTTCTTGTGTAATGTCTGGCCATTTAGTCAGCGATAACTAATATGTACACAAGTTGGGGTAAATTCTCAACTTTTGCAAGTTATCCAAGATCCGGAGGGTCGTAACAAAGCATTGCTGCTCACCCACTGTCCTTCAGGTGCGAGGTTGTGTCAGTCATGAAGCGAAGTGTATGATCAAGAATTCAGAGAGTTCAGGGTGACCTATTAATAAGATGATATCAGCCAATTTATATTTTTAAAAATGACGTATAGTTGGCTTCTCGTTTATTACTTTATGGCTTGTTCTTGGTGGGGCTCTGAGGAGAGGGGAGGTGAGAAGAGCTGTCAGTGTGTCGCTGCCGAGAAATATTGGTTTTCTTTCAGTTAAGTGATGATAATGTGGAGTTTCAGGAGAAGGAGGAGACGAGGGTAGGAGAGATGTGTGAGCTTATAGAGAACCAATTCATCCATACCATTACCAGATCACTGCTGAGAACCCATTGTGTACCAGGCTTACCATCATCTCAAGAGAAAATAAAAGCTTGTCTCTGGGCAATGTGTGAACTCAAAACTTTGTCATTTTAAGTTGCATGGAATTTTAATAGAGGACAGAAAAGAACAAAACCATTATTTCAGGGCTCTTTGTTCAAAATTCGTTGTCATTTGACTCATTAAGGCAGCACACAGTGTCCCGTGGGGTACGGTTTTATCAGCCAGTACCAGGGAGCAAGCCTTGCTTACAGACAAGATCATTTTCTACAAATTTTCTGTCATGTTTCACCTTGGTAATCTCCATCTCTTGTGTGCAAAAAGAAACAATTTATTTTCAACACTTGAGGGATATAGACCATCTGACTGCTGTCATAACCTATTGTTTTTAACATAAACATTATAGCTGCATTTGCCTAGAAATACGTGCCTGTGATTGTGTGAATCTGAGCCGGTACAGGAGTGTCACCTTGTGCTCTCCAGCATCAAAATTGAGACCTATCACCCAGAAAGTGCAATTTGCTCCCTTCACAAGCATTTACTTCAACAAAATTAGAAATAGATTTCCTTTTCATAATTGAGTTAAACAGTGCAGTCACTTGAAAAACTTGTGAGCAAATGCATTGCTTTTACCCATAGCATATAGAACCCCTAGAATGTGGCTAAAGACCTACTATATTTTCCTTTAGCAAAAGATGGTTGATTGCTTAATGGTTGAAGCACTACTAAATAGCTTATTTCACATTACTGGAGAAAATGTGCTTTACATCAATTGCACAGTGTAATTCTTTCTGTTATTTTGGTAGAATTGTTTTACCTTGCACAGAGGCATGCGTACAAGAGAGAGAATGGCTTGATAATCTTCTGTGATATTCCAGGATATCTGAAATAGGTTGTTCAGGAGCTGGTTCGCTCGAAAAGCTGGGACCCTGTGCTGTTTGCCCTGATCACTCATTTACTGAATATCACTTTCAACTGAACATTTGTCTGGTTTAAAATGAAAATAAATGTTTATATTAGGCTAGTTCCTGGCTCTATTTTGTATCTTTACTATTATTTTTCTTTCTTAGCCACTTCTAATTTTATATTTCATGTACCCCTCTAAGCCTTATGAAGTAATTTTTGGAGCACATGAGTTATATAAAAATAATCATTGTCTAATTTCATTACATGCAGAGAAGCTTTCCTTTGTATTTGCACCCATGTCTATAAGACTGTCATTTATAATTGAGCTAAACACATAAAATATATTATTATAAACACGTAAAATATTTTGTTCTTTTTCCTGGTTAAAATTCTTCTTTAATCATCTCTGGTTCATTATTGTAGAAGGCACGGGAACATTTGTTTTCACCCTGTGACTTCTCTGAGGGTTGGTGGCTCTGATTTTTCCTCTCCTGAGAGACCATGTCACCCCACCTTCCATTTTTGCCATTATTTTGAACTGTTTTTGCAGCCGGTTCCTAGTCTGACATCACCTTGTGATCTTTTAAAATATTGTTTCCAAGCTCCTCTTTGGGACTTACTATTTCTGCCCTCAGATAGCCTTTTAATTTACTGATCAGTTGCCATTTTAGTTTTTTTCTGTGGATTTGGCCTCTATAGTCCTCTTTGTGTTCTTTTTCATTTTTATACTAATAATTACAACACTTCCCAATTAATTGCCATTTGTGAATATAATTGATGTGTTTCCTCCCTCTCCAGACCACTAATGAAGATGTTAAATAAGTCTTAGCATGAGGCTGGCCTCAGCAGAATTCCATGGGCATATTAGAGTTCACTATAGCTCTATTTATTTTCTCTGCCTTTAAGAGTGCTTCTGGTTGAGACATTTTAATTCATTTTCTTGGATTTCACAATAATGGAGCCCTGCATGAAGTGTCTGTCCAGATATATAATGCCTAATGAGCTCTATGATTTTCTGAAAACTAAGATTATAGATTGACTCATATATCCGAGAATCTTAGAAGTACTGTGCGTGCGTATTCAAGACAATAAAAACAAAGTGCTTTTGTGACTATAACGTGTGAAATACAAGATAAATTCAACCGAGTTATCCCTATTTTGGAGTATTGGCATAAGGGAGTGCATCAGATGTATTTCACACAAATAAACTATGTAGCTTTCTTAGAAGAGTGTGCTTCTATATTAGTCCAACCATATTGGGTCCACTTTCTCTATGATCAGAATATTACAAAGGGAGTGGGGAATAATTTATATCAGAGGTTCTGTGACGGAATGAAATGGATCTCTTTTGAAGTATGATCTCTGAAAGCACAGCATGAAGCTCAAATAAAGTGAAGGACATTCGCTATTACAAGTAATGTCCTTAATAATCTTGTTAGTCTAGTCTCCCTCTGTACGAGACAAATGGAACATTATTGGCTTATGGGCTGTAGTAAATAATTTAGTTTCCAATATTCAGGCTGCTTTGACAGTAAATTAAAATGACATGAAAGGGGCTTGTTGAATAAAGAAAGTATCCAATCAAATTTAATTGGCATGACTAAGGCAGTAGAAATATGTTTTATAATTAAACCATGTTGTCTTGGAGCTTTATAAGCATGTATGAATCAAAATGTCAAAAATTATTCTTTGATACTGTGCATTTAAAACTTTGCATGGTGAATAGTTTCCTTAAACAAGCTTCTAGACATGCATATTGATGTTACATAAAAATAGTTTCATGTTTCAAATAATAAGTGATAAACTTCTCTGTTTGTAAACCCTTGCAAGTAGCAATTCTGATAAAAGACCACTTATAACTCTCCTTTACAAGATTTTCTTTTCAAATTGATACGCTAGTAACTCAGGGAAGGCTATGATTTTGTTGTGGCTATATTATGGTATTTCAAGGCTCAACTTTTTTGGTGAAGAAAAATAAGATCCAAACTTACTGAGTAGAACAAAGAATAGTATTGAGAAGAAAAAAAGAAGAATATATTATAAATTTTGGTTTACTGTAACCTTCTCAAATTCAAGATGAATTGAATTTTCTACATTTGACAGCAGAAGTGTCAAATGCTTCTGCTATAAAAGACAGGAAGCTGTGGGAATTTCAGGTTTTTGTATGACCACCTGTCCTGTTTTTTCCTTCCCTAAAAATGGTGCATAAGTAAGTTCCCATTTGTAATAAAATTCCTAATGATGGTTCTTTCCACAGCTCAGGTGGAAAATATATGGTAGTGTCTGAGTCTGAAGAGGTTGCTTATAAAAACAGAAATGAGCTTAGTGAATCATTGTTCCTTCTTAGCGTTTTCAAACTTCCTAGTCAAAGTAAGCAAAAGATTAGAGAAGGTGAGCAAGGATAGAAGAGAGTTTCCGATACATCAGCGTTACTCAAAATACTAAGATCACGTGACCCTTAGAGATTTGAATATTGTTTTATAATCTCTTGCTAACTTTTTAGTTTAAGGGACGATTTTTAATGAACAGTCCTATTCTCTTGATTAGGCCCAAATCTAAACAGCAGTTTCAGAGATAATATAATTTGTGTTTATGCTGCTCCAAGATAAATCTACAGCAATATGCTACAAATGTATTTTCTATAGTATTTTGTCTTTCATGAAATAATGTGACTTTCCGTGATATAGAAATGCATGAAATACGTCCTTTGATTGAAAAAACTGACCAAAATTAGTATTTCTTAAAATCTGTTTTCTGCAGTCTCCTGCCTTCTCCACTTGAAGACGTTTAAACTTGAAGCATATTTTAATTACAATTTTGACATAGGAACAGGTTAAGAGGGCTGGGTTTCCTTTTTAATCTTTTTTTTCCCATCTTGGTGTTGAGCCCGTAACCTCAGGAGTCGTGGAAATGTAAAAGCTAAATTTCCCACCTCTCTTCTTCTCGTTTTCCCTCCCTTCCTTCATATAGCTAGCAAAAGTCACTGCTAACAGGCTATTTTCTGTACTACTATGAACTCAGAAGAGAAAAATAAATGAATAACTTTATCCTGGAGGCAGAAATCCCTCCTCAGAGAAAGTTTCTGGAGAGGATAATGCAAACTGGGTTATTTAGTCATTATCACTATGTCTGAGAATGCTGTTCTTTCTTGATGATCCTAAGGAATGCATATCTGGACATTTTGTTTTGTTTTGTTTTTTGAGTACATACTCCAGTGTTTCTCACACTTCAGCATGCATTAGTATCGCTTGGAGGGCTTCTTAAAACAGATTGCTGGACCCCTTTTCTGGGGCTCCTGATTCAGTTAAGTCTGGGGTGGGGTCCAAGAATTTGCAGTTTTAAGCAATTCCCAGGTGCTGCTGCTGCTGCTGAGGAAACACACTGTGAGAACCGTTCACTCATAGTATAACATACAGTGATTAATCTCCTGCTGTGAGCAAGGACACCAAGGACCTTTTCTGCCTGTCAAGGAGCTTAAGGCCTGTTTCCAGGGAAGTGAGCACTGTGCAGGGACATTCAAGAAGAGCCCAAATGTTATGTCAGATATGAGCCTGGAGGACCACGACGGCTTGTGGCGGAGCACCTGAGAAGCTCTGGGGATTTAGCCATGCCTTCTGGAGGATCTCAAGTTCTGGTTGAAGCCTGAAAGATGAGTTAGGAGGAAAGCAGGTTCTTTAGAGAAAACTTGTATTCTTTCTAGCATCAATATTAGTCTAAAAAATCAGTAACATTAGTTCTCTAAAGGGCAAAAATGATTACTTACCTTTAACATTTTAAACTGAGCTGTTTTTTTCTAGAAAGGAATATGAGAATGTGAAAGCTGATCTTCCTGGAAGGGTCCTCTGGCCAACACACTTGGCTCTGTGCATGTAGGTTTGTTTGAATTTGTACACACATTGAAGTCTCTTTTGCTTTGGAAAATGGAAATTTTAATTTTATTGAAATTTATTTATTTACAAAATGCTACACGAGAGCAAAGTATCATCACATTTGTTCTTCACCATTTGGAAATGGTGTCCATTGTTGTAATTCGCATTTGACTTCTCAGTTACTTGGGAGCCTGTTTTTTCTATGTTGTCAAAACATAGAGAGAGGGTATTTGATAAATGCATTGAACGTTTTAAAATTTTTTGTACTTTTAAGTAGTTATGTTTTTTTCTTTCTTTCTTAGAATCTAGAGTTGATCTAGCTCAAAAGATGTTTGAATATTTGGTTGTCCAGACTCTGATTTCTTCTAGAAATAAAGTCTGGATTGATAGTGGCAAATAAAATGCTTGTAGCTGCTGCCATCTTGGACCTTGTATATGTACAAATTAAAGATAAAACATCCCTATGTTTATCTGAAGCTGTTTTGTTGTTGTTATACCTTATTCTCTTCATTTCATCTCCTACAAACTATGGTGTATTGCTGTCTCCATTGTATGGATGAAACAGACCAAGAGAAGTTGACCCTGTGGCCCAAGGCCATTGTGTGGTACAGTCAGTATTGGGATAACACTTGTTCCGATCAATTCAATACTGTTTTAGCTCTGCCATGGTACCAGAATCTGTAACTATTTATATTTGCCTCACCTTACCTTTTGAAGACTGAATCTGTGACTCAACATTGAATGCATGGAGGCCAGTTTACTCTTGTCAACTTGAATGGACCTCCCTTCCCTGCTTTATTTGTCTCTTCTGACCTTGTCTTGTACTTGTTTGATGGAAAAGTGATTTTTATGCAGGCTGATGGTTTCCAACTTTTTCTTCTTTTGATCTAAGGAAACATTACCTTGCCATACAAACAAAATACATAGAAAGCTATTTGAAAATCATAGCTCTGTGCAAATGGTTCCTATCTTTGGAGCTCTCCTTACTCAGCTGTAAAACTTTCATGAAATAGCATGGTAGTCTCAGTCAGACTGGTTTCCCTGATAGCTCAGTTGATAAAGAATCCACCTGCAATGCAGGACACCCCTGTTCAATTCCTGAGTTGGAAAGAGCCACTGGAGAAGGGATAGGCTACCCACTCCAGTATTATTGGGCTTCCCTTGTGGCTTAGCTGGCAAAGAATCTGCCTATAATGTGGGAGACCTGGGTTTGATCCGTGGGCTGAGAAGATCCCCTGGACAACGGAAAGGTTACCCACTCCGATATTGTGGCCTGGAAAATTCCAGGGACTGTATAGTTCATGGGGTTGCAACGAGTCAGAAACAACTGAGTGATTTTCACTTTCAGTCAGACTACCTGATTCAGAGTTTACATTAGAAATTTACTAGAAAACTGTAATTATCAGTCTGATTTGAGAATAATAATAATGATAACTAACATTACTAAGCCTGTATTCCTGTGTGCCAACTTGCATTAAGGGTACCATGGATTATCTCATTTAATCCTGATGGTCCAGAACTAGCCAATTAGAAGAACCACAATTCACTACCAGATAATCAATTTCCAGATTGAGAGTACTTCACTTATATGCTGTTAAGTCTCTGACCTAACTTCTCTTTCCAAGCTGATGCTTTTCCCTGCTCCCCTCAAAAACCAAATATGTACCTCTGAGCTGGTTTTGCAATAGGGGATGTCTGTTGCCAAGATACTATATTCTTTTAAAGTAGCCTGCTGAAAAGTAGGGCACTTTGAAATGATTGATAATGTAAATTTCTTCCAGGAGTAAGATACCAGACTGAGAAACATGAGATGAGTATCCTCTGTCCACTCCCAATCATTCATAAAAAATGTTCTTAAATTTGGCACTGAGCAGTTTCCAAACAGGATTTAAATTTTTTAGAGTGAAACAGGCTGCTTTGAGGACCCATTACAGTTTCCCGTAGGCCCTGTCTGGTTGTTCTGTCAAAGTAAACATTTTCCTGACACTGTGTTAGTGAAGAATCCCAAAACTATCTCATGCTCTGAGAGATAATTTTTAATTTTTAAAGAAATAGCTGGACAAGTCATAGCTTCAAGCTTTGTAGCCAGCGTAGTCTTAGCACCAAATCATGTTTTAATTTTCAGTTATCAATTTGTTGTTGTTGTTCAGTCACGTCTAACTCTTTGCAAGCCCATGGACTGCAGCATGCCAGGCTTCCCTGTCCTTCACTATCTCCCAGAGTTTGCTCACATTTATGTCCATTGAGTCAATGATGCCATCCAGCCATCTGGTCCTCTGTCACTGCCTTCTCCTCCTTCCCTCAATCTTTCCCAGCATCAGGGTCTTTTCCAATGAGTTGGCTCTTTGCAGCACATGGCCAAAGTGTTGGCACTTCAACATCAGTCCTTTCAATGAATATTCAGGGTTGATTTCTTTCAGGATTGACTCCTAGGTTTGATCTCCTTGCAGTCCAAGGGACTCTCAAGAGTCTATAGCACCACAGTTCAAAAGCATCAATTCTTTGACATTCAGATTTTTTAATGGTCCAACTCTCACATCTATACCTGATTAATGAAAAAACCATAGCTTTGACTATACGAACCACTGGCAGCAAAGTAATGTCTGCTTTTTAATAGGTTGTCTAGATTTGTCATAGCTTTTCTTCCAAAAAATCTAGCTTGTTCACAAACAAGCAGACCAAAACATATCTTGCCATTTAGTTTTTGTTCTTTCTCCTTTCAGCAGCTTGATAGTTGGAAGCTAGACCTTGAATTCAGAAGTCACCTGACCTAAGATCAGAGCTTGGTTTTGCCACCAACCAGCTTTGTGACCTTGGACGCGCTTATGAAGTGCTCTGAGTCTCGGTTTCTCTATCAGTGTAACTGAGACTACTCAGGCCGCCTCAGATTACAGTGAGGACCACCTGAAGTGACCTGAATGGGGACAGCGCACAGCATCTGACTTCTGCTGGGACCTCCCTGCTCGCTTATCTTCAGAGCTTTGATTCTTACCACCAGAGTACTTGCTTCAATCTTGGTCTGCTCGTGTGTTCCAGTTTTGGGAAGGGAACACATTATTCCTGGAATCGTAGATTCATTAATCTAAGATTTGCTAATGAAATAGTAGGTGAAGGTAGACATTCCTAGAGCTGTGTTTATGCGAGTTTCTCTATATTCTAAAATTGTAAAAAAGGGTTGAGTAAATATTTTACTTCTTATTTTTCACCCTTCCCATTATTACCTGTGTTCACTTGGTGTAATCATTTATTTCTAATTTTAATTATATCTTCTCTTTTAAATACATTTGCAGATACAGAGGAATTTCAGATGTCAATTCTGTACAGAAACCACCTGAACCTTTAGTAACTCAGATAGCTCATTATGAATAGAGGGCATTGCTCCTTGTTTTACACTCTTTTTATTCTCATGAGATCCTTAAAAATGTCCGGAATGGCATTTTTCCATTACTCAAAAATAAGGAGAAAGCTTTGGACTCATTTATTTTTAAATAGTCACACTGGTTTCCTTAGAAAAAATGCCATCAGTGGAAACTCTTTATAATTCCAGCAATTGCAACATGTAGTAACACTATGGCGTTTGCATTGAAGCAGGTTTTCCCTTTAAATTCTTGCTTCTTTGGGGAAAAATTCACTGCAAGTTGGTAAAATGGCTATATTCTATTATACATTTGTCACAATTTCCAAGTAAAAAGCCGTACTCAAGTTTGAAATCAAGCAATTTAACTTCAAACATTTTTCGTTAATGAGAGGAAGGGTTTTTAGAAGGATGCTTGTAGAAACTGTGGAATTATTTTTAATTAAAACCTGTTTGCCAAGAGCCATTTTTATTATTGTTTTGTGGAAATTACCCTCAAGAAGTGTCAGTTTACTCGATAAGAGCTATAGAGAATGTAAGTGCACCTTAATGCCTGCTCTCAAGTTCATGATGGACCTGCAAAGATCACCCACATCCAGAAGAGCAGAATTTGCAGAATCAGAAGTGGTTTAAAGGTGGGTTAAATTTTCATGATATAGTTAAGTAGACAACTTCTGTCAGGGTGCAATTCTGATGAAGTCAAAATTCCACCCACGCAGGGCAAGATGCATGAACTCCAGTGTGTGAAAAACGACTGTCAACGATAGGTTTTTACTGAACAAAATTAAGTGATACAACTGCTTACCTTTTCACAGTGACACTTATTAGAACTTACGAGAATCGAACAGGTAATCTCTTCTTAAAGGTAACATAACTTCATATCCACTGCAGTGTGTGTATGCTGCAGGCAAAAGGTGTGTAGTCTGTCTCGTGTTGTCCGGACACTGCCACGTTGGTTGTCAAAAACCAATTTAAAATTCTACCCTGTGTATTTCACAGCCTCCTTTTCTTTCCACAATTCATAATTTTAGGTGTTCTGATCTTTAGGGGAGGGATTTTAAATTAATCCTGAGATGTATATTTCTATTCCAGTGTTCATTTGAAATATACAAGTTTTTAGGCTCTTTTAAATTCTCTATTCAGTATTTTGTGTGGCTGAAATATGAGTGTAAAAACAGTAGATTTTTTAATGCTTTTGTATAGGCTCAGGAGAGTCCTTCCTGCAATACTAGCTGGAAAGGTAATGAACTGTAAAATATGTTGAAATGATTGGGGATTAAAAATCTCTGGTGTGTAGTGACAGTGCAATTATATTCCACAGTAAAGGTTTCTTGTATTAAGAGTAATAAATAAAACTTATTTTTTCCCACTGTGATTGGTTGTCACCACCATAATGATAGCTTTGACCTTCTTCCTCTTCAGATGCCATTAGCCTGTGACCAAGTAGTCAGGCTATAGCAAAAATGCTGTGGAAACCTAACTACAAACTGAGAATTCTTACAAAACCATACCAATAAAAGTCTGAGAGTACAGTAGATGCCTTTTGGAATTCTGCAGGTGTGTTGTTCTTTCAGTGTGGCATGTATGCTTTCTTCCCATTATTCTTTGACCCCTGTTTCTCGGTTTGGAACTTCTGCTTCTAGAACTGGGTTTACAGAACTGCTTCTCTTTGAACATACATGGTGTAAGCAATTGACCCTGGTAGGTTACAATCCCAAGAATCAAGGTCAAATAGCTAAGTGACACTTCTTGGGAAATAAGTTAAATTTAAATATTTATCTAGAGACTAAAAAAGATTTGGAAGACTTGAACAGTATTCATTTTTATTTAGAAAGTTGGGCAGGGGATTTAAGATTATGTAAAAACTGTGAGAGTTGGACTGGGGTGTTGGAGAAGACTCTTGAGAGTCCCTTGGACTGCAAGGAGATCCAATCAGTCCATCCTAAAGGAGATCAGTCCTGGGTGTTCATTGGAAGGACTGATGTTGAAGCTGAAACTCCAATATTTTGGCCACCTAATGCGAAGAGCTGACTCATTTGAAAAGACCCTGATGTTGGGAAAGATTGAAGGCAGGAGGAGAAGGGGACGACAGAGGATGAGATTGTTGGATGGCATCATCGACTCAATGGACATGGGTTTGGGTGGACTCTGGGAGTAGGTGATGGACAGGGAGGCCTGGCGTGCTGCGGTTCATGGGGTCACAAAGAGTCAGACATGACTGAGTGACTGAACTGAAATGGAAAAACTGTTTATTACGTTTTGCCTTTTTTAAAAAAATGAAGGCAATTGTCAAAATTTCTTCAAAGAATCAAACTAAAGAACAGTTGGGTGCTCATGGTCTTTATTCCATTTTAATTCCTTTTTAAAAAAAAAAAAATTCTCAACTGAAATGTGAATGTCATGGAATGCCTCCAGTGCAAGGCTCCTGAATAGCACTGGGCCATATTTATTCATTAGAATTATGTGCCATTTTTGTCTTCCTTTCTTATTAAGCCTCATTTGTCTGCCTAGAAGGTCAAAGGAGCAGCTGCTTCTGGGGCTGACCTCTATGCACCTCGATTGTTTTGCTCTTTCAAGGGTACTAACTCTTTCCTTCTTCCTGGGGACCTGTGGGATTGTCCTTTCAAAGCATTTACCCTTTCTTAGGTCAGGGAGTAAGAAGGACAACCACTTACATGTTCCCGTGATGCCTGCTGCTGTACAAGGGCCATGTTGTCATCCATTGTCACGGGGATGACTTGATGTTTTTTTTAATGATCTCAGAGTTCACAAGTGAAATCAGGAAAAAATGAACACATTTGTAGTACTGTTTTAAAAATCCTTAAGCTTTTTGAGTGGCTACTACTCTGCGTAACTACATCAAAACCATTTCCTCCATTGTAATAAGTTTGGAAGCAAACCTATCCTTTATTTATATTTATATATATATATATATATATATATATATATATATATATATGTATGTATGTACACATGCACACATGTATGTATACATACATATACATACACATATATATGCATACACACCTATATATACATATACACACATATATACACACACACACATATATAACTTTTATTGCTCCCTCTCTCTGCTTTTAATAAAAATGGGAGTTCAGTAGAGCATTTGATACAATGAGTGGCCACTTACTCCAAAATTCTGTGAACCTAACATAATCAAGAAGAAATTCCTTTACTTTCCTCGAACTTTGCAGTCACATTGGGGTAGGTAGATAATGAAGGAAGGAGGCATTGAAATGTGCCTAAATCACATGCTGTTACAAGTCTTATGATAGATTTGTGTTTGACTTAACAGCTTTTGGAACCTAATAAAAAGAACTTAATTGACAATTTCTTGAAATTGCTAAGAAAACCTAGTGATGTTGGTAGGGTATAATAAGGAGTTTCTCATCACTGTCTTTGAGATTGAGCCTATACAAAACAAAACAACAAAAAAAAGGATTTATCTCTGTGGTAACTCTGAGTAATTGATATACAGACAAGGTTTGGTTCCAATTTGCCAGCAATAAAGTTGTAATAGGGTTTTCTCTGCAATTTTAGCCTTAATGTGCTCATTCCAAAGAGCGGTATTTTTCCAAGCGAACAAATAACATCAGTAAAGCTTACGATCAGTAATAGCCCCACACTGATGCTTGCATTAAACTTGTTAAATCAATTCACTAGACACTTTCTAAAGTGGACTGTCTCTTTACTTTGACTTGCACCCTATGTGGATGATCCATCAGTTACATTTATTTGAATGATCTTTACAGTCAAAATTGGTAATTATTCATGCCTGATTGTGGTTATGAATGGGCCTCTTCTATTTTTTCCCTCCTGTTTTGTTTTGTGGATGCTCATTTTTCAGTCTTTGAAGGCTATGAATGTTTAGTGATACCAGCTACTTGTATGTGGATATTTTTGCCTCTCCAAAAATTTGTATACATACTTGGTTGCATAAATACTGTGGATAACATCTTCCACGATCATCTACCCTTATTCAGAAGGCCTTGTTATTCTTGAAACAAATAACATAAGCACATACATGTATTTATCAGAAAAGGCATGGATTCTAATTGTGTTTCCAAAGATAAACTATAGTCCAATGGACACAGAAGATATTAGACTGGCAAAAGATAGCTGGTGTTTGAGAAAGTGTTTTTTGGAGGTAGGCAGTCTACTAACCCTCCTTCATTTTTCACTGGAACGAGCTGAGCCTGTTACTGCATGCTGCCTTTTGTCGGTAAACACAAAGAGAAATCTGAAGCCATCAATCTTGCTTATCAATACTACTCAGTGTGATTCTTTTCTTGGCCATTTCCCTTTTTCTTTTCCTATACAAACTTCATTTTTCTCAGAGTGTCCTTTCTGTTTCACTGCAAAAAAGTTGAGGGTCAGGTGAATAAAACAAAAGTAATACTGCGTACTTGCAGAACTGTGTATTGCTTCGGGTACAGTGGATGTGCCTTGATATACAGAAGTCAAACATGGCAAAAGGTGCATTTTCTGAAGAAACTGTGTTGCCTGCTGATATCTGCTTTGGGTCTAACTATAGCCACTTCGCTACCTTGTATAGTGGGAGCCATAGATGCTCCGATGAATAGAAAGGCTATTGATCTATGTCAACTTTTTATGCATGGTTTATCTGCATCCTTAAGTCTTTATTTTCCATACCTTTGTATTTTTCTTTTTTTTTCGTTTTTAACTTCTAATTTCATATTGGAGTATAGCTGATTAACAATGCAATAGTTTCAGGTAGACAGTAAAGGGACTCAGCCATACATATACACATATCCATTCTCCCCCAAACTCCTTTCCCATCCAGGTTGCCACATAACATTGAGCAGAGTTACCTATGCTATACAGTAGGTCCCTGTTGGCGATCTGTATATTTCATTTTTTTCTTGTAGTGTATATAGCATATTTTCAAATCAGGTATGTTATGTAACAAAGATTATCTCAGAACAAGTGTTAAAGAAATCTTTAACTTAACAGATAGCCTTTAAAATTTATTAAATCACAAAACAATATATCCCTGCTCTGTTTTAATATTCTCTTAATTATGTTTTCTTTGATCATATGGAACAACAGTTCCATGCAGTAGTCTAATACCAATACAGGGTTTTAGCCTGAATTTTAAATTTAAATTTTAGAACTTTCTGCTGTTTTCTCTTACTTTTGAGGGGCAACTGGAATAATTTCTGTTAGTTCTTGGGCCTCAAGCACATTATAGCTCATTTGACTGCTTTTGGCTACTTTTTTCTATGTCCCAGCTTCGTAATTAAAGGGAAAAGCTTATTGCTAGATGGGTATTTGTTCCTCTATTTTTAAAAAATAAGCTCATTAGGTTAATATATATTTCTATTGTATTTAAGCCTGTGACATGCTGGTGTGATTTATCTAGTCTGTGTAAGCAAATGTTCATCCTTGTGAGATGTATGAAGTCTTTCAAGGAATCAGGGTGTATGTAGCCTATAAGACTACATTTCTAAAAGAGCTGATTTTATTTCCTGTCAGCCTAAAAGTTATTCAGATACAGCTTTCATTCATTTTAGGATGATACTCAAATTAGGTAGATAAATGAAGATTTGGCAGAAATCTTCCCTCAGTTTGACTGATATGTATATAATGTGCGCATATGTGTATCTAACAAGGTTACTGATGTATTGAGTGACTATTCTGTGCCAGACAATGCACTAGGTGTTTTTATATATTATTTGTTGTCTGCCTTAATTTAATATGCAAATAACCATTGTATGGTTATTCTTATCCCTCTTTAGAGATAAGGCGACTGAAGCATGGAGCAATTAGACAGCCTTTCTATTCAAACACAGCTAGTAACTGGGGGATTATACTTCAAACCCAGATCTAGTTGATTCTCAAGCCTGTGATTTTTAGATGACTTTACTCTTGAACAAGGTAGTTTTTAGAGGGCAGATTACCTTTTCATTATGAGAAGCAGCTCACCATGATTGATTTTCTAATGTAATCAGATTTCTTGAGTTCCATTTCCAATGTGTTTCTCTGCCCCAATTTTTGTTGTCTGCTCTGCCCACTTTAACCCTGTTTATCATTTCCTTCTTGGTACTTTTCACCTTTGGCCTCAGATCATCAGTTTTTCCTGGTTTTCACCTCCGTGATGAGTCACTCATGATGCTCCTTTGTGGGATGTATTTGTTCCGTCTGCCCTTAAATATAAACATTTCCCACCTTCCTCTTCCTCTTGCACACTTAGGCTGGGTGTTCTCATTCTCTTCCGTTGTTTTACCTGCTACCTAACTGCTCATGGCCGTTCTCTACTTCCGCCTTATATTTCTTCCTGGAGTTCTAAGTCCACGTGTTCAGCTCTCTAACTGCCAGTGTGGTTTACCATAGACCTCTCAAGCTCAAAATGACCAATGCTAAACTCACCATCATCTAAAACTGCCTTTTTGTCTCGTGTTTGCCAGCTCCACGGAAGGAATCACCATTCACCTAGGAACCCAGGCAGAAACCATCACGTAACCCTCAAGTTCGGTCTCTCTCGTTCACTCTCATCAGATTGGTTGGGTCTGCCCTTCTCTATCCCTAACCCATCTGCTTTATTTGGGGTTTTGTTTGTTAATATTTAGTTATTTGTTTAGGCTGCCTTGGGTGTGATCTTCATTGTGTCATGTGATATCTTTCACTGCAGCACACAGACTCTCTGGTTGAGTTCCACCGGCTCAGTAGTTGTGGCACACAGGCTTTGTTGTCCCATGGCGTTGTGGAATCTTAGTTTCCCAACCAGGGATCAAACCCATGACCTCTGCATTGCAAGGCAGACTCTTCACCACTGGACCACCAGGGAAGTCCCCCTTCTGCTTTGTTTGCTTCACCATTGTTTTCTCATCCAGATGGTGCTGAATCCTCCCTACCATTTCCGCTTTCTGTAGAGCTGCTTCCCTAGTCCTATCTCTATAAAGAGAACCTATTTATATCAGTTTCTTACACAAAAGTATTCAGTGTTTTTTTTTTTTCTTTTCAAATACACACAAAAATTGTATGGCCTTTCACAGTCAGTATGTCAGATTTTCTAGCCCCACTCCTTGTCTACAACACACAACTTGCCTCCAGCCATACCAAACTTCTCCATGTTTAATGAGTGTACTGCTGTCTCTCCCACCTCCTCACTCTGTTGATTAGAATGACTCATCCTTCCAGCATCCATCCACTCAGATACCCAGATGAGATCTCTGACATTCCCCATCTTCATTCCTAAAACTAGGATTATGGGCCTTCCCTTTATAGTCTCAGATCGGTCTGGTATGTGTTTTATTGCTTATTTACTTGTCATGGTCTTCAAGCCTTTTATCTCTGTATCCTTGAAGCCTAGTCTAGGGCAGTAGGTGCTCATTAAATGAACTATACATTAAATAATGATTTAATGTTTGGAGAATCGGTCTTTGAGACAACCAGTTATAACAGCCATTAAAGTTCTACAGTAAGATAATTTTGAAAAATACAAAGAGGCAGCTAGGCAAACAATGGAAAACAACAAAGAATGAGGAGGCTACATAATCAGTGACATTTTTCATTGATCAGAGTTCTGGAGGAATTATCAAATATGAAATGACTCAAAACTTGGTTATACTTCCTAAATGTCAAATATATGAGCAAAACTCTTAGTCTGGTATATAAGTCATTGTGAAAACCTGTGGAAATATGTATTTATGGAGTATGTCAGGAGATGCTATAATCTTTCTGGGAACATTAGAGGACTTTCTACAGGAAACCAGTTGCAGACTGATCCTGTCTTTCTTTTTTTCCCCATTTCTGGAAAAATGTTAAAGATACGTTGGCCAGGAAAATTTGCTATGGGGAGCCAGCCAAAAGCTTCTATGAATAGGAAGCATGCTTTTGACCTTGTTCTTGTGCAGTAATAAGTATGTTTTTTTCCAAACCTAGTATGCTGCAGTTAACATGGGAACTTTGAAATAGCCCTGTTTTGAAATTGTCTAAGTCTTGTCTTTAGTTTGACTGTAATTTGGGTAGTATGTGAGCAGAATGTCTACCTAAATTGATTATCAGAAGATATTCCTGCTAGTATTGTTCATAGGTGTTACTTCTAAGCATAGTGAAAATTTGGAAGCATGTCAACATCTGTAAAACTGTCCATGCTCATTTAATCTACATTTCTTTTGTAAAATAGTATATCCAGAAATGAATGACCAGTCATCCTATTTTAGTACTGTCATAACAATCACGGTAGGAACCAGATCAACCTGACTAAAATGTTTCTAAATCATGGAATATTTGAACTGGAGGGATGCTGGGAAATCATTTAAAGCATATTTCTTTTGCTCTAGCGTCAACTGCCAAGTGGGCTGTTAGTTGCCTTTTTCTCTATGATCATAGTTTTTGAGCCGGCTCTCTCCGAATCCAAAGTGGGAAATGAGTGACTTAGCCCCATCCTACCCTGCTACAGATAAGTACTTTCCATTGTGAATTTCTGAAGATGTTCTAGCTTTAGTCCTGGAAGGTCAGTCACAGTTGAGGTCTTTGTCCCGTCCTTCCACAGTGCCCTGTGCAACGTCTCTCCCTAGGTGCCAGCGACTCGATCGCCTCCATCGAGAATCTGTGGTTGACTGATTGACACGTCAGGAGAGGGTTTCCTTTCTATGGTTTATGAAGTTTCAAGCCAGTAAATTGGGTTATTGTTCGTTGTAAAGAAAATATGATGCCTTTAGAGTTTCTCTTCAGGCTCAAAGGGTAACTAGAAAAAAACTGTTGAGGTAAATCTGTGTTGTAGAAATCAATAGTTTTCTAAATTTAAAATTATTCATAAAAAGTAGATTTCCTGTTTTCTTTAAAGCAAGAACCAATAGTTTATTATAGTATTTGCCTGTAGATTTACATTTCACCATTTAACATTTGTCTAAATAGTCACAATTTAAGTAAATTTCAATAAATTTAACAACAAAACCTTATCCATTTTGACCATGGCAATTGCTTTAATAAGCAATGCATTTAATTATAGAAAAAGTTTCTTTCTGTCTTCTGGGGGGAGAGTATAAATAAATAATTTCACTCATTTGGAATGGATTGTAATTATTTTGATTGATTTTGTTTTCATAAATTATGAATAGTAACAAGACCCAATTTAAATCTAAGAAATGGTGAGTTACTAGTAATTCTACTAATTAGATTTTAAGATCTACCCCAAATATTATCAATTCAGTTTGCTCTTAATTTTGTGATGAATTATGATGTAATCCAGTGAGACCCTTTAAAAACAGATTTTTGTTTTGCTTCATATTGGACATTATTTTTCTCTTTGTTTGAGAAAAACATAAACCTAGAAATAAGGATTCACTCTCTGGGCCTTTGCAGAAAATGTGGGCAGTTTCCTGCTCTAGAAAAACAGAAGAATGCCTTTCTGTTCATCTATATGTTAACTTACCTCATAATCAAATGATATTTAATTTGGACTTAAATATTAGTTCATTATCTAATAATTTTGGCTTTAATGTTTTCTAGCATGATTTTACTGTCAAGTCTGGCACTCTCTAGATTGTATTTTGAATGACTGAGTGAAATGTAAAACAAAAATTATAGAAATCTGGCACTGGATGTTTTGTAGAAGTCATTTAGTCATTGTCCCATTTTATAGACAAGAAAATTCCTGGAAGGGAAGGAGACAAAGAGGGTTGAAGGCGTGAACTTGAGTTTGTAGATTCCTTTTCAAATGGAGACTCGAATACTGCTGGTTTGTATCGTAGGGCTTGAGATCCTTCCATATGTTCCTAGTTAACTTTCTCTCTTATCCTGCTGGGTAGTGCCTGCAAACATGACCTCTTTCCTCATATCTCTCATCCATCTAGCCCCACTCCTTCTCCAAGGGACCATCCACTTCCTTCCTTCCATCTCCTCCAGAAACTGAGATGCCAGGCATGAACTTCTGCAGCTTCCTACTCCAATACCTGTGGCTGTATCTGCATGCCTCAACCCTCACCTCTTTTCCTCACTCCTGTTTTCTCCAGACCTTGGGCCTCGCTCTCCCATTTTCTCCTAGTCTTCTTTAACTTCAGTTTCCTCTTCCCTCTGGTAAAATAGTTGTATCCAGTAAGTCTAAGGATTGAATCTATTCTTTATTTGACTAAAAACTATGTCTGTGTACAAGTGTGCTGATGGGATTGCTTACTGTTCAAGTGAATAATAAACTATGCCACGGAAGTAGTTCAATTTTGAAAATATTGAATGGTACAAGGAAAATTTAAGTTCTCAAAACATTTTCTGTTCCTTACATTAAATGTGGCTCTTCCTTTAACTGGTCACTCCAGGGAAAGGTGGCTTATCACAGTTGAAGAAGTTACTCTCATTTGCATACTCCAACAATAAAAGTGCCATTTCATCTTTTGATGATTTTTTTCTATTAAATTACAAAGGCAAAAAAATGCCACCATCTTTTTTCAAGGGTAGATTATATGCCAGTAATCATAAAGGTCTTGCCTGGTAGCTCAGTCGGTAAAGAACTGCCTGCAGTACAGGAGACCCAGATTCGATCCCTGGGTCAGGAAGATTTCCCTGGAGAAGGAAATGGCAACACACTCCAGTATTCTTGCCTGTAGAACCCTATGGACAGAGGAGCCTGGTGGACTATAGTCCACGGGGTCACAAGAGTCTGACTTGACTTAGCGACTAAACCACCACCAATCATAAAGAAGTCACTTTGGAACATACTTAACTTGATTACATTTTTGGATTGTGATAAGGAGATTACACCATGGGAAATTTAGCCACATTTTCAGTACTTCCTAATTGCAGCAGATTTAGAAAAGGCAGAGGAACCAGAGATCAAATTGCCAACATCCGTTGGATCATAGAAACAGCAAGAGAATACCAGAAAAATGTCTACTTCTGCTTCATTGACTACGCTAAAGCCTTTGATTGTGTGGATCGCAACAAGCAGGGAAATTCTTAAAATGATGGGAATGCCAGACCACCTTACCTGCCTCCTGAGGAAGCTCTGTGCAGGTCAAGAAGCAACAGCTAGGACCGTACATGGAACAACAGACTGGTTCCAAATAGGGAAAGGAGTACGTCAAGGCTGTATATCGTCACCCTGCTTATTTAACTTATATGCACAGTATATCATGTGAAATGCCAGGCTGGATGAAGCACAAGCTGGAATCAAGATTGCCGGGAGAAATATCAATAACCTCAGATATGCAGATGACACCACCCTTACGGCAGAAAAAGTGAAGAGGAACTAAAGAGCCTCTTGATGAAAATGAAAGACGAGAGTGGAAAAGCTGGGTTAACCCTCAACATTGAAAAAACGAAGATCATGGCATCTGGTCCCATCACTTCATGGTAAATGGATGGGGAAACAATGGAAATAGTGACAGCCTTTATTTTCTTGGTCTTGAAAATCACTGCAGATGGTGACTGCAGCCACAAAATTAAAAAATGCTTGCTCCTTGGGAGAAAAGCTATGTCAAGTCTAGACAGTGTATTAAAAAACAGAGACATTACTTTGCAAACGAAGGTCCATCTAGTCAAAGCTTTGGCTTTTCCAGCAGTCATGTATGGATGTGGGAGTTGGACCATAAAGAAGGCTGAGCACCAAAGAATTGATGCTGTTGAACTGTGGTGGTGGAGAAGACTCTTGAGAGTCCCTTGGACTGCAAGGAGATCAAACCAGTCAATTCTAAAGGAAATCAATCGTGAATATTCATTGGAGGGGTTGATGGTGAAGCTGAAGCTCCAATTCTTTGGCCACCTGTTGCAAAGAGCTGACTCATTGGAAAGACTCTGATGCTGAGAAAGATTGAAGGCAGGAGGAGAAGGGGATGACAGAGGATGAGATGGTTGGATGGCATCACCGACTCAATGGACATGAGTTTGAGCAAGCTCTGGGAGATGGTGAAGGACAGGGAGGCCTGGCATGCTGTAGTACATGCAGTTGCAAAAAGTGAACATGACTGAGTGAACAACAGCAAATTTAGCAGAAATATAATATGAATCATGCTTTGATTGGGACTTCCTGAGAGTAGCGAAGTAAAGAAAGTTGAGAACAATCACTTCAATTTTTATTGTTGGTCTTGTTAAGCTACTTAGGAAATCAAGAAAGTTAAGCCACTTGGCTTAATAGGATACTAAGTTCTTATTAGAAAGTGGTAAAAATTTGCAGTAGACCTGGTATTGTGTTTTAGGACTAGCTTTCATATCTGGCCTTTAGTCCTTTCCCTTTGGTTTACTATAGGCAGGACAATGAGAAACCGAAAGTGAAGAATCTCTCCAGTGGTTGATTAGAATCATACTCTACATTGATATGAAATGTATACAATTAACTACTTTGAATGTTGTGAGTATTCAAAGGGCTCAACCTGATCATAAAAGGACATGCTGACCTCATCTCATCTCATGCCCGAGGCCTTCATGGATCCATCTCATATTTCCTCCCTACCTCACTTATATGTCTTCCAAATCTTGATTGAATTAATGAAAATACCTACCTTACGTTCCCTTAGACATCTCTGGCTCTCTTATATTCAGGAAAACATTGCCTGTGGTATGGGGATCTGGTATTTCTATCAATTTGTGGTTAATGCTGTCTTTCTACCTTCTGGTTCAGGGCTGGAGCCTCATCATTCCTATTTCAGTAACTTCTATGCACCAATTCTGAATAAATTTCCTTTTTTCCCCATTTTTAAATTTAATTTTACTTTGTAGAAGAGTACAATAAAAAGATGCCTATGACTGCTCATTCCTAAATCTCTAGTTCATAAAATGGTTCACAAATTAAACTACCCACCAGATTCTTGACTCACCCATAGTAGAGAAATACAGTCCTTCTATGGATGATTTTACTTCAAAATATTTTTAAGTGCTTATCTTTATTCCTTCTAGCTATTCTTAAGCAGATGACTAGGCAAACACAAGCATGAATTATAGTCATACTTAATATTCACAGTCACCTGGATAATTCATGTGAACACAGGTGATAGACAACACTCAAGAAATATTTAGAGGGAGAAATACTGCAAATGTAAATAATATGGAAAATAACTTTATTTTTGTCTGTTTTATTTTTAAGGTAAATACTCAAGATATATGCCCAGTATATACCCTGAGGATACCATAATCAAAAAAGAAACAAACCCGAGTGTTCACCATAGCACTGTTTACAGTAGCTAGGACATGTAAGCAACTTAGATGTCCATTAACAGGTGAAGGGATAAAGAGGCTTTGGTACAGATATGCAATGGAATATTACTCAGCCATAAGAAGAAATGCATTTGACTCAATTCTTATAAGGCGCATGTACCTAGAAGTTATTATGCAGAGTGAAGTAAGTCAGAAAGAGAAAAACCAAATATGGTATATTAACACAGGTATATGGGATCTAGAAAGATGGTACTGATGAACCTCTCTGCAGGGCAGCATTGGAGATGCAGACATAGGGAATAGACTTTTGGACACAGTGGGGAAGGAAATGGTGGGACAAGTTGAGAGAGTACCATTGAAGCATTTACATTACTATATGCAAAATTAGATAGCTGGTGGAAATTTGCTGTATGATGCAGGGAGCTCAAATCTGGTTCTCTGTGACAGCCTAGAAGGATGGGATGGGGTGGGAGGTGGGAGAGAGTCTCAAGACAGAGGGGACACATGTACACCAATGACTGATTCGTGTTGATGTATGGCAAAGACCAACACAGTATTGTTAAGCAATTATCCTCTAATTAAAAAAAATACAAATTTTTAAAAAAGTAAAGACTCCCAATAGTGAAGGGGGAAAGAAGTGATAAGTCAGGACATGAAACTCTGTCTATCCCTGACAGATTCCTGGTGCTATGTCAAATGCTGAAAATTCCAACTTTATAATCAGATAAAACCCAGTTTGACCACAACAATGTATTTCTTTTAAAACACAAAGATAAATAATAAGCTGTTCTTAATTATACATTTAAACTATAAAAATAAGAAGTAGCAACTTAATGAACCATGAAACCAAGTGATGAATCTGATTGACTCAGTGAGATATGGAAACAAGTGAGGAGCACATACAGAATAGTAAGGGGATCCTCCACAGAGGGACACAGAGTGACTAAACCAAATGAAAATCAAAAGCCAATTGCACACACAGTTGTTTTGTTGGCCCTGGGAACCTCAGCGCATAGCTTACCTCCCATGTATAAAAATTCTTTCCAATGACTGGCGTCTGACTTTCGCATCTCTCTATTCCAACTAGTGCTTTTCCCTAAGGAATAACCTTAGTTTTTTAATGTGACAAGATCCTTAGAATCTTATGTTTCTACCTTGAGAGATTGAATTTGGATTTTTGAACATCTGGTTGTGATTTGTTGGCATATACTTAAATGAGCTAAATACATCTTTAAAAGAAGAAATCCTTTCTACCTGGTCAACTATTTTTTATGGTCAGCCAGAATTCAAGTTTGCTCCTGTATTTCTAAATTGCTATTCGAGTCCCCATCTTGCCCTGGAGTTATGATAAATCTAACCACACACTTGTATATTGAGCAGCAGGGCTCAAATTAAGTTGATCTTTTCTCCTGAGTTAAATTGCTTCTTCAGCTTTCTACTACTATTCATTCAATCACTTAGACTTGAAATTTGAGAATTATCATTAACAGGTAATTCTCTGTAACATCTCAAGTTTCAATTGATATTTTATCTGCATTAAATTTCGAGTTTATTATTTTCTGTTTCTGACCAATAACAGCTTATGTTGGCCTGCCTCTTTTCCTGTCTGTATATACCAAATATTCATCTAATCTCCCTAAGCTCTTCCTCTGGCTCTTCTTTCAATCATAATTCTAACCAATTTCCTTTTTTGGGTCATTTTTCTTTAAAAAAAAAAAAAAACCTGACAACAGCTATATTTGCTTGTTGAGTAAAATCGGTTCAGGTTTACTTAGAATGATAATCCTCTGTTTATATTCATATAGCCCTTTAGATTTTTTAGTGTTTTGAAAACCTATTGCTCTTTATCTTCAAAGGGTGGATAGTGTTATTCCTCTTTTAAGCATAAAGAAAATAGTACAAATACATTTGCCAGATATGATTAGTACAAATATATCTGCCCCATGGACTGTGGCTGGCTAGGCTCCTCTGCCCATGGAATTTTCCAGGCAAGAATACTAGAGTGGTTGCCATTTCCTATTCGAAGGGATCTTCCTGGCCCAGGGATCAAACCCGTGTCTCTTGCATCTTCTGCATTGGCAGGCAGATTCTTTACCAATAGTGCCACCTGGGAAGCCCACATCTGCCATCAGCCTCCTGCATACCTTTCCCCATATTTCTCTTTCCCCTTGGGCTATCACCTTGCCTTTTTTCTGTTTATCTTAGTGCTACCAATTCTTCAAGAAGCTCCTTCATCCATGAAGGTTTTTCCTACTATTCTCTGTAGGCAGAAATATTGGTTCCTCTCTTCCTGTCTTGATCATATTTGCTCAATTAAGTATATTAATTGAATTTAATTGAATATTTACTTGAATAAAAACTGGCAATCTTAAGCTTTTAATTTTAAATTCCCTTGTTCTTTCCTTGAAGGGGTACTGGACACACTGTATAAGTTATTCTGATTGTCAAATTGGTGTTAGCAATTGGGGACAAAGATTATATTCGGCTTTGTTAGATACTCAACCAACTTGAGTTACTCATGGTGAGATATACCCATTATATTTAAGGTAATAACTCTTGAAAAAACAATAGTGCCAGTTAAAAAAATGTTTATATACATGCTACTCACTGCATTTTAAAACTGTTTTAAGCAGTTTCTTCAGTTTAAATCAAAGTAGTATTTTGACTTTTAGGTATTCAGAGTTTTAACCTGCTAAATAACTGGCTTGTTAACTCTTCAGATCATCATAATACCAAGTGTGACATAACTATTTTGTGCGTCAAAGTAATTTTCCTCCAATACAGTTTTCCCCTGTAAGAAGTTACGTACTTTTATTTCTGTTCTAAAATAATGGAATTTGAAATTCAGAAATCATTTTGTCCTAAAGCAGTCCTGGGAAATAGTGGCAGTATCTGTCTTATTATAGCAATTCTTGGCTCTTGGGCTTAGCAACAATCCTGAGGAGGCCTTGCCTGCCCTGAGAGCAAGGGGAGAAGTTTGGGAAATGTGCTCTATTTGGTAAAAGGTAATGGCGTACAAGGTTCAGCTCATTCGGAGCTGACACTAAACTACCTCGTAGTCGTTTGACAGAAAAGGGGTTGGCTTTCAGAATGAGTCTGTCCTCTGCTTTGTTTTAAGCCAGTTGTATTCCAAAGATATAAGTAAAGGGAACAATTTTTTAACAAATTGAAGCCGGGCAGCTTTTCTTTTAGGAAGCAGCATATGTGAAGCCCTTCACAGTGTTGGTATTTCTGCCTTGCTTTCATCCTCCTAGCTGGTGTAATTAGAAATTAATCCTAGGAGAAACTTTTTGCCTAATTTTCTGTTGGTTGTCTCTTCGTTAAATTATAAAGACAGACTGTGTTTCATAAGCCAAGAAATATATGAGAACAATTCAATTGTATGTGTAGGGAGTACAATTTTTCGCACCATTGTTTTAGATTTCCTTCAAGTTCAGTATACCACCAGATGGATTACATGCAGAGCATGATAAAGTTGATTGATTGAGCAGCATGCCAGGACCTGAAAGGTCATATTTTCACCTTGATTCATTGAAATTAGGTAGACACACAATTTAAGTGATTTCAATCAAATCAGAATGAAATGTTAAAATTGTTACCTTGGACATGTTTAATAACAGTAAAACATTTCCTGTTCTCACTTTTACACAATCATTCATGGCATTTTGTTACAGATTTTTAAACAATTTAGAGATTCCTCAACACAAGAAAATTTTTTAGTTTATGAAGCGAATACACCAAGAAAATTGTTTTCTTAATGAAAATAATGGAGTATGGTTTATTAAAATCTAATTTAAAAGGCAATTGATTTGAGAATGACATAATCCAGATGAAAGGTTTTTTTTTTAAAGAAAATGAACCTGAATATTTCCATTTAACTTTGTATACCATAATGTTATGGGGCTTTCTTGATGGCTCAGCGGTAAAGACTCCACCTGCAATTCAAAAGACACAGGAGATGCAGGTTTGAGCCCTGGATCGGGGAGATGCCCTGGAGGAAGGCATGGCAACCACTCCAGTATTCTTACCTGGAAAATTTCATAGACAGAGGAGCCTGGTGGATTACAGTCCACAAGGTCACAAAAAGTTGGACACAACTAAATGACTGAACACACACACACACACACACACACACACACACACTATGATGATGTTTGGATTATTAATGGTCTGTGTACACAAACACACACACACACACAGAGGAGTGATTTAACTAGATTTTACTAGAAGAGGTAGATTTAATTAGAACAGTTAGTGTCTGAAGGGATAATAGGAATATTTGAGAAATGAAAGAAATTTGTGAAACTCCCTCTGCTGACCTCTTTGTCTCCTTTGTTTTAGAAAACTTCTTTCACACAAGAAGCATGAATGATAGAAGGTACTCAACAAATGTTCATTTCCTTTTTTAAAAAAAATTTATTGAAACATAAATTGATTGAACATAAACATATTGATTTACAATATTGTGTTAGTTTCTGGTGTACAGCACAGTGGAGCAGTTATACATACACATATTTATCATTATTCAGTCGCTAAGTTGTGTGTGAGTCTTTGCGACCCCATGGATTGCAGCGCACCAGGCTTCCCTTCTTTCACTATCTCTTGGAGTTTGCTCAAATTAATGTCCGTATATCCACTCTTTTTTAGACCCTTTTCCCATGTAGGTCATTACAGAGTACTGAGTAGAGTTCTTGTGCTATACAGTAGGTTCTTATGAGTTATTATATGGATGTGAGAGTTGGACGGTGAAGAAGGCTGAGCGCCGAAGAACTGATGCTTTTGAACTGTGGTGTTGGAGAAGACTCTTGAGAGTCCCTTGGACTGCAAGGAGATCCAATCAATCCATCCTAAAAGAGATCAATCCCGGGTGTTCATTGGAAGGACTGATGTTGAAGCTGAAACTCCAATACTTTGGCCACCTCATGCGAAGAGTTGACTCATTGGAAAAGACCCTAATGCTGGGAAGGATTGGGGGCAGGAGGAGAAGGGGACGACAGAGGATGAGATGGTTGGATGGCATCACCGACTTGATGGACATGGGTTTGGGTAGACTCCGGGAGTTGGTGATGGACAGAGAGGCCTGGCGTGCTGCAATTCATGGGGTCACAAAGAGTCGGACACGACTGAGCGACTGAGCTGAACTGAACTATGAGTCATCTGTTTTATGTATAGCAGTGTGTACATGTCAGTCCCAATCACCCAGTTTACCCCTCTCCCCTCTTATCCTTTTTCCAGCTTTCAGCCTCGACCACGGCCTGCCCTGTGCTGCCTCACTTCATCAGGGCTCTCTGTTCCCTTCGCTTGGGGAGTCCCTCAGAGGTCCAGGATCAAAGGCCTCTGACCGCAGTATGCAGCCTGATCCCTACTTCCGTTCTCATCCTTTGTTCCCAGAGTTTGTCTCCTCAAGTTTCTCTCAGTAACTGGCTCTGTTTCTTGAGTTAATACGGCAGAGTTTAGAATGGCAGGCACGGGGTAAGGGCTTTTCTAGCTGCCATCAGCATTACCACCACCACCAGTGGAGAGCACTCTGCGGATCTCTAGTGTCTTCCCAGAAGCAAGAACCCCTGTCCAGTGTCTGCTTCAAAGGAGTCTCTCTGATGAGGAGATGTTTACCTAAGCAGAGCCCTGTGACTGGCATCTGTACAGAAAAGGAGGTCACAAGGGCCATCTCAAGCTTGGTGCTAGGATTATTCTGGCAATTTGGGTTTCTGAACTACAAACCTAAATTTTGTCACTGAATTCATTGTTCTAGCCTTGTTTCAAAGAACCATAAAGTAGGTTTAAGAAGTATGGACGTTGATACTACTTATTTTTAGGTTTAGTAATAGTATGACTTGCTCTGTAGAGTTTTCTTGATGTTTGGGATTTCCTAGGCAAGAATATTGGAATGAGTTGCCATTTCCTTTTCCAGGGGATCTTCCTGACCCAGGGATCAAACTTGCATCTCCTTGCATTGCTAGGTGGATTCTTTACTGCTGAACCACCTGGGAAATCCAGAGTTTTCTTATGGAGTTATCTTTTCCTCATCTTTTACAATATAGTTTTCTACCTTCAGATGTTATACTCTTTTTTGTATGGTAATAAATTTGACTTTTTCTGTGATATTTACTAAGAGTGAGGCATTAGAATTTTTTTTTTTCAGTTCATAATAGCAGATAAAGTAAAAGCTAGTATTCATTGTGCTAGACTCTGTTTTAGGTGCTTTACATGCATTCACTCATTTAATTCTCATAATAGTTCTAGTAGCGAAGTACTGTTTTTCTACACTTGAGAAAAGTGAATTACAGAGATATTATAATACACTCAAGGTAAATCATGGAACCAGGATGCAAAGCTGAGTTGTGTGGCTCTGGAGCCTGAGTCTGTGATGGCTCTAATCTGTAGCGACTTTCATTATTATTTACTTCAAATATTTCAATCCATATTTTTAAAGTAGAACCTATATTGGTTTTCTGATGGTCTGTTTGACACACTCTGTTATTTCCTTTATTAATAGCATTTTTAAAAGTATTACATTTTAGAGACATGTACATGCATACATATACCCACATGTGTTTACTTAGCCTATACCATCAATTAAATTGTGTGTTCCAGAGACTAACATCAGGGGATTGATAGCAAAATTTGATGCTTTATTTTGAGAAGTCATTGCATTTCCCATTCTTAAAGCTCATTTTTATCTCAGTCTGAAATTAAAGAGGCCTACCTGTTTAAACAATATAAAGGATGAGTTAAATGCATGGTTTCCTTTTTTGTATCTGATAGACACCAATGACAGGATGTGTTTTAATTTGTGGACACTGGAACCATTTCAACAACTTGAGAAATATGAATTTCTAGGCCCGAATTTCTTCCTTTTTCTCAGTCTGAAATGGGATAATTCAAACTGAGGAGGGAATTGGTATAAGTTCTATGTGCTCTACCAAAACCTACCCATAAGAGTCCTCAACACTAAGCCAAAGTAAGTGTTTTCCCATCTCAGATACGATTGTCATTTCATTGTTTCAGAAAATGCAGAGATGAACTAAAAACAATAATTTAGAAAACTACACTTCAATGCCTATCTACCATGGATTTGATATATTACTGTTTGCCTAATATATGTGTGTCCCAATCCCCTCACTTACAGATGAGGTAAGAAAACTGGGGCTCATAAAGGTTAAGTGATTTGGTCAAGGTCATTTAGCCAACGCACGGCAAAGATATGTCTAGACTCTCTGTCTCACCATCTAGTGTGGGTTTGAAGGACTCCCCAAGGGAATCACAAATATTTCTGCAAAACACTGTTAATGGAATCTAGTGTGTTACAGATCCTTAGTACTTTAGTCAGTAAAGATATTTGCATTCATATCTTGGGTATTGTCAACATCTCTTATTGATCATCTTCAGAGATAAATATCAGAGGGCTGTTAGGAAGTTTTGTGGGTTTAAAAATTCTCCCTAATTTTCTGTCCAAAAGAGACACATTTGTAATATCTGACTTAGAAAGGCAAAGAATTGTTTGGGATGGGTAATTGCCAGCTTGACATTTGTTATTATGACTTTGTCATTTTTACCCTGTAGTTTATGAAATCTGCTATTGTATATTGCCCAAAGGCTTTGAAAAATCAATGGTTGCATTTTAAAGCATATAGAATAAAATAAATTAAATGCCACAATTCACGTTGTATAATTTTTAAGACTTTGGGGGAATCTGAGCATACCAAGGTCAGCCTATTCCTGGGGTATTAAGAATACTGGAATATATTGCTTCCAGCTCATTGTACTTTCTATATATTTTATGGTGTGAATTTTACTACACAAATGTGCAAATGAGAATATATTAAGTGAATATATATAGATAGAAGATTTTTGAAATTTAATGCACTTTAAGGTGCCTTTGTGGGTCTTGACTTATGAGAGGCCCATAGTCATCTGTTGTGCTGTCCTCTTACCAAAATATAGAAAGAGAATGAAAAATAGGGAAGAGCTGTGTCTGTATGAATTGAAAGATTTTGTAGGTGCTCCAAATGCTTATGAAGACTCAACCATGAAATTAATCTTTTTTTTACATGCCTTTATAATTCTTCATAAAGGTAAAAGAGAACTTATTGACATATTCCTCTGGAGTTTATCTCACTAACTAAAATTGTTCAAAATAGTTTAAGATGCAAACAAGTTGAAGTATACTTCTTATATTTAAATAATTATTTCCCAGTGACTGGATTATAACCACCATAGACTAGATTACAGGTTTTCAGTGGACAAAACCTACACATATAATTCATTTTAATGCTAGGAAACACTGAGCCTGGCGCTGGGCCCCCAGGAGGGCTCGTGACTCATACTGAAATGAAGTACGCCAACTTGTGTTCTGTGGTTCTTGGTCACTCTGTGTCTACATGATCTGGAGCCAGTCATTCTTGCTCACTTCTTTGATTGCTGTGAAGGATTTGACATTTACTTGTTCCTTCAACAAGTTGCATTTACTTTTACTGTGTGTTGGAAGAGAACCGAGTAAGTTAAAAACATGATCATTACACTCTTCTTGATGGTTCTTTGCTTCAGCTGCAAAGTTTCAGGCTTCCTTGGGAAAAGATTTGCCCAAAGAGAAGTGTGTCTTTTGAGAACATGTCCCAGGTGCTGCCAACTTCCAGCGACCTTTGTAAATCTTGTCCCTTCTCTTGTCTGACCTTGGGACAAGGATGCCAAGCCCCAAAACTACAAGCCAGCCTTGAGATAATCTGAGTGTTTGGATATGCTTGCCTTACTGGATCTTTCCTTTTTTAAATGTAATTTTTTCCCCAACTTTTATTCACTTTTAATTGACAAATTTTTTAAGATATTTAACTTTTTCAATTCGGTGATTGATTTCTGTAGACATTGTTGAAAGATTCCCTCCACTGAATTAACGGATCCATAATCCCACATAATTAATTTTGTGTTTGTGTGTGTATAATATATATCACACTTTCTTTTATTCAGTAATCTACCAGGGGATGTTTATATTGTTTCCGTATTTTGACTATCTTGCTGTCATGAACATTAAAGTACAAGTATCTCTTTGAGATAATGATCTTATTTCCTATGAGTAAATACCCAAAACTACCCATATGGTAGTTCTATTTTTAATTTCTTGAGGAGCTTTCATACTGTTTTCCATAGTTACCAGTGTACCAAGTTACATTCTCACCAGCAGTGTACACGTGTTCTGGTTTTTTTATTTTTTATTTTCCATATCCTCACCAGAATTCATGTCTCATCTTTTTGAGAATAATCATTCTAACAGTCATGGGGTGATGTATTACTGTGGTTTTGATTTGCATTTTTCCCTGATGATCCGTGAGGTTGAGCACACTTTCATATACCTATGGGCCAGTTGTATGTCTTCTTTGGAAAAAAAAATGTTTCTTCAGGTCCTGTGCCCATTTAAAAAATCTTTTTATTAGAGTATAATTGATTTACAATTTTTTTTTACTTTGTCTAGTTTACTTATTTGTTTTTGCTTTTGAGATATTTGAGTTCCCTGGACATCTTGGATATTAACTCCTTATGAGATATGTGGTTTGTGAATATTTCCTCCCATTCTGTAGGTTGACTTTTCATCTTGTTGATTGTTTCATTTGTACAGAAGCTTTTTAGTTTGATGTAATTCTGCTTGCCTATTTTTGCTTTTGTTGCCTTTACTTTTGCTATCAAATCCAAAAAATCATTACTAAGACTAATGTCAAGGGGTTTACTCCTTTTTATTTTTTTTTAGGAGTTTTATGGTTTCAGCGCTTAAATTCAGGTATTCTTCAATCATTTTGAGTTGATTTGTATATTTGGTGTAAGATAGATGTCATTATTTTGTGTTTGACTATCCAATTTTCCCAGCATTTTGAGGCTCTCCTTTGCCCATTGTATATTTTGGTTCCTTTTGTTGAAAATTGCTTTGCCTGTATATATATATATGCATGGGTTTACTTATAGACTTTCAGTTATATTCCGTTTATTTTTGTATCTGTTTTTATGCCAATACCATACTGCTTTGATTCCTATAGCTTTGTAATATAGTTTGAAATCAGGAAGTGTGATAACTGCAGTTTCATTCTTCTTTCCCACGATTGTTTTGACTATTCCATATAGTTTGTGGTTACACAGAAATTTTAGGATTATTCTTTCTGTTTCTGTGAAAAATGTCATTGGAATTTTGATAGGGATTGCACTGAATCTCTAGAGAACTTTGGGTAGTTTGGGCATTTTAACTATATTAATTCTTTCAACCATAAATATGAAATATATTTCTATTTATTTATGTTGTCTCTAGTTTCTTTCATCAGTGCTATAGTTTTCAGCATATAACTCTTTTACCTCCTTGGTAAAATTTACTCCTGAGCGAATTTTTAATGCTATTAAATTTTAATATTCCTCTTTTTCAGTGCTATTGAAAATGGGGTTTTCTTCATTTTTTGAATAACTTATAAGTATATCTTAAACACAACTGATTTTTGTACATTGATTTTTGCTATTAGTTTCAGTGGATTTTGTTGGTATCTTTAGGCTTTTCTACGTATGATATATGATTAGCAAATAGAGACAGTTTTACTTCTTCCTTTTCAATTTGAGTTGTTCTTATTTTCTTGCCTAATTGTTCTGGCTAGGACTTCCAGTATTATGTTGAATGAAAGTGGTAAAAGTGAGCATCTTTGTCTTGTTCCTGATGTTAAAGGAAAAGTTTTTAGCTTTTTACTATTGAGTGTGATGTTAGCTGTAGGTTTGTCATATATGGCCTTTATTATGTTAAGGTATGTTCCTTCTGCACACACTTTGTTGAGCTTTTATCACAAAAAGATGTTGAATTTTGTCAGATGCTTTTTCTGCCTCTATGAGATGAATATATGATTTTTATTCTTCATTTTGTTAATGTGGTGTATCATGTTGACTGATCTGTGGATGTTGAATTATTCTTTCATCCCTAGAGTAAATCCTACTTGATTGTGATATATGAACTCTTTAATATAGTTTTGAATTCAGTTTGCTAATACTTTGTTGAAGATGTCTGCATTTTCTGAGTAGATATAGCCCTGCATGATCTCTTCGCTTGGGTCAGACTCTTTGACTCCTTCCTTCTCATCCTTAAGAGATGCTATCTGTATGCACAGTATTTTATAAATAAAAGTAATAATGTGGTAAGACATACTTATATAAAATTATACAAACTTTGGAGTGAGAAGGACCTTTGTTTTCAGTGTTTGCTTTTGGTCCATGTTGTCTTCTTTGCTGCATGATTGGCCTAGTCTTTGACGTTTTCTTGTCATGGTTTCTGTGTTTCTCCTTCACCCTGTTTTTTTAACCTTAGAACATTATACCTCTTTTATTGGTATAGAGATGGCTTCAGCTTAATCCATCAGGAATTTTTCGTTCAGTTATTATATGTCTATAATTTCACTGTGGGAATGCTCCCAAAATATATTTGAAGTAGTCTCTACCCTTGAGGACCTCAGAAACTTGGAGAAGTGTTTTTTTAAATATAAATATAAACATATATATATAGATATAGATATATTCTTAGATGTCAGTATAGGTCTTGGATACCAGAGAATTGAAAAGTCATTTGCATGTGTTTAAGCCAAAGAAGAATAGAAGAATGTTGATATTCCATATTGGAATATTTAGTACCTCACTGGGTCTTTCTTCTCTTTATCTCTATCAGAGAGAGAGAAGTAAGTCCTGGAAAGAACTTTGCCCCTGTAATTTATATCTTCTGTGACTAATGGCATTACTGATTCCCTTAAAGTGAAAGGTTATCACAGACTAATGCTTTCTTCAAGTACTGGTTGTAAACTTGGGATCTCTTCCAGCCCTCATTTGATCATAACACCTGATATCCAGGCTAGGCCTGGAAATTCCTAGTAGGACCCTGACATGTAAACCCCTAAGAAATAGTGACTAGTTTTATATAGAATGTTCCATCATGAAGCGCATTGAGAAATTTCAAAACAAAAATTGTTAAAATCTGTTGACTTGTACTTGATGTCAGGCTTTAATGAAAGCTCTTGTGTTAAAATACAAAATGCCCTCATAGATGAGAAATATGAAATGTCATTCATTTGAGCAACTTACAGAACTACACAAGTTCCAAAGTGGCAAGGACTTTAACAGGTATCTTAGGTCTAGTTTTCTTGAAGTAGAGTCTGAGATGGGATGTTTGTGCAAGTTATGTAGAGAGAGGGTGCCTTAAAGTAAACTTGTGAGGCAGTAGGGGAGGCTAAGGACAGGGCAGAGTAAGGACAGCTTCAGTGTGTTCCTCTGGAAAGATCTGGAAGAAGGAATTACATGGAGGTGAGGAAAAGGGCTGGCCCCGGTACCCCACGTAAGTCAGTCATTGACTTGTCTCTCCATCACCTCTCTATCCTCAGTCACTAAGTGTGACCTCTCAGGCATTTCCAGAAAGTTTGATTCCCAGAGGCTGAGAATAGTTCTCTGGAGAAGGTTATAGCTACGAACACTTGACAGCCGTACTCACGAGAGCTGGAGAATGAGTATGTGATCTATAAAGGGAAAGAGTGGTGGAGAAGCATGCTAGCACCATCAACCGCAAAAGACTTGGACAAAGTTCTCTGAGGGCACGGAGGCGACAAAGGTTAAGTCTACTTGGTAGAGATGGAATTTTTAGTCATTGACATAGTGTGAGTACGACGCTCGGAGTTAAATTTAGTGGAGTGGTGTGTGTGTGTGTGTGTTTAAGTGTGAGAGACATAGAAAGAGAGAAAGAGATCATTAAATGGGGTGGGGAGGGAAACAAGGGGGATAGATTGGGACTATCTACTTAAAAATGGGCTCTGATATTTAAAAACTTAATTATATAGCTACTTATAATCATTTACCAGAATAGGAAAAAGTCACATTGATCTGAAGGCTGAAGATTAGTTGCATGTCTTCCCCCTGAAGCCCACAATTTAAGAACAGCATTGTATTGTTATTGTTGTTTAAACAATTTTGCAGCTTTAGACTGTTAAGCACATGTCACAACCACAGATTATCATTTGACAGGTTGCCATATAGTAGACATTGTCCTCTCTGCACATCCGTCAGGTCACCCAGCTTGAGAGGTGAATACCTTCCTGGAGGGCATGGCAGGCGAGGGATGGAGATCACTGAAAATACACCCCAGGAAGCTTTCTACCAGCATTGTAGATAACCACACCTGGGAAAAGATAATCTTTCTACCAGTGCTCTTAATATAGAGCTTTGGAGTACAAATACTTACTGAAAAATACCTAATTTTAAAAATTCCTCCATTGTTTGCTAGCTCTACCATCTGGTTCCACATTTACCAGAGTGGTATAAGCATAATTAAACTAGCACTTTTCTATCTCACCTTCCTCTGTTCTGGCGTGTGCTATAACTAATATATTCATTTTTGTTCACAATCTTTTTGACAAGATATTTATAAAATTAGAAATATATTAATTGAACCTGTAATAAAGGATGAGCCCCTTACTAATCTTTAATTATTTTTCAAAGTGAAAGTAGAAGAAAAAACACACACAGAAAGCATATGTTGAGCTGATTGTTATTACTGTGGTACTACGGTGATGTGCAGGTTTTACTTTTTTCCCAAAACATGGATACATTTTTTTTTATTAATTTATTTATTTTAGTTGGGGACTAATTACTTTACAATATTGTAGTGTTTTTTGCCATACATTGACATGAATCAGCCATGAGTTTACATGTGTTCCCCATCCTGAAGCCCCCTCCCACCTCCCTCCCCATCCCATCCCTCTGGGTCATCCCATTGCCCCAACCCTTAGCATTTGTCTCATGCATCGAATCTGGAATGGCGTTCTGTTTCACATATGATAATACACATGTTTCAGTGCTATTCTCTCAGAACGTCCCACCCTCACCTTCTCCCTCAGAGTCCATAAGACTGTTCTATGCATCTGTGTCTCTTCTTCTGTCTCGCATATAGGGTTATCGTTACCATCTTTCAAATTCCATATATATGCATTAGTATACTGTATTGGTGTTTTTCTTTCTGGCTTACTTCACTCCGTATAATGGGCACCAGTTTCATCCATCTCAGTAGAAGTGATTCAAATGTATTCTTTTTAATGGCTGAGTAATATTCCATTGTGTATATGTACCACAGCTTCCTTATCCATTCGTCTGCTGATGGACATCTAGTTTGCTTCCATGTCCTGGCTATTATAAACAGTGCTGCGATGAACATTGGCGTACACGTGTCTCTTTCAATTCTGGTTTCCTCAGTGTGTATGCCCAGCAGTGGGATTGCTGGGTCATATGGCAGTTCTATTTCAAGTTTTTTAAGGAATCTCCACACTGTTCTCCATAGTGGCTGTACTAGTTTGCATTCCCACCAACAGTGTAAGAGGGTTCCCTTTTCTCCACACCCTCTCCAGCATTTATTGCTTGTAGACTTTTGGATAGCAGCCATTCTGACTGGTGTGAAATGGTACCTCATTGTGGTTTTGATTTGCATTTCTCTGATAATGAGTGATGTTGAGCATCTTTTCAAAAACATGGATAAATTAAGTGACTGTAAATTTTTAACAACAATGAGTAAGCTGATGAAGATCAAGGTGACACCTTCAAGGCCTCATTGAGTTCAGGCTTGGGGCCAGCCTCCTTGTACAGCACTGTGACTGTTTTCTCTGGCCAGAAATCATGTTTTCCCATTCTGTGTTGCTTAGCATCTTAGGCAAATCAGTATTTGAGTCATACACATCATTTGTTAATTTGATAGTATTCAGCAGTTCTCTCTCAGACTCAGTTAGTTTGCACTTTTTTCTACAAAGAGCACCAACCTACCATAATACCTGTAATTATGGCAGTAGGATGCTCATGACCTTTGTCACAACTGCTTGGTTTAGCTAGAGCTTTTGTCTTTGAACCAGAGTCACAATCTTAAGTATCCTATAGAAGGGCCAGATAAGAAATGAAAGTGAACTCTGTTTAATTTTTATTAGTGTTTCGCTTTGTTTCCTCAAATAAAACATCACTGGAATTCTGGCCGATGTGACATCACAAGAAGTAAACAGTCTTCATCCAAGGCAATTACTTTTGGAGACGGAAGAAAAAGAAACAACTCTCCAAAAGGTAGTGATCACTGACAGTTTTGTGGGAAAAAAAATCTGAAATCTCTGTACAACTTTATCCATTTGGGATATTTAAATTAAGCTGTGTTGATCTAATTTATTCTGTTACTATGAGCCAGTATTTTTCCTTTATACTCCAGTTTCACTCCAGTTAAATTACTTGTTATATGCTTCCAATCACTGTGGCAACTTGCTGATCCCCCATCAGTGCCCCAGTGCTGAGCTCTCACTGTGTTAATATTGTTGATTTTCTGGAAGTGAGTCCACTTGGTACTCTCCATGGCATGCTCTTTGACCCCCGGGGAGCATTTGACCCTGTGGATTGTCCCAGCCTCCTTCTTTCCCAAATTCTCTAGTCTCTTCCCCTTCCACTGGTTTCTGGATTAATTCTCTTTCCTTTTAAATCTCCAGCTCTTTTCCTTACGTGGGTGCTGGGTTCATCCTCTGCCAGCTTCCCTCACACTGGGGCCTCTCCCAGGCTGCTTCCTTAGGACTCTTCTGTACCCTTTCTACATAGTACAGGAAGTGAAAGCTTTAGAATCTGAAACAAAACAAGACCAAACAAACAAACAAAAAAACTCTAGGTTTGACCCCTAACTCTGCTTCTTACTAGCTCCATGGCTTGTAGAAAGTTATTTACATTTTCTTGTTTATAAATTAAAGGTTATAGGTTATAATACTTCCATCCTGAACAATAAGCTGTAGATATATGTGATTTTTGAAAATCACTCAAACCCAGTGCTCTGTGACAACCTAGAGGAGTGGGATGGGTTAGGAGGTGAGAGGGAGGCCCAGGAGGGAGGGGACATGTGTATACCTATGGCTGATTCACATTGATGTCTGGCAGAAACCAACACGATATTGTAAAGCAATTATCCTTCAACTAAAAATAAATAAATTAAAATTTAAAAAGTTATCCACACAATGCTAGCCTGTAGACTAAACTCTTAAAAATTCTACTTTTTGCTTTTGTCTCTGAATAGTTATGGACCATCTAGGTTCCTTGACTGTGAACTCGTCAAGTTTTCTTGTTTTTACTTGTTTTCTTGAATACCAGCACTGCAGTAAGTGCGTGGCACATAGAAGTCCTCAGTAAATGGTTGCTGAATGAATGGATATCCAAAGAAAAAACTTTCACTGAAATAGTGATTCCAAAATTTAATAGGCCTTAATCATCTCTCACCTGAACTCCGGATCTCTCTTGCCAGTTCTTACTCTGTTTCCCTCTGGACACATCAAGGGCACATTCTTTTCCCAACCTGGCCTCCTATCCCTGTGGTACCAACCATGAACTGGATGCCATTGTAATGTCGCTTTGTCCCCAGATCCCATATCTAGCTGGTTCCCCAAATTATCATTGCAGTATTCCCTCTCGCTTCTGTTTCCACAGACAGCCTGAGTTCAGACCTATCCTTTCTCATTTGCATTACTACATTAGCTTTATAATATAACTAGCCTCCTTTCTTTTAGTGTCTTAAAGCATTATCTGTGCTATTCCTAGAGCAAGTGTTGTGAAACTCAAATCATCCAAGTAGTGTAATACAAAGGACAACTGAAGCCTCCACAGATTGTGGGAATGGCTTCTCTCGGTTAGCTGGGAGCCCAGTTTAGGGTTCAAGCAGGCGCTTAGAATTTAGGCTTCCTCTTTCAAACCCCTAAGCTTCTTCCATTTGACCAGAATGCCTTCCCATTAGGATATATATATATGCCAGAAATCTAGCAATTTAAAAAAAAAAAAGGAATTCATTTTTATGTAAGAAAACTTTCAGGCTCCTTTTTATTATATTAGTGGAAGAAACAGGACACTGCACGAAATGTAAGTCATAGAAGCACAACAGTGGCAGTGCCCGTGTGAGTTCCCAGATCTGAATCATGAGTTTGCATCTTTCCTCTTGACTGTTGCTGCTCCTTGGAATTTACAAATGTGCATGTGAGAAAAAATGCTTCTCTCTAAAAATCCTGGTGTAAGAGTGAAAATAAGAATCCAGATAATAAAGTGTAGCTACAAAAGGGAGCCCACTTAGTTTGGAAAAACCATTACTGTATCAGAATGATATATCTGCAAGTGACTTGCATGAACATATTTTATGAGCCCACCAGCATGTTTTTTGTGGTTCCCTGCAGCAGATATTGCTCTTTTTATTACTCGTTAGCCACTTAAAATCCAGCCCAATTTTAACAGTACTAAAAGAGCAAGGAAATTTATTTTAAAGAAAAAGGCTACATTCTTCTAAACCAGAGTCATAATATTAATACTTAAAATGCATAGCAGCATGCTGGGAAAATGGGATAGTTATTTAGATATATTATAAAATGTAGCCCACCACTTTGATGTGATTCACTACTATTTCACCAAACCAATTTAACAGTATCCTGTAGAGAGGGAATAGTGCAATTAAAATTAGTAACAGAGATTTTCACATGCATAGATCTAAATCAGGGTAGGTTGATAATGAATTAAGTAATTTTGCTTCCTTGCTTGTGAAGTCAGATCTGTAATAGACGCATCCAAGATAGATTCGTGTTTAAAGGACCTGCCTACACACAGCATTCTGACTCAATTGACAGTATTCCCAGTTGTTTTCTTCCTTCTTTTTTTTTCCCCCCACTCTTTGGCTTTGATGGGGGATGTTAAGTATGCAGTCACAATAAATTAATATAATTTGATTATTTGATCAACTGGACCTGTTTCAGTAAAGGCCAAATCCTTTCAAAATATAATTTCCCAAATCCAATTTGTAAGAAATCCAAGCCACAAACTACATGTGAGTCTTTATATAGATACTCTCTGACTTTTCTGTACCAAAACACACAATAAGTTCGTCTCATCGTTCAGTTGTTGTTGAGTTGCTAAGTCGTGTCTATATTGTGATCCCATGGAACTGTAGTTCACCAGGATCCTCTGCCCATGGGATTTCCCAGGTAAGATACTGGAGTGGGTTGCCATTTCCTTCTCCAGGGGATCTTCACGACCCAGGGATCGAACCTGCATCTCCTGCCTTGGCTAGTGGATTCTTTACCACTGAGCCTCATGTTTTAGTACCTAGTTTTATATGGAAGCACCAAAGGCACCCGCATAGGTATCACCCTAGGGGATTACTGTGTATCAGTGCTTGCAGGTTCAAACTTCCATTCTGAGACTGAGTGTGCAGCAGTAGTGTGGAGTGTGTGGGCACTGTGTGCTGAGGACTTTGTTAGCACTGGACCTTAAGATGTGTTTGTAGTCATCATTTCTACCCTGAAAGTAGGATTCATTTGCTCTGAGGAATTTGATAAACAGCTGTGAATATACTGTTTCTATGACTTGAAAAAAGTGTTAAACATACCAGAGTAACACAGAAGTAGTGAGGATGGGAGTGACTGTGGTTATCACAACACTTAAAAGGATTTAACTTGTCTTCAGTCACCAGCGGCTACCTGCAAGGTTTATGTTCTATGTCCTACATACTGTACCTGAATGGGTGGCCTTTTGCCATGTTAGAAGTAACTATGAAACCGAAAGTTTATTTCTGTCCCTTGATCTCATTGCTCCAAACAATAATATTTATTCCTAACAATACTGCTCCATTTTAAAAGAAGTATCAGTAATATGGCTCATTGGAAAACTTATGGATTTCTGAGACAAAAGGACATAGATTCTAGGATGAATCTCAACTTTATCATTTACTAATTCTTGATCATAGACAAGTTCTTTCTTTTTTTTTTTTTTTTGAGCTTTATGTAGTTCCTTCATCTGTAAAATGAACATAATTGTGTTAATTAATTTCACAGGATTATTGTGAGGATCAGAGATAATGAACATGAAGTAATTGGCATATAGAAGGCACTTTATAAATTATGATAAACAAAAATTATGATTATTTTCTCATGCCTTAAGATAAATGACAAGATGATAGCAAAAATTCTGTAAAGAATGATTGGTAGAAGTTAAGGAGCCCATGTCTGTTCATTCACTCATCATGGGCTTTGGGAATGCTTGCTGGTATTACAATGTAGGAGTGAACATTATGAAGCCATACCTTTCCAAGCTTACTTCCTTGGTGAAAAGGTAGACAAATATACATAAAATGTATGACAAATGCTACAGAGGAAACTCAAGCAGTATAAGAGGGCAGAGAGTAATATGGGATGATATTTTAGATAGTGTGCCAAATATTTTTTCTTAAAGTTGTTGCTGTTATTCAGTCGCTCAGTTGTGTCTGACTCTTTGTGACCCCATGGACTGTAGCATGCCAGGCTTCCCTGTTCTTCACTGTCACCTGGAACTTGCTCAAACTCATGTCCATTGAGTTGGCCATCCAACCATCTCGTTCTTACAGAGAGAAATCCAGAAGCTTGGAAATATTAGCCACTTAAAAAAAAAGTTTTCTTTCTTTTATATAGAACTGCTTTATTCCCAGGGTACATAATCAGGTGGGGAGGCAGGATGGTCAAATGGGAGAGACATGGATGTCGGAAAGTGGGCAATCTGATTTATAGTCCCACCTCGGGCACTGACTAGCTGGCTACCTTAGGCAGTTCCCTTTATCTGAGCTTTGATTATTTGATTTGTCAAAGTTATCAAGTATGAAGTGCCTACTATGTACCAGGGACTTTTGAATAGGGAAATGAACATAACCAATAAATGCTATCAAGGAATTTACCTTTTTTACAAGAGAAAGTAAACCAACAATTGCACATGTGGTATCAGTTGTAGGTGCTATTAAAAAAAAATAAAGCAGGATAAAGGAATAGGGGGTAACAGAGGATGACATTTTAGATGATATTCCAACTATTTAATGTCTATCTGAGATATAACATTCCCTCAGTGAAGTGAAGGAGCAAGTTATGCAGATCCCTGGGAAGGGACAGAGGAAATAGCATTGTAGAGGCCTCGTGGCAGCAACATTGATGGACTCTAAGAAAGGCAAGTAGGTTGGTGGCACTGGAGCAGATAAAAAAAGGGGGTGGGGGTAGGAGATAAGGTTGGGACTGTAGCCAGAACCAGACATAGGCTTTGGATTTTATCTTAGAGGGAAGGAGGCCACCAGTGGGTTTGAGCTAGAGATAGATATGATTGAAATTTTAAAAATTATTACCCTAGTTGCTGTGTAGAAAGTATACTAGGAAGGGCTAAAGTGTAAGCAGAGAGACTAGTTCAGGAGACTATTGACTGCGGAAGTCCAGGTGAGTGAGAAGGGGGAGCTACACTAGGGTATGCAGAAGGATGTGAGAAGTAATCAACTTGAGGATATATTTTGAACGTTAATTCCAGCATAATCTCATAATTCGTTGATATGGATTTGAAAGAAAGGAGTCAAGCCTGGCTTGAAAAATTTTGCCTGAGCTACTGACTAAATGGTGGGGACCACATGACAGAGGATGAGACAGTCGGGTGGCATCACCGACTTGATGGACATGAGTTTGAGCAAGCTCCAGGAGTTGGTGATGGACAGGGAAGCCTGGTATGCTGTAGTCCACGGGGTCGCACAGAGTTGGACATGACTGAGTGACTGAACTGAACTGATGCACAAAAAAAAAAGAAAAAAAGAAAAAGGAATTCCTGAGTAATGCAAAGGTTTGAAGAAGAGAGCACCCCAGGTTCAGTTTTGCAAAAATTAAGGAGTTATCAAGGCAATTGGATGTGCATTTGTTATGAGAGTGTGCCTGGTATTTAAAACCAGAGGACTGGGTGAGGCTACAATTAATGTAGATAGAGAAGGAAGAGTTTTGTGGAGGGAGCCCAAGGGCCAACCAATATCTGCAGATCAAAACAAGATGAGGATCCAGCTCAAGTATTTCAGAAGACCCAGCTAGTGACTTGGTAGGAATGTCAGGACATTGTAGAGTTCGGGAATCCAAGTGAGAAATGAGTACTTCCAAAAGAAGAAGGGGGAAAAGAAAGGAAGAGGATAATACGAAAAGCACAGAAAGAAAATATGCAAAGCATGTTGAAGATATGAAAACCGCTACTTGAGCAATTCTTCTAGCTCACCTTGATCTTACAATCTGGTATAAATTAATGGTGTTCACTCACTTCCCAATTAAAAATTGTGCATATTGCCAAAGCATGGGCTACAAAAGGAGAGTACACAGATCTGAAATTAAAGCATCTTACATTCAGTAATACCGAACTCAAGTATATCACACCACATTTTGAAGCAAATGCTTTTATTTTATAAACTGTAAAAAAAAACTCTCTGTAAAATTTCAATGCAAGTGTGTATATGATTTACATGAGCAGGAAGGACATGAAGATTTTGTCTTGAGGAACAGCATAATAATAGACGTGAAAAGAATTACAGACATTGCAGTTAAATGAGGTCAAACTTAGGGAATAACTGTGCTGTAAATATTTGAGTTAAAAGCTTATTCCTGAGTGAAAGCATCAGTGCCTCTCAAACTTCAACATTTGTCAAAAACAACTGGGAAGTTTATTCAACACAGATTGCTCCTCCCTACTCTCAGCATTGCTGATTCCATAGGTCTAGTTTTGGCCCAAGAATCTGCATTTCTAACAAATTCCTAGAGTGTTTGTTGCTAGTGGTCCCAGGGCCACATTTGAGGAATTACTCTCTAACCTACAGCTCCTAGGGGCTGAGATCCTTTTTGTTTTGTGTTTATTAAACAGTAATAACAAGAGTAATGGTGACTTGATATTTATCTAGTAAAGTCAGGCCCTGTGCTAGTCATTTTGAAATCATTCTCTCATTTCATACCCAAAACAGCCCTGTGAGATAGGAGACATTTTACGTATATGAAAGCTGAGTTGATCAAAGGAGTTGAATAACATGCTCAGTTATCAACTAACAGCTGGTGAAAGTGAAAGTCACTCAGTCATGTCCAACTCTTTGCGATCCCATGAACTAATTCTCCAGGCCAGAACTGGAGTGGGTAGCCTTTCCCTTTTCCAGAGTACCTTCCCAACGCAGAGATTGAACCCCAGGTCTCCTGCATTGTGGGGCAGATTCTTTACCAGCTGAGCTACCAGGGAAGCCCAACTAAGGAAGCTGGTAATAAAACTGCTGTCTGCCAAAACAATGCAGTCTACAGCCTTGCTCCTAAAACTGTGGCATGGATTCCAACTGCATTGGTGTCACCTGGGAGCTTGTTAAAAATGCAGAATCTCAGGCCTTTTCCCAGACCTCTTGAATCAGATTCTTTAATTTTAACATCCTGAGGTGATTCACCTGACCCCGAAGTTTGAGGTGCACAAGTGTAGAGGACTTTTCAGCATGATTCTGAGCAGATAGGCGATCAGGAAACAATGGGTGGAAGGAAGAATTCAGAACAAATAGTAGTTGGGATTCTCTTTGAGATGACACCAGAATACAAAGCATTCCACTCAGGGAATGAGAGAGGAGAGATGCTTCAGAGATTTGATTGAACCATATGAAGTTGCCACATTTTAACTATTTTTGAACTGTGGAAGCAGTGACCTGATAGAGCGAGGGACTCAAACTGAGCTGCCTCTGAGACCCAAAGGTAGATTGCAAATGAATAATGTTAGCTGATCTACTTGATTGTGAACGATTTAAAAACAAATGTCAGAGGCCATGCAGCCTGACCCTGTGTGTGGCCGCACCTGTGTGCTGAACGGATGGGGGCTGCTTCCCTGCCGCTCCCAAGGGCAGCTTAGGGTATCAGCCCACACCAGGGCTTCTCTCTGGTAGCTTCAGTAGTGGTGGCACCAGATCTACAGTGAGGACCATAACCTATTTCTCTTGGGTCAGTACCATTTTTCTGCTATTTATTCCAGTGGAATCATCAAAAACTGCCTTTCACTCTGAAAAATGTCTCACTTTGGGTGAAGAATTGTGTGTCACACAACTAATAAGAAAACTGGGGGGAAAAAGTTATGTTTGGAAAACTACACTCAAAATAATAGCAGGATTGGATATGAAATATTTAAGACTTAAGTATAAACGATCTAAAAATGAAAGAAAGAGGGTTTATCACAGCCTGTTTTAAGATTTTTTAAATAGCCGTAGAGTATAGTGGCAAGAGCATGATGAGTGTTGGAAGACCTGGGTCTTGGTCATAGTTGTGCCATCCTGAAATTTTGGAAAAGTCAGAGAAACTCTTGTGAGTCTGTTACTTGATTTATAAAATGGGAGCAGTAACGTCTACTACTCCACTGACCCTAAGAGTTTATGCTGTTGCTGTTCTGCCGTAATGAAGTATTTTGAAAACACTAAAGAACTGCAAGTGATGTTACTACAGGAGGAGTTTCATTCTATAAAGAAAGGAAAAATGAGGGAGAAAACAGGCAAATTTTGATCAGATACAAAATGGAGATTTACTAATGCCTTAAATTGAACTATGCAAGATAACTCTTAGGAACATAGCTGGTCCCTTTCTCCACATGGGGGAGAGCTACTCGTTTTCAGTGAATTAATTGTGCAGATACTCTGCCATCACAACTTATCTTAAGTGTTGCCCCCTCCATTAGCAATTCCAATCAAAGGGAATTAGTAAGAAATGAAAATAATATACCAAATCCCAATATGAAACCATTATTCCTTATACATTCCAATTTCTTTTTAAAACAAGATATTGACTTTCATCTGTTACTGGATTTGTGCCTCTGATTAAGGAGATAAGAGTTCCTTTGATGTCTCTATTCTCCTTGTGATAATGAAGCTGGATGCATTTCTTGTCTGGGGGTGTTTTGAGGACAATTTGTGCTGTGGTCAGTGACTTCCTTTCTGTTTCTAGACTCAAGTACAGACTTTTTAAAAGAAAGATAGCAAATGAGGCAAAGACTAGTTCTCAGCACCTCATCATGGGGCCTGAGGGTGGTAGGTTTCTTGGTTTTCCTGCTAGCCTCAGGAAGTCTATTGACCTTCATACTTAGACTCTTTTGTAATAGATGCTTTGAAGTAGAATAAAAAAAATAATAATTTTTCTTTTTTTGTTTGCTTTCTCAGGCACAGTACTGTGTAAACAGTTGAGTATGCCTGAGACCATTGTTTTCCTCTTTGTCACAATTGTCCGGGTTTCTTTGTTACCAAGAAGGGTTGAAAAACACATCATACTAAACTGATTAACTTAAATATGTTTTTAAAAGTTCTCTAGCTTTACTGTTACATATATTTATCTAATACTGTCCTTTGACCAGAGTACTGCCATTTTACTTGTTAAGCTTTGACAGTTGAGGGATGTGCAAGAGTAGAGTTAATGGTTTGAACCCATGCTATGTAAGTATAGTGTTATCAAACTAGTGATTCATTGGTCTACTTCTTTGCTAATGCTATGTCCTTCTATCCTTTCTTTTCCATTGTGGGATAGTGTTCCAAGCCTGTCAGTGTCCCAGATGCCCATATATTCCACAAAATAATGCCCAGGAAACACATGTGCCTTATGGAAACAGTGAGGCTGAAACCTGTCCATTTGCTTGAATATATTAGAGTCCATAAAAAGCTTACTCACAATTTAAAAACTGACTTTCTCCTGATTTCCATCTCTGGGATTGTCATTGTTTGCTCACTTATAAAGTGGCTTGTTGACACCAAATATTTTAATAATTTGCTTCCAAGGCTTTGTGCCTATGCCTTTGAGAGGCTGGTGTAGTAATTAAACTGTCTTTTAGCTGAAATGCTTGCAAAGCGTCCAGTTCTGTGCCTGGCAGCTGGTGATGCATTATAGAGACATTGAGCTAATCGATTAAAACCGCAGAGGCATGGGAGTTGTCTGACAGCACTGTACTAGGATGAAATTAGTTGGAATTGCATGGTGAAATTAAGGGGAATGCAGCTGATTGCAGCCCTTCTGGGAGAGTCCTGGGTGAGAGGGACGCTGTGCGTTGATCCCTGTGTAATTAGGACAGCCATGTTTTAACAGTATTTCTAAAGTATTAAAATGGACTGGATAAATCAGCAGGGCTGCTTCCAGTGAACTTGGCATCCATCCACTGTGACTGAAATAACATGAAATTTTTCGGCTGCTGGAGAATGTGAAATTGGACTAATTGTCTTTTAACTAGTCTGCTCGACTGCTAGCCTGGAGCTAGACCGAGAAGAGAGGCTGGTGGGACTGTGACTGGGGGATGGGAAACTTAGATTCATAACTGTTATTTCAGCCCATCTGAATGGATAGGACCATCACATATTCAGACAGCTCTGATTTGTACTATCTCATCATTAGGATTCCCTCCTAAATATTTAAAAATCCGTTTTAAAGTGGGATGCTTTGATTCAAAGAATACAGGCATCTAACTCCTTGACTTGTATAATAATTGCTCATTTCCTTCTTGAGGTTCCCCTAGAATCGGGGAGATTTAGGAACTTGTAAATCTCCCATCATCTGTCCACGGGTAACTCTGACCTGTGGTTTATTCTGAGTGTAGCACATGATGCAGATAAGGGATGTATATTGCTGATTCAGTGTGTCAAACAAAGGCTTGTTCTATAATGACTGAGTGTTATGACTGGTCCACATGCACTCTCTACATGTGATTAGAGAGAGAGAGAAGTTAAATGCCACTCCTGTGGACACAGAGTTAGGTCACCTGGGCGCACGATGACTGCTCTAGTATTCATTGCATTATGGTGAATTGCTAACACCAGGTAGCTTAGCATTGTACTTTCCATGGATCCATAAATAAAAGGAGAATTTCTGAGATGCAGATAATGTTAACAGTCTTAGAGCACTTATTATCTTTCTTATTTTTTAACACCATTAGGTCACTCGAACTCAGGAAAGTGCTCCCGAGCACTATCAGTTTGTATTCTAGAAGGTAAAATATGTGTGCAAGCATACACACACACACACAGTGACATTCCAGGAATTCCAAAGAGATGTATTTACTTATCACCATCTATTCCTCCAGAGATGACTCTTCACAATCTGTCACAAAGCCTCATAATAGACTGTATAATTTTGATTCACTAGAGAATTTCTTGGGTTAAATTGTGTTGTGGCATCAGGCTTAACATTAAGGAGTATCAGAAAAAAATAGTCTGAAAGAAAAAAACACTAATCATTGCGCTAACTTCACAAAAGTTCTGGTTGTCATACATTGGGTTTCCTCTCTCTCAGGACCCAAGGGGAGAGGTTTCTCTATGGCCCAGTGAGGGGATAATTCAGCTTCTCTTTGAGCTACTAGTGGGTCTGTATGGTATGGATCCTGCAAACAGTGTGAAGATCAGAGTTGTGACCTCACTCTGTCAAGGTCAGAGGACTTCGTGGCATGTACTTTGCTGTATCGTTCCTCTCTTATCTTTCTCTTAATTCTCTACTCCTTTTCTTTTTTTCTTCATAGTTGTTATTTTTTGTTTATTTTATCTTGCAGTCTTGTTTGTCTTTGTAAATACTATAAATCATTTTAAAATAAAGTGTGACATTAAAAATAAAATAATTCTCATACATGTTTCCTTCATCCCAAAGTGCATACAACAAATACTAGAAGGAAAAAAGGTACAGTATTAGGTACACGGGCCCTTGTTGCTTGTCTCCAAAATACCTCATGTGCCCTCTTCTTTGGCTGTATTTTTGACCTAAAATATGTTGTTTAGTCAGAGAGACAGTGTTGAAATCTTTTAAAAGGTTTTTAATCATATATCATTTCTGTGAATTCCAGAATTATAAATAATTGGTAGAAGCAATCCCAGAAATACATTAGACAGATGTGGATAGTATATGCCAGTATGGAGAGGAAACTATAGATATGAGTTAAATGTAATTATGATACTAATGGAAATGAATAGCCTCTATATAGAGACCCTTTATATTGTATGCAGTGTTTATTACTTAGGACAATAATCAAATTAATGCAGAAGATTACTCTTATATTACCTTGGAAATGATCTTTTCTCTTATTTTGATAGAGAATAACTATTTCTTAAACAAAAAACCCACATTTTAATTTAATATTTATGACCACTTTACATGTGCCTGTCACTCACCTAAACATTTCATGTCTGTATATCATTTATAAGTGACAATGGCATTTAACCATTCACAGCATAGTCATATGGAGAATGAAAACATTCTTTAAATAAAATATCCATTTTGCACTCAGAGCAACTTAAGAATCTGATTATGAGAAGTTGATCTCAGATGGCATGAGGAATAAAAACCAATGAATGGCAGTTGGGGCACCATAATCAGACGGTTGGCTTCCTCCACAATTCCACACAAGGATGGGAATTCCACACATGATCTTTCTAGTTACTGATCGAACGGAAACATTGGTGACCATTATCTGTTTTATGAATTAAGGAGTAATTTATTCTGCATTTAAGATGACCTAGATAGTGTATGAAGCACTCTTTAATTATTGAGTGAAACCTTTTCATCCACATCATCCAAACCCAATGACCCACCCTTGGTATAGCAGAGGGAGCTAGCTAACAGTCAACAACAGTGAAACAGGAATGCTGTTACCCTTTGTTCCATCTCAAGAATAATCTAAGGGAAAGGGCTTAAATAGATTTCTTTCTCTCTTCCTTGCTCCTGCTCAGCTGTGGGAGACTGTGCCACTTCTCTCCTGCTCTCTTTAAGTCAAACCTGGGATAATATTTAAGATTTTAGACAGGAACTTAGAATAACCTTTCCAGGACTTGGTATCAGATAAAGAGCAATACCAATCCTCAAAATTTGTCCTGCCTTCTTTGAACTGAACTTCTTAGAATAGCTTTCAGACAATAAAGAGAGGGAAGGATAGGAGTTAATATTGTGTAGCTGTTCCTCATTGATAATAGAACATTTTATTGTAGTAATATCAAGGTACTGTTACTGAATTTTATATAAAATAATACATAATAGTAAAAGTGCAGAGAAATGAGGACAGTTTTCCTCATTTTTGACATCGTAGACAAGATCCTTCACAACTAAGATTCTGCCTTTTTCTGCAGCCTCATGTCTCACACAGCCCTGTACACCCTGGCCCTACAGATCTCCCCTTCTGAGTGCCAACCTCTTTTCCCTTTACCTTCAGACACTTGCACGTCTGACACCTCTCTCCTGAATTGCTTCCTGCCCCCTACCCCTGTTCCTTCCTCTTTAAAAGCCTAAATTTGCTTCACTTTTTAAGACTCAGAGTAGAATTTAAATGTTTATGTGTAGCACTTCTTCTACCATCTCTTGCCAGTTAAGACTTAATTAGGTGCACACTCCTGCAAACCTCTGTAGTACCCTGCATCCCATCCCATCCCATCCCATCCATCCATCCCATTCCACCCTTAACCCTATTATGACACCCATAGCTCTGTTTTATGGAGTAGCTTCATTAGTCTGGCTCCCATCCCCAGGGAAGTCACACACCTGAAGGCAGGGACTGTTACTCGTTTCTGCTCCTGTGCTTTTAGTGTCTGGCAGAGGCCTGAAACACAAGCAGTGAGTTGAGTTCCAGAGATCAGGTAGGAAATTAAATGGTTGTACTAGTCTTATGCCCAGCCTCCTAACCCTGAGTTCTCACCATTATTCTTACAGATCCTATCTAGATCATTATTTTTTCCAGTGTGTTCCCTTGATATAATTACATATAATTTTACCCTCTACATGGTAGGATTTTCTAGGTTTAATTAAAGCCTTCTGGAAAGTTATATACCTTTGTGTTGATAATGTTTTTACTCATTCATTCAGTCATTCTGTCAAGTATTCACTAGATTTTCCTGGATATAAAGATAATCATAGTTGTTTTTAAAAACTCTGTGAGACAGGCAAGCAAGCTGGCAGCATAGTATAAGCACTGTGTTGATGCCCCCAAATGCTTTATGATATTAAAGGAATCTTCAGTCACCAAATACTTTTGCTTATTTGACTGAGGTAGTTGTCTCCTTGGGGGCCACAGAAAATTGATGTGAATGACTGACTCTGCCGTCTCCTCCCTGTCATTGTCCCATGCTATTACAAACGGTAATAGCACAGATGTGAAGGCCTTTCTTAGCACTTCATCATCTGAATTTGGCTTTGTTCTTACTTTTCTATTAGGTGGTTTCTAAATATACTACTTTCTTATAACCTTCTCCAATATAGTCGGAGGACTGACTCGCTCTGAGAATGAGGTTTCTGAAATCACTACTTTTCCCACTGTGAAGAAGATAGAAAAAGAAACAAAGGAATGTCCTTTTGATACAGTGGAAATAGGATATTGCTCTATAGTGAAACAGCAGTCATGATTTCTTTAAAATCAGCTCCTGGAAGGGTACTGAGCTACTTCTTGTGCAGAGAACAGTGGTTATCCCTGAAGTCTTCCAGATGGCACGTGGTTAGCAATGCTTGAGGGAAATCTAATTTGCAGATAGGATATTTATCTTTAGATAACAAAAGCTTCTAAATGCAATTTATAATTTTAAAAATGCATATATAGGTTAAAAGAAATGAACTTTGCTGTTTTAGAGTTAGTTGTGGGTAGTAAAAAAAAAAAAAAAGCTCTGTGAAAATCCTTTTGGAATAACCCTGTCTCTTAGAAGTGCTGTGAAGCTTTCTTTGCTTTTCATTGTATGAGTATCTCACTGCAAGCTCATTTTGTTGTTAAACATGAAGTTTTACAATGTAGATTGCACTAAGAATTTTTTAATGGAGCAATTCAGAGCAGCTGCAAACTGCCCTGGAATTCCCAGGGATTAGTAGGCAGACTTTTCTATGATTACAGATCCCACAGTGAGAGGAGGTGAGGCTTGTGGGCCTGGGAAGGTGGGGGTGGAAGCAATGAGGCAGGAAGAGAGAGGCTAACCAGATGCAGAGTTGGACAGACGACCTGACTGACTCTGTGGGTCTAGATTTACCTACCCCATTTCCTCCATATTTGCTTACCATGTTCCTTCAAGTTAACAACTCTGTGTTTACTTACACCGTGGCCGCCTCGTTTACTCGCCCCATTCCCTCCACCTGTATGCCTCTCCCACTACTTGTTGGGGGCTTCCCTTGTGGCTCAGCTGGTAAAGAATCTGCGTGCCATGTGGGAGACCTGGATTCGATCCCGGGGTTGGGAAGATCCCCTGGAGAAGGGAATGGGTATCCACTCCAGTATCCTGGCCTGGAGAATTCAGTGGACTGTGTAGTCCATGGGGTCACAAAGAGACTCAGACACAACTGAGTGACTTTCACTTTCACTGCTCGTTGCAAGTACAGGACTGCCCCTACCCCATGCTTCAAGCCAGGACTTACCAGTACATCCTTACTCTGGCTTCCGTTAAACTTGAAGTGTTTAGAATCAGAGCTTAAAGGAATGTATTTGCCAGATGAGAAAATGGAAGCTGAGAAATTAAAGGCTAGTGCATCATCGAAGGACGAGTTAATGGTGAAACAGTTTATAACACAGGGTTCCTCAGTTTCAGTGCATGTATGTTCCACCAAATAGGCATATTTTGTTTTATTGTTTTATGCTTGTCATTTTTTTTTGTTTTATTTATGTTGTGAAGTAATTTTGTGTAAACGGTTTATTTTTCCTTTTCTCAGAGGAAATCAAACTTTGTGAAGGGACCAATCATATCTCTTAATAACACTATCTACCATCTATTGGTAACTTCTTATGTGCTCGTGATTTTCTAATCATTTCCCACTTACTCCTTGCAGATTCCCTCTGATAAGGGTTAGCCCAGAATAGGAAACTGGTTTTGAGAGGATAGATACCTGCACAGCTTGGCACAGGGAATGTGGATGAGCTGGGTTTGCCTGGTTTGGAGCTCCCCACTCTTAATGACCACCCCAAAGTTGGAGCTCTGCCGCGGTACTCTGCAGTGCTTTCTCTGCTGTGGGCCTCGGACATTTTTGATACATCCACTGTGTACGCTCAGTGCATGTTAACTAAGGACAGCCTTTCCTTGAGCATCTGTCTTTTCCAAGACATTTACCTTTAAGAGTCTACACAAAGCCATTTGTCATCTCATCCAGGTTATATATGTTGCCCAGGACAGAGCTGATTGTTTAGAGATAGTGATATGGAAATGATTAATATGGCAACACTACTTTAAAAATATATTTTATACATTTTGACTTAATATGGAACCTGAGTCCAGAATGAAGCAACCCAGAGAGTGTTCAACCATGAAATGCCACTCAGCACAGTACCTGGCACACGGAAAGTGGTCAATGGATGTTAAGTGAACAGACAAAATAAAAGAATAATTTTATGAAATTAGGGTACCATTCATAGAACGTAACTATGTAGTTCTCAGTCATTGAAGGAGAGAAGTAATGGTATACAATAACTTTGCTGGAGATACGCCAAGTACTATGGCATAGTGCTTCACATAGATTATTGTACTCAATTCTTACAATCTATTTCATCATTCCTGCTTTGCAGATGAAAAAATGGGGTGCTAAGGCAGTTAATACTGACCTGCCTCTTGAGAAATCTGTATGCAGGTCAAGAAGCAACAGTTAGAACTGGTCATGGAACAACAGACTGGTTCCAAATAGGGAAAGGAGAACGTCAAAGCTGTATATTGTCACCCTGCTAATTTAACTTATATTCTAAGTATATCATGAAAAATCCTGGGCTGGATGAAGCACAAGCTGGAATCAAGATTTCCAGGAGAAATATCAATAACCTCAGATAGGCAGATGACAGCACCCTTATGGCAGAAAGCAGAGAACTAAAGAACTTCTTGATGAAAGTGAAAGAGGAGAGTGAAAAACTTGGCTTAAAGCTCAATATTCAGAAAACTAAGATCATGGAATCCAGTCCCATCACTTCATGGCAAATAGATGGGGAAACAGTGGAAACAGTGGCAGACTTTATTTTTGGGAGCTCCAAAATCATTGCAGATGGTGACTGCACCATGAAATTAAAAGACGCTTACTCCTTGGAAGGAAAGTTAAGACCAACCTAGAGAGCATTTTAAAAAGCAGAGACATTACTTTGCCAACAAGGTCTATCTAGTCAAGGCTATGGCTTTTCCAGTAGTCATGTATGGATATGAGAGCTGGACTATAAAGAAAGCTGAGAGCCAAAGAATTGATGCTTTTGAACTGTGGTGTTGGAGAAGACTCTTGAGAGTTCTTTGGACTGCAAGGAGATCCAACCAGTCCATCCTAAAGGAGATCAGTCCTGAGTGTTCATTGGAAGGACTGATGCTGAAGCTGCAACTCCAATACTTTGGCCACCTCATGTGAAGGGTTGACTCATTGGAAAAGACCCTGATGTTGGGAAAGATTGAAGGCGGGAGAAGAAGGGGACGACAGAGGATAAGATGGTTGGATGGCATCACTGACTCAGTGAACATGGGTTTGGGTAGACTCTGGGAGTTGGTGATGGACAGGGAGGCCTGTCATGCTGCAGTCCATGGGGTCGCAAAGAGTCAGACATGACTGAGCGACTGAACTGAACTGAACTGAAGGCAGTTAAATTATTTTCCTGAAACTTGTGCCTAGTGAGTTTTGAAGCCAGAATGGAATACAGGTGTCCAATTTCTGGAGCCTCTGCTTTTTCTATTACGTATGTGTGTGTGTGTGGGAATGTGTGTATGTGTGTATATGTGTATATGTGAGAGACATACTTAGTCATGTGTGTATATATATATATGCACATATATATATACATATATATAATTTCACGCCTGATCCAGCCCTGTCCAAACTATGATGATGACACCTTGCCCTTCATGAAACCCAGCATGGTGGCTTTAATGACCTTTAATAAGCCAGCCCCCTGTCACTGAGCATACCATGCTCTGGTCCTGTTTAGCCTGATCGTCTTTCCCATTAAGATGCTACTCCCACATGGAGACTCCTGTCTAACAGATCTGCCTGTCACAGACTTGAGTTTCCCACTGGATGTAGCCCTGGTCTTTTGTACTACTGACCATCCTCTTAAGGGAAGTAGAATTAGAGCTCTCTTTCCATAGCCTCCTGGGAGCTGAATATTTCATGGCCGATTCCATTAGGAAAGAGACTCAGTGTATGTGTAGGTTTGCTATTCTAAAAACCTTGACTATGTCTATCACAGATTTTAAAGTTGTCTGTTTCCATGTTATCTTCCGAGACTGTCCACTATTAGCCTGAGGGTCTATGTAATATTCACAGTTCAGGTTATCAATGTAAACCAAAACTCTAGAAAATAGACCACGGAGGTACCAGCATGCTTTCTCTCCCAGGGTTATATTTCACTTGTCTATGTCTGCAATGAAAGTGGAGAGGATAAATCCAAGCAAGGGTTGTTAACCCTAAAAACACAGCAAACTCAGGGAGAGACCAGCCTAAAACATATAGACACTTCAAGAAAGGGGTGTTAAGCGGCTCTTTATGGGATTAATAGAGTTATTAAATTCAAATGCATGTATGAATAAGTATTTGGATACATGTGCTTAATGCAAGTAGACAATGATGTGGGTGTGTTAACAAAATATGCCCCAGTGCATCTCAGCAGTTGCATTTCCTTCCTGGAAACTGGATAATCAGCTGGCTGTTCCTTCAGGAAATAAAAATAATAACAAAAGCCTTCCTGACGTACCATTTGCACTAAAAAGAAAAAAAAATATTTTTTTAAATTGCACATTGAATTTTCTATAGGTAGTTTGCTTTCTTTTGTAACTGTTGCTCAGCCCTTAGAATCTGGTTTGTCACAGAGCACGGGCACTCGTTTTGTGGGAATTTCATTTCCACTCTGTGCAACAAGAAATACAATGCAGAAGCATCTGAAGAATCCTTTTGTGATGCAGTACTTTTAAACTGGCGGCATAATTGTTACAGATTTCCAGAGAGATACAAAGAAGGAAGTGAAGCAGGTTATTGATTGGAGAGGACTGTTTGGATCAAGTCCCACTTTTTCTGACTGTGTTTGCAAGTCAGGTGGCAAGTGGAATCTACAAGTGGTGTCTAATTGTACCTCTTAGTATGTCTAGATTCTGCAGTATGAATGGCTTTAATCTCCGAGGCAAATGGAAACTACCAATCTCATTCCAGACTGAATTGCAGGTCCAATTCACCATGGAGCCAGAGGGGGAAAGTACCACCCCTCTGCTTAATTTACTCAGTGGTCTAGCTTCTAGTTCCAAGATTTAAAAGATCAACTTCTGTTTCAATAACGGATGAGGATGCTCTAAGAGAGAAGCACTGCGGAGGTATGGTGATAATGCAGAAAGGTGCTTGTGCCTGCCTTTCTCTATTGTGTTTTTAAAGGCCTCATAGCTCAGCCTGGGCTTTGTGTAGGGACGCCAGCCCTGAGGTGCATCTGTTTCCTCCAATGGTAATGCAGACCAGGGCCACATTAGGCAAGCAGTCTGTTCCTAATGCATTTAAAGTCTCAGAAAGCAAGCAGTGATTTTATAACTGCAGCCTGGATTTATTCTCCTCCAGTTCCAGCCTCAAGATGAGGTTGAAAGAAATGCAATTTTAGTAGAATAAGGTTAGGATGAAATTCCTAGTTAGTTAAAAATTAAATTAGCTAGAGATTTTGTTTATTGTGAAAGTCACGCGAGAGCCACTGGTTTTATATTTTTGAGGTATTTCACTTGCTGTTCAGGTACAAGCTGTCAATCAAGGCTAATCAAACTGGCACAGTTAACATGATACATCATAAAATTTCACAATAATGTCAACCTGTAATTCTGTCAATCTGGTTAAGGGAAATGGGCTAAAAACAATATTGTCATTTTGTAATAACACTCGGAAGGTATTACAGAATAATGTTGCCATCATCTCCCTAACTGTGCCTGGCTTCTACCGGAGGCAGCCCTTGCTGCTAACAGATGGCCAGGTGGTCTAAGCTTATCATTGCTGTTGCTGCTGGTGAGATCTGGATCTAGGGCCACGTAAACGGAGGATGCTGCCCTGCAGCGTTTCTCCAGGCTGACCTCTTTGATGCGTTACAAAAAAAAAAGTAACTGCCAGTATTTCACAGGACTTGTCTCATGTGGTATAATGTGCACAGGCCTTGAGTATTCTTATTTATTCATCCAGCTTACTTATTATACTTATCTTTGCTTTTTTATGAACCTACGTTCGGTGGTATTTCAAAAGCATCCACTTGAAAAAGCACACACTTAACTATAAAACACAGGCCACCCATTACAAAGAGTGATAAAACAACTCCTTCTGCGAATGTTATGTTTTGCTGTGCAGCCCCCGGACATCGGGGTTCCACATGGAATTAAGGAGATGATAGATTCTCCACTCAGGGAGCTCCTGTTTAACCTTGACGTTCCCTGGGAATCCATGCCTACATAGTGGACTCCATTCAGTTGGCAGGTCTTTCTTATAGCCATGAGGGCTGGATTATAACTCTTAGATATTTCTTTCTCTCATGAAAGGCCAAATAAACATAAAACCTTCTACAAATTATTATTTTAAAGCTGAAGAGGTTTCCTGCAAGTATATCTCACCCAGAAGCATAAACAAACGAAAGAGTAGAAGTGGAGTTTCACGGCTTGATTGGAGGAAGGGTCCAGACGCAGCTTCCTCTTCCCCTGCCCTTCATGAGCACAATTTATAAATGGTTGATATACATCATTTCTTGTATTCCATTCTAGGACTCTCTATGCATTTTCTGAAATACATGTTGCCCTGATGTGAGACAAACTCTTTTGAAGGAACAAAGACTCATGAGGCTGAGAAATGTTCAGGTTGCCATCATGAATGTGAATGCATTTAAAGTTGCACGAGGGTCAGAGGAAGATGAGGAAGCAGTCTTACCAATACCACCACTGCACTGGTTACACTGCCATTCAGAATACCAGTATCATGTCCTGTCATGTCGTACCACTCGCATCAGTAGCAGCTCTGGTGACCATCAGAGATTCTAGTAGTTGTCTCCTCAGAATTGAGCTTCTCTTGACTGTCCCAGGCACTGGGCTGCATCCATGTTATTGTTCTTGCCCAGCTCTCTTCACTGATCCACACCCCCAACTCGTAGTCTAATGGTTAAACAATCTTAAGATGTAGAAAATAAAAGTGGAATCCAGTGGATTTGGGAAATAATTTAAAAAATCAATTTAAAAGCATAGACAAGAGTTACTATAAAACTTAATTTAAGGCAGCAAAAGATGAAGGTGGGCATCGTAGAGATGATCCCTTCCTCCTCCTCTTGCTTCCCTCCTTTCTTCTTAGTAAACATTTATCGAGCACCTATCTAGGGTTAAAAATCTTGACAGACAATGAAGATATTAAAATCTTCTAGAAACCTTTTGATAAAACATTGTGATTCCATAAGTATAATGATAGGAAAATGAGAGAAGACACTTAGGATGGCAACTAGCTTTTTCTTCATCAATTTTGATAAGGAGTTTTCAATATAATAGAAAGCTTAATAAAACAATGAGTAATACATACAAAGGGCTTACCAGGTGGCACTCGTGATTAAAAACCCACATGACAATGACGGAGACAAAGAGACATGGGTTCGATCCCTGGGCCAAGAAGATCCCCTGGAGGAGAGCATGGCCACCCACTCTGGTATTCTGGACTGGAGAATCCCCATGGACAGAGAAGCCTGGTGGACTTCAGCCCATAGAGTCACAAAGAGTTGGACATGATTGAAGCAGCTTAGCACAGCACCACACAATGCATACATAAAGATTTCTCTTGAGTGGTAAATAAGTTACCTTGAAGAGTAGAAGAAAGTATCTTATAATTATCAAATGATATAATTAATTGAAAAGAGAGATGCAAAATTCCAAAAGTTAAAGTGCTGTATTTTGCTTATGGCTAAGCTCTAGAGGTAAAACTAATCCCAATAGCTATGTGTTGAAAATTCAGACGTTAGAGAATTAAATTAGTGTTAATATATGAAAATAAGCAGTTTGGCCATTGGGTAGTTACAAAGGAAAGGAAAGGATCGTCTTTGATCACTAAATGATGGGTCATTAATCCAGGAAGACAATATTTACTGAAGAGTTGTAGGCAGCATGCTCTGCAGGTGCTTAATAAGGCAAGGTGAGTAAAGGGATGTTCACATGTGCCCATAAAACAAGGTAGAAGGTTATGGTGCCATGAATGTGATGCAGGCATACAGGTGAAGTTTAGAGAAGGGAGAAATTACTTCTCTCCTGGGAAAAGGGCCTGGCTCCATGGAAAAGGTTTCAGTGGCTTCTTGTTGCACTTAAGCCATGGGAATCTAAAATCATTCCCGTGAAATCCTGGTCTCACCCCTGCCTACTTCTCTAGCTTCCTTTCTTTCTTTTCTTCACCTACACTGGCCTTCAGTGTCTTGGACTCTCCATGTTCTTCCCCTCTGCAGTGTGCAGATGTATTTCCTGCTGTGTCCCAGGGCCCATTCTTTCATCTGTTTTACTTTGGTTCTCAGTTCACAAAATCTCATCTAAAGTGTAACTTCCTCAGGGAAGCCTTTTTGATGCCTCACTCTAGGTCTAGGTTCCTTTGTTATTAACTCTCAAGGGTTCAATCCTTGCTTTCCAAAGCCCTTGCAATTATACATCAATTGTCATGATAGATTATTCAGTATCTGTCTCCTCTACACTGACTGACTGTAAGCTCCGTAAAAGAAGGAATAGTATCTATTTTTGCCTGACTTTTTATTCCTAGTTTCTTATGACTGACATTTTTGTGATGGTAAAGACATCTGCATTTGTTGGATAAAGGAGTATCTATGCTGGGCCTTAAAAGATGGTCAGGAATTGCACCTTCCAAGACTGGAAAGTGAAGGAAGAGCATCGGCAGGGGTCAGTGATGAGCATGTCCTTGGAATGTCAAGGATCTGATGAGGTCTGCCTTAGCCAAAGCCGCCTGGCGGGAAGGTGGGGCTGGATCACCATGGAGCCTTGTGATGCTGGGGCATTTGGAATCTTGGAGTGGAGTCTGGGTTGTTAAGAGAATGACTTCTCATGACTCTAAGAAGGAAAGGTAATTTCACAGGAGAAATAGACAGTTTTATTTATTCCAAAGTAAGATTTATGAAAGAATTTCAACAAAATTTTTGTGGGGATCACAAAAAGTGCAGTTATACAAACATAGTAATTTTAAATGAGAACAGCTTTACAACACTTAAGTGTTTATTATGTGTAAAACACCATTCTGACCACTGATAAGTAATGAATTAAGTGTGGTTCCTGGCCCTTTCTGATGAAGAGATGGGAGGAGAGAGGATGAAGTGGGTAACTACACAGTTCAGCAAGGAACAATAGAATTTCCCCAAATAGGACTGTGATGAAGCCATACTCTGATGACCAAAACAGAATAAACACCTCCTAGCTCCCAGGGATGGTGGAGCCTGGTGGGCTGCCATCTATGGGGTCGCACAGAGTCGGACACGACTGAAGCGACTTAGCAGCAGCAGCAGCAGCAGCTCCTGTAAGGTAGTGGCTTAAAAGTAAGCCCCAAAGTTGATATCTTCAGTCTGTACCATTCCAGGGAGATATTAACAAGACTTCTTTTTAGAAGCCCTTTCTAGATCCTAAAAGCCTGACACCCTGTGCAGAGTGCATGGCTGACTGTCATTCCTCTCCAGCTCCATCCTCACCTCCCACAGCTGTACTGACAGCCCTTTGAAGGTTCCAAAGATAAGGCACATCCTGCTCTTCAAAGAAAGGACTCAACAGCAAACATTTTAAATACAAAGAAAGGCTGCTTATTGCCATCAACTCCACACGATAACTTTAGGCTCTGTTGACTAGTTAAAGCATATGGATTGGTTCTAAGTAAACATCATGACCTATAAATAATTGAGTTGATTATTCTCCAAAATTTTAGTTAGCATCGAAATGAGACATATTTCATTTTAATATAGGAGTACTTTTGGAGCCCATAAAGAGTGATATTGTTTCAAACCTTTGTCCTATAGAGAGTGAAGTCTTTATTTACTAAAAGTTCAATATGCCCCTTTGGTGAAGGATAATATGACTCACTTAGAAAAAAGTAGTCAACCAGAATGCAATGGAATCAGAAATCCTGTCTGTTTTCAAAAGCTAAGGCTTTAATATAATACTGTTGTTGTGATCAGTCTTGTCCAACTCTTTGCAACCCCATGAACTACAGTCTGCCAGACTCCCCCGTCCATGGGATTCTCCAGGCCAGAATACTGAAGTGGGTTGCCATTTCTTTCTCCCCAAGATCTTCTCTACCCAAGGATAAAACTCACATCTCTAATGTCCCTGTAAGAAAGAAAGAATGTTAACTCATTTGATTGTCTATGCTGCAGTACTTGCCAAACACTAAAATCTTAAAGCAATGCAAAGCATAACACATTCTACCCTTTGAAAGACAAATACTCCTAGCTTCTTCCAAATGTTGCCGTGAAATAATAACAGTAAAAATGCAGTCTTTGATCAAAAACTGAGGAATTAGTCTTGATTTTCTGATGTAGTTCTACTGGCAGAATGAGTTAAACCATCATTCTCCCATGTAGAGAATATTCACCAAAACTTAACTTTAATTCCTCTAAGAGTCATTTTATCTCCATTGAAGATGTTGCTAATTCATCAATGTCTCCTTTTCTAGATACATATTTATGTAGACATTCAGTGTATGTATGTATGTGCACACATGTGCCCCCATGCACATGTGTACACATACATGCCTACCTTGGTAATGAAAGCTTCACGTAAAAGGTTGTAATTTTCTTTCATAAATGCAGTTTCTTCCATGCCTACCTACCTGTCTTTGCAACATTTTTTTTCCTGATGTTAATTCAAGGTATTGATTAAAATCTATTAAGCCTAGTCAAGTCCTGTGTGTCTCAGATAATGTAGTCCTAACAGATGAGGGCACCTGGAGTGCAGCTGCGAACCACCACTATATCACAATTATGTTTGGCTTTGGGTGTAACTATCTATATCATAGAGATCTGCATCTAGTTTTGCATAGTCTGCATAAAAATTTGGTATCCTATGATAGCTACAGAATTCTGAGTAGAAATTCTCTCAACTCCATTCTTTTTGATTCATATATAAACCATCATGAAGCTAAACTGCCTATAAATTGAGATCATAAGCTTAAAATGCAGTCTGCCTGGATCTCAGCCCAATGCTGCTTTTTACTAGGACTGTAATCCAAGGAAGTTACCTGACTGTTTCCTCAGTTTCTTCACCTACCTCTGGGTTGTTTCAAGCACAAATACATTGACACACACAAAGCACTTAGATTACACCGTATGTATGTCATATGCTGCCATAAATGTCCTTCATTGTAATTATCTGGAAATGTTTATGGATGCTGTTATTCATGATCTAACCAAAAATAAAATTATAAAAGTGTCTTGTACCCATAATGAATATAGGAAGATTTTAATCTCTGTATATCTTCCCTTTACTTTCATTTATCATTATTTTTAACTTGGAGATGCTGAGTATGTATTTCACTAAAAATACTGCCCAGTAGCCAAATGGTATCCATGATCTTCAGTAATTGACTCATGGCTACTTAAGAGGCAAATAACAAAATAAACACACTAAAAAAAAAACACACAACTAAATTAAATGTTTTGGGTTCTCCTCGGTCCTGCTGTCAGGAACCCTGCTGCTTGCATAAAGGAAGAATCCATCTCGCGTCTTTCCATTAGGAAGGAGTGGGTGCACTGACATTTCCAACTCTTTCAGGGGAGCCTGCCTGAGTTCACTAGTTCACTGGTGTCGGAGCCTCATGCTGCCACCGCAGCACGAGACACATAATTTATCATCACAGCCAGTGTCACTTCACCCGTTCCAAGTTTTCAGGCTGCTGAAGATGTGTCTCTTCCTGCCCTCCTTTCAGATTGGCTTTGTGGAGCTGGATGGACCGGATGTTTGATCGCACACTGTGCGGTGCATGGAGAAATTGGTTATTAATATTTTTGAGGCACTTCCTGCAGTGAAAGGTCTGTTGTGCTTTCCACTGAACCGCCCAGATGTTCAGTTTTTTCTCAATTAGCTCTTTCACATTGTGCCAGGATAAAGATGAAGTTTCAGGGAAAGCTTCACAGACTGCTCTGTGAAGATAAATCAACTTCTACCATTTTGAGAAATTACTAGAACTTTACTGACCAGTATACTTGATAATTCAGAGTTCCAAAGAATAGCAAGGAGAGATAAGAAAGCCTTCCTCAGCGATCAGTGCAAAGAAATAGAGGAAAACAACAGATTGGAAAAGACTAGAGATCTCTTCAAGAAAATTAGAGATACCAAAGGAACATTTCATGCAAAGATAGGCTCGATAAAGGACAGAAATGGTATGGACCCAACAGAAGCAGAAGATATTAAGAAGAAGTGGTGAGAATACACAGAAGAACTGTATGAAAAAGATCTTCACGACCCAGATAATCATGATGGTGTGATCACTCACCTAGAGCCAGACATCCTGGAATGTGAAGTCAAGTGGGCCTTAGGAAGCATCACTACGAACAAAGCTAGTGGAGGTGATGGAATTCCAGTTGAGCTATTTCAAATCCTCAAAGGTGATGCTGTGAAAGTGCTGCACTCGATATGCCAGCAAATTTGGAAAACTCAGCAGTGGCCACAGGACAGGAAAAGGTCAGTTTTTGTTCCAATCCCAAAGAAAGGCAATGCCAAAGAATGCTCAAACTACCGCACAATTGTACTCATTTCACATGCTAGTAAAGTAATGCTCAAAATTCTCCAAGCCAGGCTTCAGCAATACGTGAACCGTGAACTTCCAGATGTTCAAGCTGGTTTTAGAAAAGGCAGAGGAACCAGAGATCAAATTGCCAACATCCACTGGATCATCGAAAAAGCAAGAGAGTTCCAGAAAAACATCTATTTCTGCTTTATTGACTACGCCAAAGCCTTTGACTGTGTGGATCACAATAAACTGTGGAAAATTCTGAAAGAGATGGGAATACCAGACCATCTGACCTATCTCTTGAGAAACCTGTATGCAGGTCAAGAAGCAACAGTTAGAACTGGACATGGAACAACAGACTGGTTCCTAAGAGGAAAAGGAGTGCATCAAAGCTGTATATTGTCACCCTGCTTATTTAACTTCTATGCAGAGGACATCATGAGAAACGCTGGGCTGGAGGAAACACAAGCTGGAATCAAGATTGCCAGGAGAAATATCAATAACCTCAGATATGCAGATGACACCACCCTTATGGCAGAAAGTGAAGAAGAACTAAAGAGCCTCTTGATGAAGGTGAAAGAGGAGAGTGAAAAAGTTGGCTTAAAGCTCAATACTCAGAAAACTAAGATCATGGCATCTGGTCCCATCACTTCTTGGGAAATAGATGGGGAAACAGTAGAAACAGTGTCAGACTTTATTTTTTTGGGCTCCAGAATCACTGCTGATGGTGATTGCAGCCATGAAATTAAAAGACGCTTACTCCTTGGAAGGAAGGTTATGGCCAACCTAGATAGCATATTTAAAAGCAGAGACATTACTTTGCCAACAAAAGTCTTCTAGTCAAGGCTATGGTTTTTCCAATAGTCATGTATGGATGTGAGAGTTGGACTATAAAGAAAGCTGAGCGCCGAAGAATTGATGTTTTTGAACTGTAGTGTTGGAGAAGACTCTTGAGAGTCCCTTGGACTGCAAGGAGATCCAACCAGTCCATCCTAAAGGAGATCAATCCTGGGTGTTCATTGAAAGGTCTGATGTTGAAGCTGAAACTCCAATACTTTGGCCACCTCATGCGAAGGGTTAACTCATTGGAAAAGACCCTAATGCTGGGTAGGATTGGGGGCGGGAGGAAAAGGGGACGACAGAGGATGAGATGGTTGGATGGCATCACCGACTCGATGGGCATGGGTTTGGGTAGACTCTGGGAGATGGTGATGGACAGGGAAGCCTGGCGTGCTGCAATTCATGGGGTTGCAAAGAGTCGGACACGACTGAGTGACTGAAATGAACTGAACTGAACTGAACTGATACTTGATAAATCAATGTATTAAGCCCAAAGAATATGTTTTCTTCTATCTTTCTAACCCTTTTCATCTTATCAAGATCTGTCCTACCTTTGTTCTTCCTTTCCGTTTGGTCTCTGAGGATATACCATATGCACAGAGGTAGTACAATTTTTATTTCAGAGAATTCTAGGGAAATAGTGTGTAGGTAAGAAAGTAGTTTGATAGTTGTCTAACCTATGAAGTCCTTTTCCATATAAATGAATAACATTAATAAATATTTTTAAATTTGACCACATTATTTAACTAAACATAATACCTGGAGGGCTTCCCTAGTGGCTCAGTGGTAGAGTCCACCCACCAATGAAGGAGACAAGGGTTTGGTCCCTGGGTCAGGAAGATCCCCTGGAGCAGATAATGGCAACCCACTCCAGTATTTTTGCCTGGGAAATCCCACAGACAGAGGAGTCTAGCAGCCTACAGTCCATGGGGTTGCAAAGTAGTCAGATATGACTTAATGACTAAACAACAAGAACAATACCTGGAATTTGAATTATAGAAAAACAGGAACAGAAATGATCCTTCCTTCCTTTTCCTAGATGCCACCTCTAACCCCATCCTGTAATGGTGACTGTCTCAAGGGGTGGCAGGGAGGGAGCTATATTAATTTTGCAATCTGTATCAGTCCTCAAGTTACCACTAATTAGTATGCAATTTAAATAAGAACACTGGGCTTCTATGCAAACAAAGCTTCATGACTGACCTACTTGAATGCTTCCATTGGATTTTTACCTTTAGGATCCTTAATACAGAATCAACCAAATTGCACTCATCTCACATGCCAGCAAAGTAATACTCAAAATTCTCCAAGCCAGGCTTCATCAATATGTGAACCGTGAACTTCCAGATGTTCAAGCTGGATTTAGAAAAGACAGAGGAACCAGAGATCAAATTGCCAACATCCGTTGGATCATTGAAAAAGCAAGAAAGTTGAAGAAAAACATCTACTTCTTTATTGACTATGCCAAAGCCTTTGACTGTGTGGATCACAACAAACTGTGGAAAATTCTTAAAGAGGTGGGAATACTAGACCACCTTACCTGCCTCCTGAGAAATCTGTATGCAGGTCAAGAAGAACAATTACAACTGGACATGGAACAACAGACTGGTTCCAAATTGGGAAAGGAGCACATCAAACCTGTATATTGTCACCCTGCTTATTTAACTTCTACATACAGAGTACATCATGTGAAAAGCTGGGTTGGGTGAAGCACAAGCTGGAATCAAGATTGCCAGGAGAAATATCAATAACCTCAGATATGCAGATGACACCACCCTTATGGCAGAAAGTGAAGAAGAACTAAAGATCCTCTTGATGAAAGTGAAAGAAGAGAGTGAAAAAGCTGACTTAAAACTCAACATTCAGAAAACTAAGATCACAGAATCCAGTTCCATCACTTCACGTCAAATGGATGGGGAAACAATGAAAACAGTGGCAGACATAATTTTCTTGGGCTCCAAAATCACTGCAGATGGTGACTGTAGCCATGAAATTAAAAAACACTTACTCCTTGGAAGGAAAGTTATGACCAACCTAGACAGCATGTTAAAAAGCAGAGACATTACCAACAAAGGTCCATCTAGTCTAAGCTATGGTTTTTCCAGAAGTCCTGTACAGATGTGAGAGTTGGACTATAAAGAAAGCAGAGTGCCAAAGAATTGATGCTTTTGAACTGTGGTGTTGGAGGAGACTCTTGAGAGTCCCTTGGACTGCAAGGAGATCCAACCAGTCCATCCTAAAGGAGATCAGTCCTGAATATACATTGGAAGGACTGATGCTGAAGCTAAAACTCCAACACTTTGGCCACCTGATGCAAAGAACTGATTCATCTGAAAAGACCCTGATGCTGGGAAAGATTGAAGGCAGGAAGAGAAGGGGACCACAGAGGATGAGATGGTTGAATGATATCACTGACTCGATGGACATGAGTTTGAGTAAGCTCTGGGAATTGGTAATGGAGAGGCCAGCCTGGCGTACTGCAATCCATGGGGTTGCAAAGAGTCGGACATGGCTAAGCAACTGAACTGAATATAGAATTAGTGGAGCTACCCAAGCTCTATGTTCATGTCCAGTACTAAGTAGGGGGTGTCATGGCACATGTGTTACTCTACCATCTGGTGTTCATTCACTCTCCTCCTGATATCAGTATTACACTTTTCCTCTCAGGTACCATTCGTATCCCACTTCTCAGCCCCTGAATTTGGATTGAGTTGTTTCCACTTGTGATTTTGGGAATGGGTTGAGATTTAGGTGTTTCAAGTAGAGCTCTGTCTGCTTCTGGTTGTGCCACAGTGTGGGGTTTAGCAAAGGACGTGCGAGCCCTTTGCTGAGACTTTTAGAAGAAAAACACATTCTTTTCTCTGAATTTGAATCTGAGAAGACAGGGCATTGGCAGTGTTGTTGGCCATCTTACCACTTCATGGAGCCTCAGCTTGAAGTCCATCAGGTGGAAACCAAATTGGAGACAGAGAGAAACCTGATCTTGCTGACATAATTTGAACCCCTGATTAAAATGCTTTCTGAAATCCTAGAAGCTGGGCCCCACCTTCTTTCCCTCCTTCCCTTCCTCCCTCACTGCCTCCATTTTTAAACACTTAAGTCTGAGCTGAGTTGGTTATTTTGTGTCTACCCTTCAGTTTATGTTGAGTTGAATCTTCTCTCTCTCACTTAGAGGAGTTTTCAATGTTATAAAGGAAGAGAGATGTGGAGTGAAAATCAAAGATAAAATATATGGTATTCCAGAGCTTTTTTTCCTTTAGAAGAGAATAAAATTAAGATCTAAGAAAATATTTGGAACATTATTCAGTGTCACTCAATGAATTGTTGAAACATTTAAATTCAGTACAGTGGTTTCTGAAGAAGTGATTGCCTTAAGTACCAAGTACATGCATTGTAAGTCATACAAAAGATGTAGTTGTTTAGATGTGAGTCATTCTTATGATAATTTCTGTGAAGTAGTTTTAAATTAACTTTTAAATTTGGGGAATGAAAGGATTTACCAGTATTTCCAATGACCCTGTAAGACCATTCGTAATATCTTAATTCAAATGGACTTTGGAAATCTTTCTTTGTCATTAAAAACTATTCAGAGATTTTAGTTTAAATCTATTTAGAAGCTTGAACATCTTGAGGATTTTATTCTTTTCCTTTAAAATTTTTGTTTTACTCTTAGTTGGAGGATACATTGCTTTACAATGTTGTGTTGGTTTCTGCCATACAATAACATGAATCAGTCCTAAGTATACATATGTCCCCTCCTTCTTGAACTTCTCTCCCACCCACTCCTATCCCACCCTTCTAGGTTGTCACACAGCACTGGGTTGACCTTCCTGTGTTATACAGCAGCTGCCCACTAGCTATTTGTTTTGCATATAGTAATGTATATGTTTCAATGCTACATTCAATGCTAATTTCAACTCAGTGTCTCAATTCATCCCAGTTCGTCCCAGTTTTTCCTTCTCCTACTGTGTCATAAGTCTGTTCTCTATATCTGCGTCTCTGTTACTGCCCTGTAAATATGTTCATCAGTACCATTTTTGTAGATTGCATATATGTGCATTAATATATGATACTTATTTTTCTCTTTCTGACTTACTTCACTCTGTATAACAGCCTCTGGGTTCATCCACCTCACTTGAACTGACTCAAATTCATTCCTTTTTATGGCTGAGTAATATTTCATTGCATATATGTACCACAACTTCTTTATCCAGCAATGGACTTCTGGGTTGCTTCCATGTCCTGGTTATTATAGATAGTGCTGCAATGAACACTGGGACCAGTTCAGTTCAGTTCATTTGCTCAGTCGTGTCCGACTCTGTGACCCCATGGACTACAGCATGCCAGGCTTCCCTGTCTATCACCAACTCCCCGAGCTTGCTCAAACTCATGTCCATCAAGTTGGTGATACCATCCAACCATCTCATCCTCTCTTGTCCTCTTCTCCTCCCGCCTTCAGTCTTTCCCAGCATCAGGGTCTTTTCAGAATGAGTCAGTTCTTTGCATCAGGTGGCCAAAGTGTTGAAGTTTCAGCTTCAGCATCAGTCCATCCAATGAATATTCAGGACTGATCTCCTTTAGGATGGACTGGTTGGATCTCCTTGCAATCCAAGGGACTCTCAAGAGTCTTCTCCAATACCACAGCTCAAAAGCATCAATTTTTTGGCACTCAGCTTTCTTTATCATCTGACTCTCACTTCTGTACATGATGACTGGAAAAACCATAGCTTTCATTAGATGAACCTTTGGGATACATGTCTTTTTTGAATTGTGGTTTTCTCAGAGTATATGCCCAGTAGTGAGATTGCTGGGTTAGATGCTAGTTTTATTACTAGTTTTTTAAGAAATCTTCATACTGTTCTCCATAGTAGGTGTGCCAATTTACATTCCCACCAATGGTTCAAGAGGGTTACTTTTCTTCACATCCTCTCCAGCACTTGTTTGTAGATTTTTTGATGATGGCCATTTTGACTGGTGTGAGATGATATCTCAGTTTAGTTTTGATTTGCTTTTCTCTAATAATGAGTGATGTTGAACATTTTTTTCATGTGTTTATTGGTGCATGTTAGAAGTTTGAGCATCTTGAAGAGTGTTTAGAATAGTATTCTACAAATTAAAAATATTTCTTGATAGTTTGGATAGCTATAAAATTCTTGTTTTCAAATGAGTTTAACAGTCTGAAGTCTTCCAGCTGAGCTTTTGCTTAATTCTTAATTATGTTCTTGATTTATTGATTGTTTTGTAGTTGGACTAGTAAAACAAAGTTTGCTTTCAACAATTACTGTGTAATATTGGCCTAGTTATTGTAATGGATTTTGATTCTTGGGATTTAATAAAATTTTTGCCATTTAAAATTTATTCTTTAGATTACCACAGCTTGACCTCTGCAGCATGCTACTTGAAGCATAAAAAATGTATTCTACTTCAAAGTTTGAAAAACTTCAACATTCTACCATTATGTTAACAAACTTGTGAAATATAGTGGGAAGTCTCTTGAGACTGCTCATCAGTGGTGTACGTGGCCAAAGCTAAACATGGTCGATGCTCTTGGAGAACATGAATGTTAGCATGTTGCTTGGGTTTGAATTTAACTACCTGAACATTTGTGGAAAAGCTTACATGCTTTTTTTTTTTTTAGCATTACTAAAACATTAGTACAGCACCCATATCAGGATGAAACAAATCAGAAATAAACTATTATCTAAGTAGAATAACAGTGGTAACATATGAGGAAATTTGTTTTCTTATGTCATATCAATAACCATGCTTATTTTTGGTATTAATAGTTTTATGCTTTTTGTCATAGCACATTGATAGGTACTAACTTTATTATAACTACATGGATATATTTTCTTTTTGAAATATTTATTTATTTATTTGACTGTGTTGAGTCTTAGTTGCAACATGCAGGTCTTCATTCTATCATGTGGGATCTTTTGTTGTGGCTCACAGACTCTCTAGTTGTGGCACACAATAGTTGCGGCACATAGGCTCTGAGGTGGACCAATAGTTGTTCCAAGGAACACTGACCTATTTCTGACATAATTTGTGATTAAAAGTTGGTGGGCTCTGTTTATGGCCTGACTCCCCTTCTAGAGTTGTTGGCTTTATGAAAGCACGCATCATATCTGTGGTATTCATCAGCATATGCTCAGATTTTAACTGGATTCTCAATAAATATTTTTAATAAATACATGAATAACAATTAAAATAATTAGTAAATTAATGAACAGAAATAGATTTCTTGATGAGAAATTAAGAGGGGGTAATTTTGATATAACAACTTGTATTGCTACGAAGGTGGACACAAAAACAGTTTTTTTTCTATCGGTAAGAAGTGGCATTATTAAGTCATTTGAAAGAATATTTAGGGAAGAACACTGAAGCAAATAGAAATCTCAGAGCACTCTGGTGAAAGGATTAGGCTAAGGTCTGAAAGAGTGATGACACATCCAGTCCTATAGCTGGGAACTTAGTGAAATTCAAAAAATGATGGATGAGTATTCAGAAATTAACAAGGGTCAGTGGTAGCCAGAAGAAAATTGAAATGAATTGAAATGTAACATGGGGAAAAAATGGTGAAATCCAATGATCATTTTGAGTCTATGCATCAAAATGTGAAAAGTAATTGCTGAAAGAAACTGAAATGAAGAATTATTTTTTGGTTTTGGAAGAGGCTAGTTGGAAATGCACTAGAAAGACATGAAATAGATGTAGACTTAAACTTATATGAGCCAGAAAGTTAAGCTGGCTTTCAGAGGAATAGTACTTTTATTACCACTAACAATCTGGGTTACTACATCAGGCTCTGAATGATAGTATAATAGTAACAGATACTAATTCCTTCACAGTGGTGATCTGACTAGTTCTGAATTTTCCAAGGCAGACAGAGGTGCATTAGTTCCTTTCCCATTTCTCATTTCCACACAGAGCAGTCACACTCTGTATTTTAGAGTCCCGTAATGATGTTCAAGTGCTTGTAAGCTTCCTCACCTCTATTACTGCCTTTATCTATTTTTTTTCCCCTCTCAAGATCAGAAAGGTTGTCAGCAGTTAAGTCCTTTATTTCACTGTCACAGCTTTCTCATCTTTAAAAATGGCTTTCCATATCTACTGTATTTGGAAACTGTTCATATCTGAAGACTTTTGGCCAATTAGGACTTGTACGTATCTGAAAGATATAATTTGGAACTTCATCCCCAGATACTTTTCCTATTTCTCATCCTCAAAGTAGTGTGAAATTCAGAACCTGCATTCTAGGGTTTCTTGTGACTTTTTAACAGTGAATGGCATTGTTGTACTCTAGCAGAGAGAGTACCAAGGTAATTGTCAGGATAATTACAGGAAAGGACAGCTAGTTGTAGATTTATAATTTACAGGGGAAAGTTAGAAGGCTCCTGAAAGTTCACCTACTTTAAGAAATCTGTTATGACTGCTATAGCATTTAAAACACTAATATCAATTGTTATAAAATATTTACTATGTAAATTTCTAACTCTTAGTCATACTATAAAACATCAAAGTTCAGGCTATGTCTATTACATGTGTAAAGAAACATTTCTACACAAGTTTAAATAATCAGAATTGACCTACAGCAATTCTTTCATTTCCAAGTTCTTGATTTTCTAAGACTTATTAGGAATAATAGAAGATAGCAATTTCTGAGTGTAGCAAAGGCAAATGGGTGTTCTAAAATAATGCATAACAGAAAATCAAATAAAAACTGTTGCGTTAAAATAGCTATTCATAGTTTTAGGAATCAGATGCTTTCAAGAAAGGATATGATACATCCCTTGGTATATCTTGATTATGTTTTTTGGAGAATAGCAGTGATGATGAATAAATGGAGAAAACAAGATGTCTCAGATTCCAATAAACAGTTTTGTGCTTTTGTTGTTGTTGAGGGACAATTATTTATAGGACAGAAAGTTAGGAATTCCCTATGAAACTTTGATTTTCATTTTTACTTATGACTCATTTTAAGATCTTGAGAAAACCCCTCTGTTGCTCCACTTCAGAGTTCTCTCTGGGAAGCCCTTCATAAGATTTAATGTAGAACTTGAAGTTCAACTAATTATAATAGTCCATACTTGATAAGATGATTGAAATCCTCCACAGTAGTTGAATTAATTCAGTTATTACTTTAAACTCTTTTAAAGCTATTTCATATGTAGATGTTAAATTATCTAGTTTAAATCCTGTTTTACAAAGTCATCTTAATTTTACTCATATAAAGTTAGTCCTCAAACAAAACTCTTCTTTCCTCAAACACAACACTTGCTTTCCTGTAGTCTTATCTATAGAACATGGTAAGCATGCCAGAATAGCAGGATATGGATGGGTGATTGAATAATACTTAGTGGCTTGGATTTTCATCTGTCCATACTTTTTATCTTATCACCTTTTAGCCTTAAGGAATTTCAGTTCAATTGCTGAGTCATGTCTGACTCTTTGCAACCCCATGAACCACAGCACGCCAGGCCTCACTGTCCATCACCAACTCCAAGAGTTCACCCAAACCCATGTCCATTGAGTCGGTGATGGCATCCAACCATCTCATCCTCTGTCATCCCCTTCTCCTCCTGCCCTCAATCTTTCCCAGCATCAGGGTCTTTTCAAATGAGTCAGCTCTTTGCATCAGGTGGCCAAAGTATTGGAGTTTCAGTTTCAACATCAGTCCTTCCAATGAACACCCAGGACTGATCTCCTTTAGGATGAACTGGTTGGATCTCCTCGCAGTCTAAGGAACTCTCAAGAGTCTTCTCCAACACCATAATTCAAAAGCGTCAATTCTTTGGTGCTGAGCTTTCTTTATAGTCCAACTCTCACATCCATACATGAATACTGGAAAAACCATTGCCTTGACTAGATGGACCTTTGTGGACAAAGTAATGTCTCTGCTTTTTAAAATGCTGTCTAGGTTGGTCATAACTTTCCTTCCAGGGAGTAAGCGTCTTTTAATTTCATGGCTGCAGTCACCATCTGCAGTGATTTTGGAGCCCAGAAAATAAAAGTCTGCCACTGTTTCCTCTGTTTCCCCGTCTATTTGCCGTGAAGTGATGGGACTGGATGCCATGATCTTAGTTTTCTGAGTATTGAGCTTTAAGCCAACTTTTTCACTCTCCTCTTTCACTTTCATCAAGAGGCTTTTTAGTTCCTCTTCACTTTCTGCCATAAGGTTGGTGTTATCTGCATAACTGAGGTTATTGATATTTCTCCTGGCAATCTTGATTGTAACTTGTGCTTCATCCAGCCCAGCATTTCTCATGATGTACTCTGCATATAAGTTAAATAAGCAGGGTGACAATATACAGCCTTGATGTACTTCTTTTCCTATTTGGAACCAGTCTGTTGTTCCATGTCCATTTCTAACTGTTGCTTCCTGACGCACATACAGGTTTCTTAAGAGACAGGTCAGGTGGTCTGGTATTCCCATCTCTTTCAGAATTTTCCACAGTTTACTGTGATCCATGCAGTCAAAGGCTTTGGCATAGTCAATAAAGCAGAAATAGATGTTTTTCTGGAACTCTCTTGCTTTTTCGATGATCCAGCGGATGTTGGCAATTTGATCTCTGGTTTCTCTGCCTTTTCTAAAATGAGCTTGAACATCTGGAAGTTCACGGTTCATGTATTGCTGAAGCCTGGCTTGGAGAATTTTGAGCATTAGTTTACTAGCGTGTGAGATGAGTGCAATTGTGCAGTAGTTTGAGCATTCTTTGGCATTGCCTTTCTTTGGGATTGGAATGAAAACTGACCTTTTCCAGTCCTGTGGCCACTGTTGAGTTTTCCAAATTTGCTGACATATTGAGTACAGCACTTTCACAACATCATCCTTTAGGATTTGAAATAGCTCAACTGGAATTCCATCACCTCCACTAGCTTTGTTCGTAGTGATGCTTCCTAAGGCCCACTTGACTTCACATTCCAGGATGTCTGGCTCTAGGTGAGTGATCACACCATCGTGATTATCTGGGTTGCGAAGATCTTTTTTGTACAGTTCTTCTGTGTATTCTTGCCACTTCTTCTTAATATCTTCTGCTTCTGTTAGGTCCATACCATTTCTGTCCTTTATTGAGCCCATCTTTGCATGAAATGTTCCCTTGGTATCTCTAATTTTCTTGAAGAGATCTCTAGTCTTAGGGAATTTAGATTAAAAATAAAACATGATGTTTTATCAGGGCTACATATGTGACATTGACCCTATTATTTTTTGAACATTTGCTCGCAGAGAAAGTATTAGTACTACTAGTATTTTAGCTTAAGCCACTTAAGTAGAAAAATGATATTAATTAAGTTTATTTAGAATATATAAGGGCTTCCCTGGTAGCTCAGCTAGTAAAGAATCTGCCTGCAATGCAAGAGACCCCAGTTCAATTCCTGGGTTGGAAAGATCCCCTGGAGAAGGGATAGGCTACCCATTCCAGCATTCATGGGCTTCCCTGGTGGATCAGACAGTAAAGAATCCGCCTGCAGTGCGGGAGTGCGGGAGTGCTGGGTTCGCTCCCTGGGTTGGGAAGATCCCGTGGAGAAGGGCATGGCAACCCACTCTAGCATTCTTGCCTTGAGAACCCCGTGGACAGAGGAGCCTGATGGGCTACAGTCCATGGGGTCGCAAAGAGTCAGACACAACTGAGGTGCTAAACAGAGCACCACACAGCATGGTATATGAAATCAAGCAGTGAGGAAATACTTGAAGGTAAGAGTCTCCCTGTGTGTGTATTTATTTCTTTTTGTATAACAATTCTTCCCCATATTTGAAAATATCTGTTATAATAAATGTTTCCAGAGTTGGTAAAACTATTATGTAAATTTCACATACAGGCAGATAGATACTAAGTAATAAGGACTTTTACTGTCTCATTTGGAAACAGTAAGAATTTCAGATATCATAGGCAGCTACGGTACACTCAATTCCAATTACATACAAGTAGCTGGGTGTTTTCTAGATTTACTGAGATACAATTGACATATAATATTGTGTAAGACTGGAGTATACCATGTGTTGATTTGATACACTTATATATATGCAAAATGATTATCAACATTGCATCAATTAATACCTCCATCACATGTAATTGCCATTTCTTCTGTAGTTTTCTGTTAATGTCCAGAAATTGGTATGGGTCTGTCTTAAAGCAGATGGAGACAAGAGGTAATAAGTAACTAGGCAAATAGCCACATTGCCCTGGAGAAAGGGAAGAATTTAGGAGCTAGAGGAGAGCTGTGATAATTTTTTTAAAGTGTGGGATTAGGGCTAATCCAATAGATAAAGTGGAGGAAAGGAATAGGCTTTTTTTTTTTTTAAATCATTGCATGTGTACACGTATGCTAAGTCACTTCAGTTGTGTCTGACTTTTTGCAATCTTATGGACTGTAACCCACCAGGTTCCTCGTTCATGGGATTCTCCAGACAAGAGTACTGGAGTGGATTGCCATGCCCTCCTTCAGGGGATCTTCCCGACCCAGAGGTCAAACCCAAGTCTCCTGTGGCTCCTGTGTTGTAGGAGGATTCTTTACTGCTGAACCACCAGGGGAAACCCTCTTGAATCATTATTGTGTTCCAAATAAATAATATTATAATTTGTTCATAAATTGTTATTTAAACAGTCCACTTTGCCTTCTACATTAACTATATTTACTTAATCAGAAAGGAAAGTAATTAGAATAACTCACTTGCCAAATTTATCTAAATCCTTTAAGGCAATTCTGTTTTTAAAGAAATACCACTGTGGGAATAAATGTAGAAGCAACTGACTTTTAATCTAGATAGGAGGGTCTCGTCTTGAAATGACTGAGGAAGGGAAATGTCATATTCCTCCCAAACTGTTTATTTTAACTGTGAGTGAAGCTTTTACTAACTTTATGACTTTTTTGGAAGCCAAGAGTTATGCTTGATTTTTTTAAAAAAATCATATGTTATTTTATAATTGTATATATTTATATATATTTTACAACTAATGAATAGTTTGTGGGAAGTTTTTTTAAAAAAGTAAATTAGAAATGAAGAGATTGATTACAACTGTACCAAAGTTTTATAACATTTTTAAATTGCCACCGTCTTGTTTTTAATTGAATGACTAAATCAGCAGTACAAACACTACTGAGTTTTGTTGGATTCTCCAAATTCTTTCCATAAGTGAGTTATATTATTATATCATTCGTGAATAACCATGGTTACCAAAAGTTCAAGTTGATGCAATAATTTAGAAAAAAAGGTTCTGCTTCTTGTGTGTCTGATATGCTCTGACTGGGTAGGTTCAGGGTTAGTAGAAGGATGTTTGATTTCTTGGCTTGCTTGTGGTATGCTTGCCTAGGAGTAAGGCTCTGGTGGTGATGGTGGACTTTTGGTTTATTAGATCATCATTATATATTTCGTTTAAACCCAGTTGTAGTATTTCCCCCATTTTCCTAAGTTTACAGCCAAAATGAAAGTGAAATATTTATTTGGGAAAAAATCTAGGGTATAAAAATAATGCTTAATTTATGAAATATAATGATAAAATTAGCAGGTAAAATTAATATTTGTAATATTTGACTAAAGCTCACTTAAGGTTATTTTTATTTCTTTCCAAAAATGTCTATGATTAACTAGTAAGATACACTAAGACACATTAGAATTTCTAGCTATAAATAACATTTTTCTCACAAACTGACCTAGTGATATTAAATTGGTACAAAGCTCAAAGTCAGTATTTAACATTTAATGGAATGAACAAACTAATTCTGCAATTTAACTCAACATTTTCAGTAAGATGACTTGTACCCTAATGGCTTGTAATTAATTTCTCTGAAAATCATATTTATGATAGTCTGCAGATTCGGGGCTTTATCTAATACATAATGTTCATTTTGAGCCTTTAATTGCATTTAAATTAAAATTGGCTTAGCAGGAAGATGAATTGTGGGAATGCATCAAACCACCCAGCATGTCCTGAAGATGTGAGCCTGAAAATGCAATTTGGTGGAGATGTGCAAAATCATTTGGAGTTCATTAATTTTTATGGCACAGGTAGTTTTCCTAAAGTAGGTTATTTTCTTTGAAATTTATATTTATGTTTATGTCAATAGCTGAATATTATATTAGCCCTTACATCTATTAGGGTTTATTAACCTGGCCTAATAGAGGTTGTTCATATTGAGAAGAGAGATAATTTGTGTTTGCCTCTCATTCTGATTTGGTGAGACTGGTCTAGGAGGAAGGCATTATTTACTTTTTCTTTTGGACGTGATGGAAGTGGGTGGGGAAGGGAGTCTTGGTGAAGGAAGTCAAACAAGTGTGCATTCAAGATTCAGAGTAAGGACTCTGAAAGAATCTGGTGAGGGGCTCATCTGAGAAGACATTTTATTCCTGACCTTCTAAGGCCTTTTAGGCTGAATAATCTTTTTCCCTCTGCGTGACTGAGGTGCTGACCTGGCCATTGCAATGAAGGGTTATTGATGTGCAACTCTGTTTGGTGGCTTAATGTGCCTGGGCTTTGGCCAGCCAGCCTGTAAGTGATTCCTAACTTGCAGATGCTGCTGAGGTTATCCAATTTAATTATAATGTCACTTTACAATTATAAGGGAAAAGAGGTTTTTACATTGTCTAATGAATACAAATTGTCCGCAATTTGAAAATACAAAGAAATAAAAATTAACATTTGTGCTCTTTGCCAGAGAATTTACATCTATGCAACTGGTACTAATAAGTAAAATAATTCCATTACCTAAATTCATTAAACACATGTGCTTTTTATTTTGGAGGTTGTATATCTTTCTTATTAATAAAATGACATTGTTAGCATTTGCCATTCTGGACTCATTTTTCCCTCTTTGCAGACAATGTAATTAGGGATGGAAAAAGCTTCGGGATGAGCAAACGCCTGCTATAGAAATGAATTATATAATTGTGGTAATGATTTTCCCTAAAACTCTGCCAACTGTAACATCTTTCACCTCACCATGTTTATGTGTGTGTATGTGTGCACACACACATGCATTTGTGTGCTGTCTTATTTCATGAAAATGTGGAAATAGTTTTCCATTCTGACAATCTGCTGCAAGTTCCTAGTTTGTGGTCGGAGATGATAGAAGCCCATATTCATTTAATACTCACCAATCAGAACTTGACAGAGGTATTGCTTATTTTCTCATTTCATCACTGAAGCATGCTGTTGTAGTTTAGTCCCTAATTACTCTCAGACTGAGACGATCCAAATATCCCCGCGGTGGTAATATTTTCCTGCCTGGGTGAGTCATTACGTTGTTTGGCAGGCTGCAACGCCAGTCTTCCGTTGTTGGAACACTACCCCTCATGTAGCGCCTCGTCCTCCCCTCAGTGCTGTCTGCTCCGCGGCTCGGGTCCTGCTGAGACGTTTCAGGCTACCCTGTACGCAGTCACATTTGCCTGCCTTCTCTCCGACTGATTGGACCACTGCCAGCTCCCTCTTCAGGGCCAAGGACAGGAGAATGGGGGGCATCTGAATAGAACTGCTTAATGATCTAATGGACCAGTGCCTCTCTCCTGCTGAGAGAGAGGGCTTATTTGTTTGCTGGTTACAGGAAAGGTCAGGGAAATCCTTTTCAACAAAGGCTGTGACAGTGGGAATGTGCAATATCATACATTACTGGTGTTTGAATAACTTAATACTTTGGGTGCACCCCACCCCCCAACCACAAAACCAGACACTTTGGGGTCTTTATTTTATTTTCAATATCCTCCAGATGGCAGAAAATGGAAGTGATGAAGCTTGGGTTCACACAATAGTTTACACCAAATGCCAAGTATCAGGACGTTTCACAGGTATTCAGTTCTGAAGAGTGTGACGAAGTTTGGAAATCTGCTGAAGGGGCTCTTCTTCAGTTATTTAAAATTTTATATATAAAACATGAATAAAACCACAACAGCAGCACACCACATCTTATTTAGTGAAACCTGAAAATTCGTTCCTTTTGGTTTAGAGGGATGCTTCTTAAATACCTTTCCCAGCTGATCATTTCATATGTTAAGCACGTTCCTCAAAATAACCACAAATATTTGCCACAACACACTGGGAAGTTTTGAACAAAAGCTTTTTAAAGAAATTTTTAAATAAATAAATTAATGCAATGGCATAAAACTCTATTAAAAGTCCTCGAGTTACAGTGTTAAGGATAGCATTCTAAGTAAAACTCTTTACGTATATAAATCTGGCATTTTTTTTCATATCCTTGGTAGACAGTGCTAAGAGCTGTAAAGTGGTTTTTTAGATGGAAAGGGTCATTGAAAATTATAAAAGAAAACATACTGTAAGGAAAAAATAAAGCTTAGATGAGCCAGCTATCACACTTGGGAGAAATTTCTTGAGAAATTAACTGACGCCAAGAGATTTAGATTAGGCTTGGGAGGAGCCAATTGCTACCACAGCCTACTTCTATTGAGATGTTTATTTAAACAAAGAAATCATCAAACAATAGTTTGAAGGAAGTATTTTTTTCTCTCTTTTTATATTTTCTGAAAAAGGAATGGAGAAGCAGGAGAGGTTTGTCCCTCCGTGTCACGGTTCACCTGCCCTGGAGGTGGAGGGTGGGGAGGCTTGCGGGCTGCTCACTCAACTGTATTTGACTAGGGCCGTCAGCACCTCAGCTTTCACAAGCATTGAATATGTCAAAAAATCTTTCAAAGAAAGTGTAAATTTTAACTGGGCTGTTTCTGGTTCATATTTAATGCTGTTTAAAAAGCTTCCCGCATGTCGATGTCCAAGCAGCAGCTCTCGGATGTGTGGGCCGTGCAGCTTAGCCGGGGTGTTGGTGGGTGTGTGAGTCTAAGCAATTAGGATAAAACACAGTTGGTACGGATAATTTTTAAATATCCAGGAAGGCTGCAGGATGTTGTCAAGCAGCGTGGAGTGAACCCTTTTTTCAAAGAGGCTGGCTGTACCTAGATGATGATTTTTCTGTAGGCTCTGCCACTTGAAAGAAGCGTCTCTTGGCAAGTGTCACTGCCACTTCCTTTTAGATTTTTACTTTTACTGCTTAATTTTTACAATGGACTGCAAAATGCTTTGCAAGAACAAATTGTTACTGTGATTAACATGGTGCTAATTATTTTCTATGAGTCTGCCTTCCCCTGGCACGTAAAAACCTAATCCTCAGCTAGCCATGGAGTTGGGAGAAATTGTTATTCTTACAGACCTTGCCCTGTACAAGGAGGAGGGTCACTCCGGCACCAGCTGGAATGTGACGGAAGGTGATGAATAGACAGTCATGGCCATCAGGTCCTTCGTATGATCCACTTTGGTTTTGTTTTTATTAGTATAAGAATAAAGAAAGAGATAAACAAATCCTACTGTATAGTGCAGGGAACTCTGTTCACTATCCTGTGATAAAGCAAAATGGAAAACACTATGAAAAAGAACAAGTATATGGATGTATAACTGAATCACTTAGACGTATAGCAAAAATTAGCACAACGTTGTAAATCAACCATGTGTGCTGTGCTTAGTCGCTCAGTTCTGTCTGACTCTTTGCGACCCTGTGGCCACCAGACTCATCTGTCCATGGAATTCTCCAGGCAAGAATACTGGAGTAGGTTGCCATGCTCTCCTCCAGAGGATCTTCCCAACCCAGGGATCGAACCCAGCTCTCCCACATTGCAGGCAAATTCTTTGCTATCTAAGTCACCAAGGAAGTCCTTCTTCAGTTTAAAAAAAGAATAAAGAAATATAGCCATAAGATGCATGAAAATGTGAAGTTCAGGTGCTTGAAATTATTGTTTTCTCAAGCTAACATGTAGAGAATGAAGGGTACAGTATCCATGCCTACATATCTCACTCCTGATGGAGTTGAGAGACGTTAGGTCACGTTTTTAAAAGGGTAGCCTGTGGAAAGCTGAAACGTGGCCCATATCTCTTTCTCAGCTAGTGGTCTCAAACTGTATAATACATGTGTACGTGCATGCTAAGTCATGTCCAACTCTTTGTGACTGCATGGACTGCAGCCTACCAGGTTCTGCTGTCTATGGAATTCTCCAGGCAAGAAAACTGAAGTGGGTTGCCATGCCCTCCTCCCGGAGAACTTCCTGACCCAGGGATCTAACCTGCGTATCTTAAGTCTCCCACATTGGCAGTCAGGGTCTTTACATCTTTAAAGAGTGGAGCTTAAAGTAGTTATTTATCCTTGATGCCAAATTTCTCTGCATAAGCTATTTCCAAAAAATTACTGGGGGATTTCCTCTGAGGAAAGAGGAGATAGGGGCAGAGAATTGACAAAAATGAGTAAAGAGGAAGACAGACCCTCACATATTGAAGAACAGATTCTGTAGTCCTGGTAACTGGCAGAAATGTTAAGTGCTTTTCACAGGCGACATTCAAACAGATTATCAGATGGCATATTTCGCCCTGTTGTTACTTTAAATGAAATGACCATGAAATCAACAAATCTGCTGGCAGGCGCTTGTCACTAAGATAGTTCTTCCTGTCACACAATGCCTCACATAGCAGGTAATGTGTTTTTAAGAGTCAGTCCTGTGTCACCTCATCAAGTCCTTCTTAAAAAGATGGAATAAGACGGATGGTGTTGTCTACCATGGAGCTGACCAAAAGTCAGTGGAATGAAATGTACAGTCCACAGAGAAATGCCTCGAGAGAGCAGTGTGGGTCCTAGGAAGAATTGGCATCTCTTCCTACCCTCTCATAGGTCTTTGCTTGTGTACTTAGGATCCCTCTGTACTCGGCCTTCTTCCTTAAATTCTAGACTTCAAATGAATTAGGTTAGATTTTGCATTCAGTGATAAGGGCTAGGTGACCTGGGTTTGCACCATCTAAGCATGTGATGCTGCAGAATGCTGCCGTGAAACTGACTTAGCATCTTTGGGATGGACTTGCTTTCCTCTTTAAAAGAGTGAGAGAGAAGTTTATTGAGTCTTAAAGGGTGTCTCAGAGTACTAATGTTGAGGTCTCTTATTGCATTTGGGGATATTCTTTGGAATGTCATCATTGTCCTGTTTCAGCTGTCCTTTGGCAAGATGTTCTTGGTATTTTGAAATGATAAGGGAAGAAAAGAGAAAAGTTAAGAATCCAAATACAAACCATGTACATATTGAAAAGTACATGAACAGTTCAGTAAGCACTCACATCTCAGTTTGCCTACTTATTGACTACAGTTTTTGTTTAATCAAAAGCCCTGTTTATACAAGAATACATTGTATGTGTGAGTTTGGTTTGGTATATTATTGGTCATAAGTATGATTTTCTCTCAGCAAAGAGTAAAAGCACTAGGTACCCATTAGGTACAGCACTGAACCTATCTATATAACTGAGGTATGTAATTGGAATTCCCTGGTGCCATGAAGCAGTAGGTTCTTTGAATACTACCAAATTTATATCATCTAGATTCAGTAATTCAGCACCAATTCTTGTTGTAGCATCAAAGTCAAAACACCAGAATGTGAACTGAAATGTAGGGACCTTGCTATTCATGCATGCTTCTATCCCATTCATCCAACTCTTACTGAGTAATTATTATAGCCATGATAGATTTGGATATTAAAAAAAAAAAAAAGAAAGAAAACCAATATCTGTATCCCAGAAATTCAATCTGGTGGTAGAGACACACACATGATTGTTAAGACCCATGAGTAAGTGTAAAGCTGTAACTTAGCCTAAGAGAGAGTGGAAGATATTGTTTGAGAGGGATCTTGAAGGATGAACATGACATGAGTTCATCAGGGAGAAGGCAGAGGGAGGGTATATATGCCTAAGTGTGGCGGTGGGGTGGGTTGGATGGGTAAAGGGCTTAATGTTTTGGGGGAAGGCTGAATAATTCGGGTAACACAAGGAAGATTATGTTTCAAAATTGTTATTTTTGAGTGGTTTCAAGAGAGGGAGGTTGCCTTAGAGCAACGTTAACACATTTGATGTGTTGAAACACAGGGGTTAGAACATGTGGCATCACATGGTATTGTTATGGGAGAATGTTGTGCATGTGAGCTCAGTTGCTCAGTTGTGTCCAACTCTTTGTAACCCCATGGACTGTGGCTCAGACAGTAAAGAATCTGCCTATAATGCAGGAAACCTGGGTGCGATCCCTGGGTTGGGAAAATCCCCTGTAGAAGGAAATGGCAACCCACTCCAGTATTCCTGCCTGGAAAATTCCATGGACAGAGGAGTGTGATGGACTACAGTCCATGGTGTCACAAAGAGTCAGAGACGAGAGCTGCTAACACTTTCACTTTCATCACTGACTGTAGCCTGTCACATTCCTCTGTCTATTGAATTCTTCAGGCGAGAATACTAGAGTGGGTTGACATTCCATCTCTAGGGGATCTTCCTGATCCAGGGATCGAACCTGGGTCTCCTGCGTCATCTGCACTGGCAGGAGCATTCTTTACCACTGAGCCACCTGGGAAACCCAGGGGAGAATGTGGAACTATTAAGAAATCAATCAGAGGTCTCTTCAGATAAGAAACATTCTAAGAAAATTTATGTAATTATTATTTATTGTTAAAATTGCTACTACTATTATGTAATTTCCCATTTATTTCTGTTTTTCTTAGCTATGTCTCAATTTCCATGGATGGATTTCTTGATGTTCTTCCCCAGGTTGCATTGGTAATGAGACTTGCAGTTTTCTTCACACTTCCTTACAGCTTGGTTGATAAAAATCACAATTTTTTGTGTGTATGTGTGTGAAATATTCTGCTAGATAATCACACCTGTGGGCTCTTGTAACAACAGGAATAATGTGTTTTTTTTCCTAAATGGCTATATTCTAACTACTACTTGGATTAAAAAATTGCAACATTGAGTTGGCATTTTTACTGCTTAAAGATTTTGACCATAGAAATATTATTTGTAATTTTAAATTACCTGATCATGTCTTCAGTATTATTTTTGATATGTATTACACATTATGAAGTAGGTTGACAAGCTTATTTTCTTTATGCTGTGGTTATTGATTCTCCCAGGCTTTGAAGTGAAACTCTGTACTTGAATGTATGTGGGATAATTATGTTTCTCAGTTGTTGTGAGGACGATTGAAACAAAGTCAAGTGATGCACAAAAGCCTTAGATACATACATACGCAACTTTGGGAGGAGGGGTAGGAGAAGCTATTCATAATTTTATTAACTCATAGACATTTGAGTTTATGATTTCCTATTATTAGTCATTATACATAGGATTATGGTAGTTGGTTCTTTAATTACAGCACCCATTTAGAATATTCTAGTGTCTTAATGTGTTTTTGGGGAATTGTGGAACTTGCTTTTCCTATCCTGAAATGAGCTCATGAAAATGCATGAATGCTCTTGTCATTCGAGGTGGCAGGGGGTGTTTTTGGCAGTACAATAAGTTTTTCCCTATAAAGAATAGCTAGGATGTAGCAGTGGAGTGTTGGAATGCATGGAGATCAGATTAAATGGCTTTGAATTAGTATCTCTATGGGTTTTATATCTCAAAGTCAAAATAGTCATTCTCATCAGATAAAAATATTCTTGACTAGAGAAACTCTGATCCAGAAACAATCTATCATTTGAGTCCCCTGATTGTAATATGAATGGATATTCAAGTTCTAACATACTGAGAGTTAATGCTGTATCCCAGTGGTTTATTGAATCACAGTGCCATCTAAAGCGATCCTCTAAGAGGAAAACGAGTCAGAGTAAGTATTTAGGTACCAACTACCAGGACGCCTCTGTGTAGCACAATTCCTGATGGTAGAATTTGTAAATGAAGTTTCTGTTCAGCTCCTTATCCAGGCAGTGTTAGTTCTTGAAGTACAAAAGGCTTTGCTATAGGGTACTCTTATCTATGGACATGAACTTGAGCAAACTCCAGGAGATGGTGGAGGACAGGGTAGCCTGACCTGCTGCAGTCCATGGGGTCACAAAGAGTCAGACATGACTTAGTGACTGAACAACGACTCTTATCTTTAAGGTCCTGTGAATATAAAATGATGTCAGTATTGTAAAAAAATTCAGTGTATATGCCTGCCATCAGTAGCTGTGACATCGATAGGTATTTACAACTGAAGGGCCAGTTGTAATTACTTGATATGATCCCTGACATTACTTACTTTAAGTCATCAGAACTTTAAACTTGAAATGCCACTATGGCAATCTTTGGGGATTACTTTAAGTGATGAATGATGACTAGAGGCATTGTACCAAAGAATCATGCTCATTTTTTGACTTTGGAAACTAGGAATCTCTATAATTGTGATATGATATTTTTATCTAAGTGTTCCTGTGGATCATATTTGATATATTTAAAGCATTGTTTCTCTTTTACCTTTCAAACATTACCTGTAATTTGTTGAACTCTATTCAGAGTCTATAGAGACACTGTTTCCAATATATATAGCCTGAAGTACCACATTTTTCTTGTTGTTGATTTATGTTATTTGACTATTTCCTGACTTTTTTGTTCCCCTTGGGTCTCAAAATGTTATATATGGCATTATTTGACTGAACCTAGTAGACCACTTTAAAAAGAAGTGTCTGACTATAGATTCTTTGGTGATAAAAGATAAAATCTTAGGCAAATTCAAACAGTGTATCCAAACATGGCATATAAACTTAGTGACAATCAGATACAAAGTATATGCACTTTGGTATAAATGTTTGTTTTAAATAACAGACCTCCAAAACCTAAGTTATTTTTATGTAGTGTAAATAACAAGGCTTTTGAATTGCACTGAACTGAGTTAAAGTATTAGATCTTTTCTTTATTGGGTGTCAGTGCAAGAATCTTTGACCTTCAGTGTCTCCTCTCCGAAATGATACTTGTGTCTGTATATAAGATTGGGATAAGAATTAGAAATAACAGAAGTACCTGATGCATACTGAGAATCAATACATGGTGGTGGTGGTTATTATTATTTAAAATTACCCCTTCCCATTGGCCTCTGAATGTAAAAACATACTCTAATTGGATGATAGAATATTACCTACATGTAGAATATTATCTGTATATATAATGAATGGTATATCTGCAGCAGAATATTAAAAACATGTTGAATGGAATATGGAACTTCTGTGCTAGCACAATTTGAATGACAAGGAAACATTCTAACTTTACTGTTTAACCTTTAGCAAAATCTGACCTGGTTTGCTCATAAACTCAAGCCTAATTTGTGGCAAAAGAAAGCTTTCTTTTAAAAATATGAAGCAATAAAAATAATATTTTATGCATTAATTTTAATCATCTTTGCTAGTCAATAGCAGCCATATTTATTAAAGGCTAATAAAAAAATAGAAACCCATCCATACCTTAATGAAGTTTATAATCTGCTTATAAAGAACAGTATTCATTAAAGATCTAAATAAAAATTGATAGCACCAAATGACAAGATGAAATGATGAAAAACTATATGTGTAAATGCTAAAGGGATATGGAGAATGAGCAGTAGTTTAGTGTTGAAATGCTTCTTGGAGGACATAAATGGAATTATTAGCAGGTTGGAAAGGAGTTAAGGGGTGGGGTAAGGAGTAGAGATCCACAATCAAGTGAGAGTAAGAGTTGGTCAAAGAAACTTGGATTTTGAACTTTGTTGAAAATTCCGTTAGTGAAAAATGTGCATGAGATTTATTAGTTTCTGATTTCCCAACTGTAACAGAGCTGTTTTGGTACCAGTATTGATTAAAGGTCCCAGTTGGTGACAATGTCTGGTTTATTCATTTATAACCTCAATGTGGAACAAGTATCTCAGAAAATTTAAAATTGCAACTTCTTTTGCAATTTTGCAGGACACATTCATGTGAGAAACAATCTCTTATACGTTGTCTCACTTTTTCCTTCTATTTTGTCTTTTAAGTAGAATTAGTGATTCTTGGAGAAGGCAACGGCACCCCACTCCAGTACTATTGCCTGGAAAATCCCATGGATGGAGGAGCCTGGTAGGCTGCAGTCCCTGGGGTCGCTAAGAGTTGAACATGACTGAGCGACTTCACTTTCACTTTCCCCTTTCATGCATTGGAGAAGGAAATGGCAACCCACTCCAGTGTTCTTGCCTGGAGAATCCCAGGGATGGCGGAGCCTGGTGAGCTGCAGTCTATGGGGTCGCACAGAGTTGGACACGACTGAAGCGACTTAGCAGCAGCAGCAGCAGTGATTCTCAGAATCATCTGAAAGAAAGAAGCTCACTGAGCATTGAATATGCATGTTACCTTAATTGCCAAATTGTGCCTCAAATTTTAGGTCAGCAATTTAAAATTTGTACAACAGGTTTGGTATGAATGAAGTCAATAGATTTTTCTCATGCATGGCTTATGTATTGAGTGCTTTCCTGAAATATATATCATCCTGCAAGTGGAAAATGTATTGATCAACAATTGATGGATTTCTTTTTCTAGTGCTACCTGGGTTTACCTGTGTAAAGTAGATCACATGAGGGCCAGGGTGGTAATACACAATCTTGCAGACTCAAAGAGGCTCTCACCCTGCAGAATCATGAACTCGGATTTTCTCTCTTGAGATATTACTTTTAAGCCCCAAATAATTTCCCGTTGGCTCTGAACAAACATTAGCATAGGGGAATCTATACTAGTTTGCATGACTGTTCTAGTCACAGTGTTGATTAATAAAGTAAATTCAATCCATTTTACAGCATACAAGCTCTTGCATTGTTTCTCATCTGAATTGTCAAATGTCATGAATAGAGGCAATCTAATCTTGAACTATCACTAGAAATAGTTTCAGGGTATCTTGTGCATGTTTAGCATAAAGAAACCATGTCATGTACTCTTAGAAGGGATTTTAGAGGTCAGTTGCTTCCTGTCTAATCAAAAACAGGAAGTCCCTCTTCAGTACCCCAGGAATAAGCCAGAAGGGCAGGTATTGACTCAGTCTGAGGGACAGCAGTCACACCAAGACATCAGAACTGGGGAAACTGAGCTGTGATGTGCTTATTCAAGCAGAACTTGAATAAGTGGATGAGAAAGTTTGATTAGGTACCTTCTACAGTTCTTTCTACAATTCCATAAAATCTTGCACATTCCAGTTTAACCAGATTTCAGGTTTTGTATAGGTGTAAGTCGGGTAAAAAGAATACAAACCTTCCTGGAGGATTTAAGCAAATCAAGTTACACTGAAAAAGAAAGCATACTAATGAAAAGGTTAGCTTTCCATTTTAAGAAGATCTGAAAATGACAAGAGAGGAATATAGCAAATGGCTATTCAGTACTGTTGATGATTAAGCAACATGAGTTTGCTCCATGGCAGAAATATTTCATCACAGCAGTCAAAGTGTTCTGAGACCACAGACTCTCTGTTAGGCACTGTGCTGAGCGCTTTTGCTGTGTTATTTTCTGAAGTGTTCCCAACATCTCCATGAGGTAGATGTGTTGTTATTACCCTGTTTTAAACATGATGAAACCAAGGCTTAGCAAAGCTAAGTAGCTTGTTTGAAGTCATACATTCAGTGAATGGAAAAGCTAGAATACAAACCAGAGTATCACCTAACAGCTGCTATATAGTATGAACCTTTAACCAGTAAAAGGAAAGACTTATGTAGCTTATAACCATCATTGGTCAATCACACGTGTTGAAGTGCCTAGGAATATAATGTCTTCCCCTATGGTCCAGCAGTTCCACCTTAGTGTATGTACCCAAAATAGTTGAAAGCAGAGTCTCAAAGAGATTTGTACATCCCTGTTCATAGCAGCAATTTTCACTGTAGCTAACAGGTGAAAACAACAGACTAATGACTAAATAAATGTGTATACATACAGGGGACTATTACTCCGCCTTAAAAGGAAAGAAATTCTGACAAATGTTGCAGCGTGTATGAACCTTGAGGTCATTATGCTAAACAAAATAAGTCAGTCATAAAAAGACAAATGTAGTACGATTTCACTTAGGTACCTAAAGTAGTCAGTTTAATAGGGACAGGGAGTGGAGTGGTAATTGCCAGGGGAATAGGGAGTTATTGTTTAATGGGCATAGAATTTCAGTTTTGGAAGATAATAATCTTGAGAGTAAATGCACCATGACATAATGTGTTTACTACTGGAATGTGCACTTAAAACGGTCAAGATGGTAAATTTTATGTTATATATGTCTTATCACAATTTTTAAAAAGTGTCATGATGTCTACTGTGTATCTCCAAATATTTCCCAAAACTATATATGTGCATGTTTATAAATTGAGCCACAATTAGCAAATATTAACAATTATTGAATTTAGGGAGAGATTATATGGATATCTACTATTGTTTTAACTTGTATGTATGTTTGAAAGTTTTGTAATAGTTGAAAGAAGTGTAAAGTTATGAGTAACAAAACTGATTCCATACTTACTTAATATTTAAAATAATTACCAAATCTCCTTTAAGTTACAACTTAAATCTGATATCTTCTAACACATTTTTAACTGTTCAAAGTCTTACAGACTTATCTGGAGCTATATCCTCCAATTTTTTTGTATGTGACTGTTTTAATTATCTACTGCTGTATACCAGTAGGTGCCCCCAAATAAGTAGCTTCCAATAAGAATGAGTTAATATTGCTCATGAGTCTGTGGATTGCTAGAGAGTTTTCCTTCTGGTCTCACCTGAGATTGTGTGTCACCACTCACCTGGCACACAGGCATAGGCTATCAGAGTGTTGGATTTTCTTGCATGTGGCTTTGCTACATGGTTAGTACAGGCTGCAGTGGGTCTCAGGCTGGTGACATTTCTTACATGGCAGCTAGACATCATGAGAGCAAACATGGTAGTTACCCGGCTACTTAACAACTGGGCAGAAAAGTTAACAGCATTACTTCTGCCTCTTCCTATTGATGAAAGCTAGCTACAAGGCCATCCTCGATTCAAGGGAAGGTGAAATAGACGCTACTTGTTTTTACCTTCTTTGATGCTATTTGCACCTACTCATGGGAGAAGCAGCAAAGGATTTATGGCCACCTTTAATCTACCACAACATTGAAAACCGTTCATTCTCTCACACTGTGGTTTAGATTCTGCATTAATGAGTAAGAGGCAGTCTTGCTCTCTTTCATAGCACAGTTCAATCCTGAGAAGGAAGAGGGGAAAGGAAACTGACATGGATTAAGTAACCATGGGAGGCACAGTGCTAGTTTCCTGTCCTTCACAAAAAATTCTAGGGTAGCACTTACTATCTGTATTTTACAGGTGAGGTAGCTGAGGCTCTACCTGGTTAAGAAGCTGCTGACTCGAAGTGTGGAAAGTAGAGAAATTCAGCCCCAATTCTGCTTTGCACTTTCCTCTTTCCTAGATGCTTCATATGCAAAATAAAACAGAAAATCAGCCTCATCAATTTCTAAGATCCTTTATAGTTGTGCCAGGATGTTGATCCGATGTTATATAATGAGTGCATTATACTCTGAAGCCCTGCTCCTTCCAGCCTCTCCTTTTCCCCTTCTATACCATCAATATACAGCTTCCACTGTCCTCTAAGATCCTTAGGGATGTCATTCAATGTTTGATCTCCATGTCTTCACTATAGCTTGGGTATGCTCCAGCCTACCTACATTCTCATCCTTCAGGGTCTAGCTGTGTAACGTCCTTGATAAAATGCCATCTCCCAGGCCTGCCTTCCTATGCACCTCAGCACACTTTGTGAAATCCTGCAATGCAGTGGTTTTCAACAAGGCCCAGTTTTGCCCCCAGGAGATGTTTAGCCAATGTTTGGGGACATTTGAGGTTTTCACAACTTGGGGCATGTTGCTGGAATCTAGTGGGCAGAGGCCAAAGATGCTGCTAAACATCCAGTAATTCACAGGACTCCCCTGCCACATACACATACACACAGGACTCCCCTACACACATACAGCAAAGAATTATCTGGCTCAAAATGTCCATAAGTGCCAAGGTTGAGAAACTTGACACAGAACATCTTGTCACATTGACTTGTTAATTGCTTGCATGTCTCCTACTCCTGATTAATTATGAGTTTTTGTGAACATGTTTTATTTTCTATTATTGTACCGCCAGTACATGACACATGGTAGGCACTCAGTGAATGTGTTCTGATCAGATGAATCAAACCCAGAATGTGACCAAAGCCTTAGGAAAGTGTAACTATAAGGGGGTGTCACTTAAGGGAAGAGATTTCTTCCCACTGTGACTGGTCAACCGGGAAGGATTTTGAAGAGAAGGTGGGGTTAGAGAAGCCATCAAAGGAATAATAGGTTGCTGAGCAACAGAAGAGCACTTGAGGGAAAGGGACCAGTGCAAACAGCACAGGGGAGAAAGAGAAGCACCGTGTGCTTAGGAAAGAGGGTTGTGCAGTGTGACTGGAACACTGGATGTGTAAGGAAAGAGTTGCAAAGTAAGACCTAGGGCTGGGAAGTTTTGGCTTGGAATGACTGCCTACAGAGTACATTTCAGTCATCAGTAAGGACACTTAGAAGGTTTTGATTGGAAAGGAGGTTTAGTGTTGTTCTTAGGAAGGTTGATCTGGTAACAGGGTATCAGAAAGAAGAGAAATACAGATTCATTGAGCAATCATTGCTCTTGTTCAGATAATGAGTATCTCCTCAGAAATGATGCCGTTGGAGGCAAAAAAGAGAAGTGGACACACGACGTGATTTGGCACCCCGAGTAGATGGCAAGCTAGGTGAGGACGGGAACTGTGACGTTTACATCTGTGTCACACACGGCACTTCACCTGGCAGAGGAAGCACACGGAATACATAGTCAGTACATGCGTGAGCCAGATGTACTCCATTGAGACCAATTTCCACATATCATTGGGGAAACAAATTTCATTTCTTTCTGGAAAAGAAAACAGAGTTGCTGATTGGTGTTTTGTTCATTGCTTGATCAGCGGTAGGATAGATGGCCAATGTACAAATGTCAAACCAGGAGAGGAAACCACAGTTTGGAGGATTAAATCAAGACAGGCTAGACCATCCTTTCGCTTCTCCAGCTGGCATCTCCACGCTGACAGTGCTTCTTGTCCTGCTCACTGTGGACACATGCAGAAACTCGCAGAGAACGTCACCCCTCCAAGTGACGAGTGACGGGCAGCACCATGCGAAGATGAGTTTCTCTAACCTTCGTGTGTTTACTCTGTTATCAGGGTTTTGCACACCTCCCCTAGGGTGGAAGAGGTAATTAAATTTTAGTATAAAAGACTTCCTACCAGACATCAGGCTTCATGGGGGAATAAAAGTAAATAATAGATAGCAGGAACTATCAACCAGTGATTAGAGCTTGTCCTGCTTAATTAGTTCAAAATAACTTCAAGGTAAGATTGTGGAGATTTGTAGATACTCTAGAGTTGATCAACACAGGATGGGATTCAAAATGGGGTAGAATTCATCTTTAAGAGGTAGTCTGGGCTGGGAAACAGTGGGAAATAGAGTGGGCTATCATTTTGGCTTTTTCACTGACTCCTGAGGTAACCTGTGTAAGGCACACCTTTATTCAGATTCTCCAGTTTCATTAAAAATAAGAGTAGAACAATGTGGTCCTTACACTCTGCTTGGGAGAATTTGGGGGTTGATATGATTCATGTTCATAGACATAATAACAGGAGAAAGAGGGTATGAGTATTGAAGCCAGATTGTCTGGGTTTGAAGCTTAGCTTCATCACATCCTAGACAGATGACCTTGAGCAGCAGATCTGTCAGTCCTCTGCCTCAATTCCTTAACTGTAAGAGGGAGATAATGATTGACCCGGCCCCTCTGTGTGTGGTAATAGGTTAATACATGTAAAGCTCTTAAAAGATGGCTGAACACAAAGTAGGTGCTCAGTACATTGAAGTCCTTGCTATTAATCACTATTACTGTCTTTATTTTGAGCTTCCCGGGTGGCGCTAGTGGTAAAGAACCTGCTGCCAATGCAGGAGACATAAGAGATGCAGGTTTGATCCCTGGGTTGGAAAGGTCCCCTGGAGGAGGGCATGGCAACCCACTCCAGTATTCTTGCCTGGAGACTTCCATGGACAGGGGAGCCTGGCGGGCTATAGTCCATGGGGTCACAAAAAGTCAAACATGACTGAAGCAACTTAGCACACAGCTGCTGCTGCTGCTGCTGCTAAGTCGCTTCAGTTGTATCCGACTCTGTGTGACCCCATAGATGGCAGCCCACCAGGCTCTGCCGTCCCTGGGATTCTCCAGGCAAGAATACTGGAGTGAGTTGCCATTTCCTTCTCCAGTGCATGAAAGGGAAAAGTGAAAGTGAAGTCGCTCAGTCGTATCCAACTCTTAGCGACCCCATGGAGTGTAGCCTACCAGGCTCCTCCATCCATGGGATTTTCCAGGCAAGAGTACTGGAGTGGGATGCCATTGCCTTCTCCGTAGCACACAGCATCTTTATTTTATTGTATCTTTAGTGGATGTGTTGTACATTAGTCAGTATATAAATAATTTTATTCAATAACTGGAATATCCTTAAGGCACAGCAAACCCCAGCACCAATACTAGACTTACAAACAAAAATTATGTGATAAGCCTTGAGAAATCAGTAGGTTTTAGACAAGTAAGAGGGAGCAGGAATTTCAGAAACAGCTGACAAACCGGCGAGAATGGAGATTGGGCCAGATGGGTTTGGTGAGGGAGCAAGGAGCCTGGCCTTGCCAAAGAAGGGGTTGCTTTGCAGAGTAGTGGGAAATAGAAGCCCTCAGAGCCAAGGATGTTAGGCTCCCTAGCGGCTCTCCAGTGTAGTGGTGTGGAAGTATAGAGACTGGGCTAAAGGTGAATAGATTAAATTGTACCAAGAGTGATGAAAATTACTGGCAGTGATAAAAATCAAGATGTCTCTCAGTGAGTTGCAGTACCAGCAGAGTTTGAGGCTGGGGAATGCTTCTGACTCCCACTGCCAGTGACTAAATGCATCTACCCAAACTGATGCTGTCATAGTAATGGAACCATACTGGTTGGCTTCGGATTTTAGTCTATAAACTGGCTGCCAGATCATAAGTGTGGTATTAATATCTCCTTTTTGCATTCTGAAGGAGCCATTATGTCCTTGGTAAGTATACAGTACAACTATGTGTATATAATATGCATACGTATACATATATAAAGTGCCAAATTTTTAAAACAAAATTTTAAAGAAGGCTGTTTGTCATTGAGGCTCTCTCATCCTTCCTTGGCTTTTTGCTAAACATTTTGTCTTTTTACTCCCATTACCATAGCCCTGTGGTCTCTGCCTGTGTTCAACAAATTCTAACTAAAAGTTCCTTTAAGCCATTAATACTTGGTGGGTAAAACTATAATAGGTGAAATTGAAAACATAAAGCTGCATAGATCCAAGTGAATAACTTGCTGCTGGTGAAATTTCAGGTTGTAGAAGAATTATTTTGGGTGAGCCACCCTTGATTCAGGCAATATTCTATTCTGACCATGGAAAGATAGGTGCTTTCTGCCTATAGGTATATCTGACCTACATAATAAAAATCATAAGAGATTTTTCTAACTTGTTGCTCATTTGCTCAGTCGTGACTGACTCTTTGTGACCACATGGACTGCAGCAAGCCAGGCTTCCCTGTCCTTCACTATCTCCTGGAGTTTGCTTGAATTTATATCCGTTGAGTTGATGATGCCATCCATCTCATCCTCTGTTTGCCCCCTTCTCCTCCTGCCCTTAATCTTTCCCAGCATCAGGGTCTTTTCCAGTGAGTCGGCTCTTTGCATCAGGTGGCCAGAGTATTATAGCTTCAGCTTCAGCATCAGTCCTTCCAGTGAATGTTTAGGGTTGATTTCCTTTAGAATGGACTTGTTTGATCCCCTTGCTGTCCAAGGGACACTTATGAGTTTTCTCCAGCACCACAGCTTGAAAGAATCAATTCTTTGGTGTTCAGCCTTCTTTATAGTCCAACTCTCGCATCCATACATGACTACTGGAAAAACCAGCTATCATTTATCTCTACTAAAACTTACATCCTCAAAGACAGGTGCTGTGTCTTATTCTTCTGTGTTTGCTTGGCTTATAATAGCACCTGTACATATACGTGCTTAATAATTATTTGTTAATGGAATGCTTTCATAATGCATCAGGGTCCCCAAAGCTATTTACCCCAAATTCCCCCTCTGGATCTGTCTTTTTAAATAAAATAACCTAATGGACTGTGAGTTAATATCTCATTTATCGGCATATTCCATCCACACCCTTTGTACCTCCCCTTCCACCCTTGCAGAGTGTCCATTAATGTTTGTGAAGAAAGGAAGAAATAAATAACTTGGTAATGAGAATAAGCCGTTGGCCCCGTGTTGAGTGTTGTCTTGGTATTCTGAGAAAAGTGATCGGCTGCCGAATATTAAGAATGTCAAGTGAGTAGCAGAGGGACATTTTTCCTGAAATATTCAGATCAGTCTCAAACAACTTTTTACCTCTTTCCTCTTAGGTGCTGAATACAAAGTTTTGTTTGAGAAATAAATAGTTGTTAAGCTGTTATGTGTTACCATGGAAGGTGGTAACATTTTAATATGCTTTGCTGTTTGTAGGCTTTTAATGCAGCATCACTATATGAGGAATTGTGTAGATGTGGGCACTTAGAATCAGGGTAAAGGGAGTGAGGAGACGTACTCTTAGGATGCAAGGGTCATTTGCTGTATCCCTGCTCAGGATCATTCCCAAAGTGTAGGAACAACTACGGGGAGAAAAGTTTATGACTCAGTTTGAATGAATAATTAGTACTGTATAAATTTAGGGGGCAAAAGGCTTATGCAGATGTTTAGTAAAATTTAAGAATGCAATGGTGTAATAAATTATTCTAGGATAAATTTTCCGCCTCTTCTCAAGACAGGTAAAAGTTCCCTTCTTTCTGTGTAAAGCCTAGTATCCAATTCTGATTTAATATTCCCACTCTGTTTTTGTAATTAAAACATCATTTATACTGAGAATAATTAAGACAACTGTACATTTGATTTTAAAATCAGTTTTGAGTATTGTGCCTTGTCAAGCTACAAGAATGGTTCCTGCAGCTTTTACAACTTAGCATTAAGAAGCAGACAGTGACCGCAGGCACCTGAGTGGAAGGTTTGACAGTTTGATAAATTAGGAATGACACTTGCCAAAATGGCCGTCCTTCCTGCAGCCTGCCAGTGGAGCATTTGCACACTGTTAATTGAATTGGCAATTTGTGTAACAGTGCCTGCCCCTGAGCTTTTGTAACGCCGGATCTGCCATTTAACTCTGATAATCCAGGACTTGGGAATAAGGACGAAAAGCTTCACATGATATTACTGCAGATTTAAAATGACAGTCGGGGACCTTGTTGCCAATTTCCCATTAAATGAGAAATAATTAACAATAGCAATAACAGAGTCTTATAAAGCTGGAAAGTTAAATTGACTTTTCAGCACTAGTATCGTACAAAATTGCTTCTAGTATGATTATTGGATTGCCCTTTCAAGATTATATACCCTAAATAGTTTCATATGATGAACCAAACATGGGACGTTTTGTAAGCTAATCTGTTTGATTGTTGTGAAAATCTTCTGATTATCTACAAGGATGGTATCAACATTAAGAATTTGCTTTATGCTATAGAATTTCATAGAGATAGAGACCTTAATGAAATAACAGAGATTCATATTTCCTTAATCTTGCTAGTAATTTATGAGAGCTACAACAAAATGTTGAACTACAGCTAGATAATGTCAACTATAAGTATTTATAGAGTACTATATGTGACTTTCTTGTGTGTCCTCCTTTGATGCTTCTCAGAGTTTTAAGAACTCTTGAGTAATTTTTGGTGTGTGTTTGAACAGCAGTTTGTATTTGGAACAATGGTTTAGAACAATACCGATTCCTGGCACAGGGTTCTTTTTAAAATTGCAAAATATGTTAATTTTCTATGATTTTCAAACTCATGGAAGTTTAGGTTTCACTGTTACTATCTGTTTAGTTCTAAAGTTCAGGTCTTTTGGGGTGGTATTGAGTTAGTCATGTCAGCCCGGACTAGAGTGGTTCTTACCTGATACCCTCTGAATGGCCATATCCAATGGGTACAGTCAGCATTTGCAGTTAAATATTTTGACTGCCACCACTGTTGATCATATACTGGTATGTTGATATTTGATAGGTAAGGAGTGGGCTCCAAAACAGCTAGAAGAGTTTTAGGAACCAAGTTGATGGCAAAGATGATCCGTTTTCAAATTTTAGGTCATTTTCATTATAGACTTTCATTTCACAATGGGATATTCAGGATATTCAAGAATAGGATAGAATCTTCTGTTTTTTGTTTTTTGTTTTTTTTAACTGTGGTTAGGAAATAAGATAGTCTTGCTGTGTTTTTTGAGTTTGCATTTTTTTGACCAATTAGTGCATTTCATTGATTTAATGTGAGGACAGAATGTAGGAATGGAAACCTCCAGATAGAGTGGGGAAAGAACCTGTCATCTTGATGGAGATCTGGGCTTTTCTATGTAGAGGTTACAATTGAAGCCTGAAACTGTGGTGACTGCCAGGGAAAAAACAGAGAGAGAAAGAGTGTTCTGAGCATTAACAACTTAGGCTTAGGAGGGGGGCAGAAGTCTATGAAGGAAACCATAAATACAGAAGAATAGAGGAGAGAGCATGGAGTGGAACGAGGTGAAAATGAACTTTAAAACAAAGAGCACAGTATGTGGACTCATGGCGCCTGGGTATTTTTAACACCTCAGTGCTATAAAATTTGGCAAGTCAGAAAGACTCCTGAATTTCCATCTCTTCACTGAGAAATGGGGATAAATAAATGCCTGTTTTTACCTCATGAGGGTTTTTTGGTATGAAAATTAATTGGATTATTTTATGTGAAAACAGTTTGCAAATTATATGAAAATACAAGCTGTTAATAAAAGTAGCAGTATAGTAAGAGCATAACTTAGAGGGAGAAGTGGTCAGAGCTTCTAAAAGCTGTGGAACTCTGAGAGAAAAGGAAGAGGAAGGATGCCCATGGAGGATGGGAACATGTTCTTCTGAGCCACGTGCAGAGTTTGATGTTCGTACAGTGGTGAGGACAGATGGCAGGGTGCAGAGCTTACAGAGAGACCAAGTTTGTAAAGAAATGCAGTAGCAGGTGTATATGTCAAGGTGGTGGTGGAGCTGCCTGTTATCCCCAGAATGATGGGGATGTGTGTGCAAAGGACTGATGAGTGTTACAAAACAGGAGAGTAACTTGGCATGAAAATTACTGCATTTCCACACTTCAAAATGTCTCTGAAATTGAAAACATATCTTGTAATTGATGTATGTGCTTAGTATGATGATATTTCTTTTTTTTTTTTTTCCCCAGGAGAACTGATAGTAAACTGATGACATATTTAAAAATTAATGGCAGCTTAAGATTGTTGCAGTTTGGTAAAATGTTACTATGAACATAGCTTGCTGGTGGCAGGCTTTGTCATGCTTAATCATTAAAACATTTGAAAGATTTCTGTACCTGTCCTCATCCAACATTAGGACATGATTTTATTGATCATTTGTTGAGTACAAATCATATGGAGTGCTTATGGTATATTAGATGCTCTACTGGGGTATTGTATACATAATGTCATTTAATTCTGAAAGTCATACTAGGAATTAGGTACCGTTTTTAGCCCCCTGCATTATATGTGAGAAAACTGAGGCTTAGATTAGAGGCTATGTTACTTAAAATCCTGGCTTGCTGTAAATCTGATGCTAGGTTACATGCTATTGAAAAATCAAAGGTACATACGAGGTGCTTTGTTCCTCTGGGTTACAGCATAGGAAAGCTAAAGCACATATTCAGAAAACAACCATGTAAGGGGAGACACACTACAAGTACTGTCAATAGCACAACAGAGGCACAGGCAGGCTAGAAGGATCCTGTGAAGAGAGACATTATTTCCAACTAGGAAATGAGGGGGAGTTTCCTCATGGACAGCAGTAATATTTGAGCAAGTAGAGATGAAGAGTTGGTAACACAAGCAGAAAGAACCAGGTGAGTGAAAGAAATGGAAGCTTCCAAACAGCATGTGTGTTGAGGAAATACTAAGTTACCAGGGTTAACTGGACTGGAGTGTGCTTGAAGAGGAATCAGTTCAGTTCAGTTCAGTCACTCAGTCGAGTCCAACTCTTTGCAACCCCATGAACCGCAGCATGCCAGGCCTCCCTGTCCATCACCAACTCCCGGAGTCTACCCAAACCCATGTCCATTGAGTTGGTGATGTCATCCAACCATCTCATCCTCTGTCATCCCCTTCTCCTCCTGCCCTCAATCTTTCCCAGCATCAGGGTCTTTTCAAATGAGTCAGTTCTTTCATCGGGTGGCCTAAGTATTGGAGTTTCAGCTTCAACATCAGTCCTTCCAATAAATATTTAGGACTGATTTCCTTTAGGATGGACTGGTTGGATATTCTTGCAGTCCAAAGCACTCTCAAGAGTCTTCTCCAACACCACAGTTCAAGAGCATCAATTCTTCGGTGCTCAGCTTTCTTTATAGTCCAACTCTACATCCATACATGACTACTGGAAAAACCATAGCCTTGACTAGATGGACCTTTGTTGGCAAAGTAATGTCTCTGCTTTTAAATATGCTATCTAGGTTGGTCATAACTTTCCTTCCAAGGAGTAAGCGTCTTTTAATTTCATGGCTGCAATCACCATCTGCAGTGATTTTGGAGCCCAAAATAATAAAGTCAGCCACCTTTTCCACTGTTTCCCCATCTATTTGCCATGAAGTGATGGGACCAGATGCCATGATCTTAGTTTTCTGAATGTTGAGCTTTAAGCCAACTTTTTCACTCTCCTTTTTCACTTTCATCAAAAGGCTCTAATTCTTCTTCACTTTCTGCCATAAGGGTGGTGTCATCTGCATATCTGAGGTTATCGATATTTCTCCCAGCAATCTTGATTCCAGCTTGTGCTTCCTCCAGCCCAGCATTTCTCATGATGTACTCTGCATCTAAGTTCAATAAGCAGGGTGACAATATACAGCCGTGACATACTCCTTTTCCTATTTGGAACCAGTCTGTTGCTCCATGTCCAGTTCTAACTGTTGCTTCCTGACCTGCATACAGTAATAGTGAGAAATAAAGGCAAAATATTCAGTGCATTTCCAAAGGACACCACCCAGTGTTTTGTTCATATACTTAGGAGTAAACAGTTTAATTTTTTTGCCAGTTATTTCGGTTTTGTGTTGCCACACACTTGGTAAAACCGTCCCTGGAATTATAGTAGATTTCTAATTTGTTCTTAGTTATTTTGTGTTTTCAAAATGTTCTGCAGTAACATTTGACTATAAATAATCATGGTGGATATTATTTTAATAGTTCAATTGACATAAAAATTTATTTTAGAAAATTTAATGGAAGGAAACACTCTGATTTTTAATGGTGATGCTGAGCTGTCATGTCAAGATGAAGAGTCTCAGATGAAATTAACTGAGTCGGGATCGCGAAGAACCTGGGTGAAGTTCTTCTCATTTTTGAAGCTTCCTCTATGATGATAGTTACTTCTCCTTTTTAATTGTTGGATGATAATGGTTTATTTTCTAATTTTTAAAACATTTTCTTATAGAGGTTACAAATACATATCTGCATATTCTTGTTATATATCTATCATTCTTTAAAAATACAGTTTCATTCATTAGTTTTCCCTATTATTTTTTCTCTGTTTATTTGTGCTTACAAGACAAAGTATCTCTATTTTCTTTCTTTTTTTGTTCCTTCAGATTTTCTTAATTGTGCTTTTCCTGAATTCTTCAGATAAATACTTACTGTTTTATTTTTAAGTTGTGAGTTTTATAAAATTTATCGTTAAAGGTATGTATTTCCCTCTTAAGTACTGCTTTGGCTCTGTCACACAAATTTTAACATGAACTGTTTTCTACTTTATCCACTCAAAATCTCTTGAAATATCTGATTTTTATGTTAAACTCAAAGGGTTTAGTAATGCAATTTAATTCTGAAACACTGAAGATTTTAAACATCTTCTTGGCATTTATTATTTCATTATATGTTTGAACACTCAGGCAAATGATGCCTTCAAAACTCCTTAGGCTGATAGTTCATATATGATGTTCTGCTCTTTGCTTTAAGGATTAGACACATTCCACAGATACTGCTATCTGTGTGACAAGATATGTGACACGCCCTGCTCATTAAGGTTTTATTCTAGAGTAGGGTGGAGGGAACAGGCAACAGACAAGCAAATACGCTAACAACATGATTCAGGATAGTGCTGAGTCCTATAAAGAAATGAAGCAGAATGATGTACTAGAGGTAACATTGTATGGGTACATGTGCTGCTATTGATCGGTGAGCAAGGAAGGCCTCCCACAATTAAGATTTTGACTGAGACCTTGATAACCAGAAGGAGCTGGCCACAGCAAGTCTAGAGACAGAGAAGTTCAGTGGAAGTGACAAGCACAGAATTTCTCAGGTAGGAGCTAACTAGGTCTCTTCTAGGAGTAGAATTAAAAAAAAAAAAAAAAAAAACAAAAAAAAAACAAAAAACACAGCCAGTGAGGCTTGGGTGTATGAATTGGAAGGACAGACTCAGATGAGGTTGGTTAGACAGGCAGGGGCACAGTCGCGTGGGCCTTCTGGGACTCGGTAGGAATTGGGTTCTATTCTATGTATGATAGGAAATCACCGGATAGTTCTTAACAGAGAACACTATTAGTAGACCTTTTTCCTAAGCTTATCTTGAACATTAATATGAGATGGTGTGTGTGTGAAACACTCAAAAGGATGTCTGGAGCACATTAAGTGTTTAGGTGAGCATATGTTACTGTTAGATGGCAGTGAGCAATCTTCTGTCATTCTCTGTAAATGCTCTGGCACATACTAGGCAGTATGAATGTTTAAGTAACTAAATAAAAACCAAAGTGCATGGATATGCTCACTTCACCCTCACACCTTTGTTGTTTTTCATTTTAAACTTTAAAGTTGTTGGTTCTTAAAAACGTGTGTTCTCTAAATTGATGATCTCCAAATTCATTCTCGGGTACCTCGTGGGTGACCCTGGGCAAGTCACTCTTCAGAACTGTTGTGAGGATTAAATGAGATAATCTCAGCAGCAGGTGTAATGGTGGCATGTAATGTGCACTCAGCGTGGCTCTTTTAATGATCTAATTATAGTTCAGTACACTCTGTTTAGGTTCATAATTCCTTCAATTTGTGATTTAATTACTTGGAAGGATAATTCCATTCACTGTATACTAAATATCTCAAAGTGTAAAATAAGACTAAAATCCCCTTTCATGTCTTCACAGAGGCACTTTTATAGTTGTTAGACATCTCATATTCCACAGGCCTTCTCAGAAGCAGACAAATAAATTGATAGTCACTTAACATTCAGTTTGGAGGGTCAGGGAGTCAAGTTTTATGGAAAAGGTTATTCAAAGAGTCTGTTTTTTCTGAATTTATTTGTTTGTGAGGACAAAGAGAGGAGCTTGCAATTTATAATTTCTATTGAGCAATGACATACATGTAAAGAGATATTTTACTTATTTATGAAGAATAATTAATTATTTGCTGGCGTGAAGGAGGAAAGCATTCTAATGAAGGCATACATTTTAAAGCTTGAGGTGGAGGAGAGGAAACAAAAGTTGCCAAAATTTAAACTATTTACAGTTTGATGATTTAGTATGAAAGAGATAAAACATTCTTCAAACTGGTATGGTACTAAGGGTAGCAGTGAGTTGAAATTTATAATAATGCTTTATATGCTGCATCGTAACTCTTGAAATTCAAGCTTGTAAATCAGGAATCATCTTATCAGGGTAAGATCTCATCAGTATCCAGACATTTTTAGGGCTATAAAGTTGTTCATAATTTATACATATGAATATAGTACATGTGCAAGCAAACTTCAACTCTCTGGAACTTAAAGGAGATTATTTTGGATAAAAGGGGGCCTCTTCTTTAATCACCAAACTTTTTCTTTATTATTCAAATTATGATGGAAAGAATTTTTGTGTGGAAGATAATTTAGCCTTTTCTTTATGACTTAGGAATATTATTATGTATGCATTTCATTACCATGAAAATAATATGGTTGGTGATCTCAGGGACTTTTGGACTATGAGACCTGCTTTAACTGTATACCAAATTGACCTGTATTATAGTGCATTTTGAGAATTTTTCCCCTGTTGTTTATCTCCCTCTTTTTCTGTTGATCCCTTACCGTCAGTCATAATTCTTCTCTACTGTTAGCATTTATAGATGTCTCTTTTAATTTGCTGTTTCAGATCTGGCTTTAGCTTGGACACCCGGGTTTGTTGGCATTATGTATAAGCCAAGCATGAATAGAATCTGATAAAAGACAAAGGGATCATCTGTGAATAAAGTACCTGGACTCTGTGATAGCTTTTTTGATCTTTCAGAGGCATTTTCCAGGTTTCTTCATCTCATTTGCATCTTGGATGAGTAAAATATCCTTACATAAGGCTCAAAGTCACTTCCTGGAATAAACTGTCTTAGCTACATACATATGTGTGTGCATGTATATCATGTATAGTTCCCCAGCTATGAAATGTACTTCTGTCTTGTTCTCTCCCTACACTAATACGACCCCCAAAATAATGCTCTTCCTAATGATGTTTTTAGAGATCTAGAGAAAATGCTATCACTTCTCTAATTTCCTTTGCAGCTCTTGTTCCTGAAAATATTGTAGCCCAGGCTTTGTGCATTGAGTATGTAAATGAGATCTTTGAGGGTTCTACATAAAACTTTCAAGAAACAAGCCTTTCTCCCAGATTTTAAGTAATTAAAGCTTCTGAATTTTCCGGACTTTAAATTCACGTAAAATTATTCTAGTTGTAAAGTTCCCAAACTGATTTTATTTATTTCTCTAAGTTCCTTAATGTGGTTTCGCTGCTTGGCTTGACCTCTTGACTAAAATAAGTTTACCAGCCTTTCACCGAAATGATGCTTATCTTCACAAAGATAAATATGGCCATATTTCTAAAAAAAATTCAGATTAAGAAAGTAGGTTCCTGAGATTTATGAAGACTATTTTTCTTTTCAAATAATAGATCAGTATCATGGAATGCAGTTGGATACCTTGGAAAGCCATTAAATAGAAATACGTCATGATTTTTAGAGGAAGAAAGGCAAACATAGAGAGGAGAGGATGCTGTTAGATGGTTCACCCATGTAACAAACTGACCATTTGGGGCCAAGGAAGCTGATTTTTATGTTTTAAAATTAATCCAACCTAGATTAACCATGTCGCGTCCCCTTAACCACAGGCATTTGAATCTCAGGGTAGACAGCTGTTTGGATGTCCCACACTGGGACTGCTGCCCTCAACAAACGCTTCTGATTCTCCTACATGGTCACTTGGCAGCATCTATGTGCACCCATATGGCTGGATGGCATCGTGCCTGTTTACAAGTCGGTTGGATCATTTTCACTAGGACCCAGGTGCCAAGCAAACATAGATTCACTCTAACTGCCTACTGAACTATGCATCTTCTTTCTCAGAAACAGAACACCTCTCCTTGGTAATGACCTCCAAGTTTAAGGCAATATATTTATTTATTGGCATTTTATTGCCTTCACTACATTTTGACAAGCTCTCTGTCTGTAAAGATAACAAAGGAAACAAGAATAATGATATCTCCCGTAATTACGAAGCAGACAGTACCAAAAAAATGTAAAATACAAATTTGGGCTGTCACCTCTGACCTCTTAGTATGCACACAATTCCCAGAGCATCTATAGTCCTGCTTGAAGATGAAATGGAGCATTGGTTGCTTCCGTGACACTAAGACTGGTCATTTAGTTTTTCTTTTCACTAGCTTCACAATTTGAGTAGGAATAGTAGTTTTCACATAGAGGATATGATGAAGATATATGAGATGATACGTATGATATGCTTTGAGCTCCTTGAAATAAACTTATTTTATTCATGTGACTACTATATGCCTCAATGAAGGAAATTATGTTCTTGCCTTAGAATTAACAAATGGATGTTAAACAAGTTCAACATCTTCTGCTTTTTGCTTTCTAAACAGCTGACTTTTGTATACTACCTAAGTTTATAAAACAGTTTCCCCTTTATTGTTTTACTTAGTCTTCATGTAAAATCTATGAAGTAGGATGGTCAAATATTATTATTAGTTTTATTTTACAAATAATGGAAACTGAAGCTAAGAGCAGTATTGTGACTTATCTTAAGGTTTCTCAACAAGTTTGAAGTGAGAGTCAAGACTCCAACACATTTTTTTCCAGAGATTCCATTGCATTTAGGATGAAAGCGTCCTTGAGATAATATATGCATTTAGATGGATTCAGTTTTATTTCATTATTAAGTAAAACCTCCAAATAGTTAGGTTGATTGGAAAATGTATATTAACATACTCATTAAAAGTGACTTTAATAGGAAATATCCCTAACAGCTGCCATTGTAATTTATTGCCCTTATTTTCTCGTTTAATTTGCTTCTTGAGTAATGTTTTGGGTCAGTTTCTTGGCAACAGTTTTGATTTGATTGTTTCCTTTTGTTTAGGTCACAGAATTTTCATTTGCCTGAAAGGAAGAAAATTTGTCGGGATTCTAAAAACCCATAGTATTCGAGATGTGACATAAAATTTTAAATCTTCATCACTTATAATTAATACCAATTTATGAACACTGGCATGACTTTAAGTCCATTTTATTGGAGCAATTGAAAACAAATCAGAAAAGTTATGGGTAAAGGAGTTTTGAAGGAGACATGGCCTAATTTGACTTTGGTATTGCTTTCCTCTTTTAGTAAGGCATGTGTCAGAATTCTCTCCTGGAAAATTTTGAATCAGAAGTATAATGTAAATGGGAGAGAAATTTTATAACCAGGTGGATTATAAGATAAATTCTTAATGTTGACTGTGAATACGAAAGGGTTGAAAAGTTGGATTGTCATCGAGTCAGTGTTTGACATCTGAATAAGAAATATTTGGAAAGTAGGTATGGCAGTTCATTTTGTCTTATATTACAAATATCCCACTTTTCACTCCAATTTTAACCGTGTTTTAATATGAAAAAGACTTTTTTCACTTTTAAGAGTCTTGAAGTATATTTTACACACCATACCACCCACCCATTGTAAGTGTATTATTTGGATGCTTTTAGTACATTTCAAATTGTGACCATCACAACAATCCAGTTTTGAAAGAAATCCATCATCTCCAACAAAAAGTTCCCTCATACCCACTAATCACTGTTCCCACTCCTAACCAAGGCAAGCACCAACTTACTTTCTGTCTCTCTCTAGTTCTGCTTCTCCTAGAGATCTCATGTACGTATATCCATCAAATATGTAGTCTTTTGAGCCTGGCCTCTTGTGCTGGATCTTCTTTGCTTTGTGAGGGTTTTCTCCAGTTGCAGTGAGCAGGGGCTGCTCTCTAGCTATGGCACATAGGATTCTCATTTCAGTGGCTTCTCTTGTTGGGGAGCAGGGATTCTAGGCACATGGGCTCAGTTGCCCCACGGCATATGGAATCTACCCAAACCATAGCTTCTTTCGCTAGCATAATGTTCTTGAGTCTATTTAACTTGTATGTGTCTATATTTAGTTTTTTTTTTTTTTATTGCTGAGTATTAGTTTCCTGCATAAATATGCCATATTATATATGTTTTATATTATACATATATTTGTTTATGTATTATTTAACACTTGATATTTGGATTGTTTCTGATTTCTGGCCATTTTGAATAATGCTGCTATGAAAATTTACATACAAGTCTTTATGTGGAAAAATGCTGTCATTACTTATAGACACATAATAGTGTAATTTAATGTTTTACAGTGAAAGCATGTTTAATTTTGAAAGAAAATGGAAAAATTGTTTTCAAAAGTGATGGGATTGGACCATTTTATATTCCCACCAACAACATATGATGGTTCCAGGGTGATTTGTTTTTTAATATCCAGTTACAGTTTTTTTGATTGTGTAGTAGTATATCACAGCAGTTTTATTTTGAATTTGTTTTCTATTGCAGTGTAACAAATTACCACACACATAGCAACTTAAAACAACATACATTTTTATCTGCAGTTCCTCTGAATTAGGAGTCTGAATACAGGTTAACTGGGTCCAGTGTTGAGGCGCCCACTGAAGGACATCGTAGGGTTGTCTGGGGCCACAGTCTCATGTGAAGATTGAGGACCTCTTCCAAGCTCACCGGTTGCTGGAATAATTTAGCTCCCTGAGGATGTAGAACCGAAGTCCCCATTTTCTTGCTGGTTATCAACTGGGGATTCCCTCAGCTTCCAGAGAACACCCTGGAGTGGTCCTGGACATGTGGCTCCTTCCAGGGGCAGTTTACAGCATGGTTGTTTGCTTTTTCAAAGCCAGCAGAAGAACCCTTTGCACTTTGAGTCTCTCTTTCAGAAGACAGGTAGGCCTCTTTTAAAGGGTTTACCTCAACCTAGATGTCCATCAGCAGATGAATGGATAAGAAAGCTGTGGTACATACACACAGTGGAATACTACTCAGCCATTACATTTGAATCAGTTCTAATGAGGTGGGTGAAACTGGAGCCCATTATACAGAGTGAAGTAAGCCAGAAAGAAAAACACCAATACAGTATACTAACACATATATATGGAATTTAGAAAGATGGTAACAGTAACGCTTTATGCGAGACAGCAAAAGAGACACAGATGTATACAACAGTCTTTTGGACTCTGTGGGAGAGGGTGAGGGTGAGATGGTTTGGGAGAATGGCATTGAAACATGTATATTATCATATGTGAAACGAATCGCCAGTCCAGGTTCTATGCATGAGACAGGGTGCTCGGGGCTGGTGCACTGGGATGACCCAGAGGGATGGGGTGGGGAGGGAGGTGGGAGGGGGGTTCAGAATGGGGAACACATGTACACCCGTGGCTGATTCATGTCGATGTATGGCAAAACCACTACAATATTGTAAAGTAATTAGCCTCCAATTAAAATAAATTTATAAAAATAAATAAAGGGTTTACCTGATTAGATCAAGCCCATCCAGGATAATTTCCTATTTGAGTAACTCAAAGTCAACTGATTAGGAACCTGAGTTACATATGTAAAATCTCTTCACTTTTTATCTTACAATTCCACCTAATCGGGCATGATATCTCATCATATTGACAAGTATTATCCATACTCAAAGGGAGTAGTTACACAAACCAGAGAGTGAGAGTTTTTAGAGACATCTTAGAATTCTGCCTACCACTATTTCCTTAATGATTGATGAGTTGAGTGTCTTTTCATGTATTTATAAGCCATTCTTATTATCTTCTTTCCTGAAATGGTGAAATTTTTTACAAATATTTAACCATTTTATTGAGTTGTTTCTCTACTTATAGAATTATAAAAGGTCTTTATATATTCTGGATACATATACTTTATCAGGTTTATGATTTGCAAATATTTCCTCCCAGTCTGTAGTTTATCTTTTCATTTTCTTAATAATGTCTTTTGAAGAGACAAGGACTTTTAATTTTGATGAGGTCCAATTTATCATATTTTTTATAGATCATATTTTGAATGTCATATTTGAGAAATCTTTGCCTGATTAAAGTCAGGAAGATTTTCTCTTAGGTGTTTCTTCGAGAATTTTGTAGTTTTGCTGTTAAATTTAACTCTGTGATCCATTTTGAGTTTATTTTTGTACAGAGTATAAGTACCTAAGTTTGTCTGCTTATTTGTTTAGGTATATATATATATATATATATATATATATATATATACATACACACACACACACACACACACACACATTTACCTGTAACTCAGGTTCCTAATCAGTTGACTTTGAGTTAATCAAATAGGAAATTATCCTGGAGATATATATAAAATTATCCTGGAGATATATATATATATATATACACACATATATATATCTCCAGTTGTTTCAGAAACATTTCTTTAAAAGACTGTCTTTTCTGTTTGAATTGTCTTGATACTTTCATTGAAAATCAGTTGACCATATACGTAAGGGTTCCTTCCTGAACTCTCTCCTGTTTCATGGATATATGTGTCTATCTTATGTCATTACAACATTGTTTTGATTTCTGTAGGTTTAAAGTGAGTTTTCAAATTAGGTGTTGTAAGTCCTACAACTTCGTTCTTTTTTAAAATTGCTCTAGGTATTCTAGCTCATTTGTATTTTCATATAAATTTTAGAATCAACTTGTTAGTTTCTATAAAAAAAGTCTGTTGCAATTTTGATAGAAATTCCACTGAGATCAATTTGAGCAAAATTCCTGTGTTAACAATATTGAATCTTCCAAACCGTGAGCAAGGCGTATCATTTCATTTATTTAAATTATCTTTAATAAACACTAAGCAATGTTTTGTAGTTCTCAGTGTGCATACAAGTATTGTAATTCTTTGGTAAATTTATATATGTGTTAGTCATTCAGTCACGTTCGAGTCTTTGCGACCCTATCAGCTGTAGCCTGCCAGGCTCTTCTCTTCATGGAATTCTCCAGGCAAGAATACTGGAGTGGTTGCCATTCCCTTCTCCAGGGGATCTTCCCAACCCAGGGACCGAACCCTGGTCTCTTGCATTGCCAGCCAATTCTTTATTATCTGAGCCACTAGGGAAGCCCTCTGAACCAATATTTTTGATGACTGTTGTGAATGGAATTGTTTTCCTAATTTAATCTTTCAGATATTTCATAATATATTGTTTCATGGCTGACTTTTATTTAAATGTTGATCTTTTATCCTGAAACCTTGCTTGACTTATGTATTACTTCTAAAATTGTTTTGTGGGCTTCCCTGATAGCTCAGCTTGGTAAAGAATCCACCTGCAATGCAGGAGACCTCAGTTCAATTTGTGGATTGGGAAGATCCCCTGGAGAAGTGATATGCTACCCACTCCAGTATTCTTGGGCTTACCCTGGTGGCTCAGCTGGTTAAGAATCTGCCTGCAATGTGGGACACCTGGGTTTGATCCCTGGGTTGGAAAGATCCCCTGGAGAAGGGAAAGGCTGCCCGCTCCAATATTCTTGCCTGGAGAATTCCATAGACTGTATAGTCCATGGAGTCACAAAGAGTCGGACATGACTGAACAACTTTCACTTCACTTAGGATATTTTATTTATAGAGTCATATCATCTATGAATAAAGACAGTTTTAATCATTCCCTTTTAACTTAAGTGGTTTTAATATCTTTTTCATACCTTGTTGCACTAGCTGGAACCTTCACCACAATGTTGAAGAAAGAGCCTTGTAAGGAGAAAACTTGGTAATTTGGGGTGTAGCTTGAAAATAAAACAGAAACAGTTTGTTATTGTCCATTTCTCAGATGTAAATGTCTTTTCTGAATAGTTATTCTAAAAGCCATCTTTTGTCTAAAACCTTTCTTTTGATTTTTTACTTAAGAATTGTGATAAATCTGTTTTTTAAATAAACTGTTAAATATGCATGAATTAGTGGGATGGTAGAGAGATCCCTTTAAGTCTTTGCCAAGATCCAGTGATTCCCAATCCACGGAGATCATTATTGTCTTTTGTCTATGCTATTACCAAATCTTTTAGGCATGTTTTGGTGTAATATCACAACTTATACTCAAATATCACATGTTTTTCTTTCAAACGTTTTCTCTTTTCCCAAAGAAGAAATGTAAGGTGCGTTGTCTTGAAAGTCAAAGGACCTGGAATCTAATTGCTAGTTACCTGGTTGATTTTTGGCAAATCACTTACCTTCTCTGAACTTCTGGTTTTCATTCATTTGTGTAGTAAGGTGATTAGGTTTTATTTTATAAGCTTAAATACTATTCTGTGTTTTAATATTTTATGGTTATGAGGACACACTACTTTATGCATCGGCAACAAGAAAAATAAAATTAACCGTACTTTAAATAATTTTTAAAAATTAACTTTGTTTTCTAAATGCATTAGGGAATTGAAAAGACTCCATACAATCACAAGAGACACTTGTGTTAAAATAAAATTTTTTCTTGAATAGCATGGCCATCAAATAGGCAAAATTTAGGAATTAACATTAGACTTTCTGAGAAATTGCGTCATCTGAAGCTTACACATCTCTCATTTCCATTAAAATATAATGCAAACTATGTTTTTGCATACACCTTCAGGGAAGTCACTGCAGGTATTTGACTTACTTTTTTGTGTGTATAGCATTAGCACTGTGGAATTTTGTTTTAACTTGATTGTGTTTGACCTAACATTTTGTGCCATCAGAAATGTAGAATTCTATTTTAATTGTATTGTGCTTGGCATAAACTAACCTTGTAATTAAATGTGTAATAACACATGCCATAAAGTTTTCTGCTAGCCTACCATTTATTTATTATTGTTATACTAAATACATTGTCACAATAATGATAAATTTGAATATGGTACATTATTGCATTTCAACCTGATTCAAATTGACCTTTCAACTGACCATAGCATGCTGTCTCATTTAAGACCACAGTTATTAGACCTTAAAGTATTGAGGATGATCTTTTTCATTTTTATGGGGGTGGGGAGGCAGTGGGGCAAAGCACAGTATAGCGGCATCAGCTTACAGTGTTTAGCAGTAGCTCAGCTTTTTCAAAGCCTCTTTTTTTCAAGAGATGCTAAAAGAGTGTTCAAAAAAGATGAAAGCTACATGATTAAAATGAAGCATGCTATAATGTTTAACTGGCAGTTTATGCTACATAGTCTATATACTCTGGTCTAATCATCTTGTATTGTGTCTGACTAGTTTATAGTGGTTGAAAGTTTCTTGGCCAGAAAGGACCTTGTAAAATTAGTTCTTATTAGAAAAAGCATGGACGGCTGCAAAATTTGGAGACAGGCTGATTTTAGTCCTGCCAAACGACATAAATAAATAATCAGGAAGGTTTTTGTCTAATTTGGATGGAAAAAAAAATCAAGTGGTGTTTGTGTGTAGCGTTTTCTAATAGATAGAATTCCCATCAAACTAACATTTCAATTCTTTTTATAGATTTACCCCTGAATCCTTGTTTTAAGAAATTCTGATGTGTGCATGTGTGCGTACTTCCAAATTTAAAGATAACATATGACTGATAAAATGATAGAACTTGAATATAATACCTTGGGATATCCAAATTAAGTAAGGACATAAGATGATAGTCCTGGGTACCAGGACTCACGATTTGAAGTCATATTACCTGTGAGCCAGAGATAAAAAGCTTAACTATTTTTTTTTTCAATCTGATGGTTGGGCAGTTTTTTGGGGGGAAGTGGTTTGGGGTGGATTTTTTTGCAGTTTTAGTTACTTTTCTTTAAATTAGTAAGACCTGTGGTCTCCATCTCCTAAATGGGAACTCATATACAGTCATCTCTCAGTATCTGTGGGTTATTGATATCAGGACCCCATGAGTACTCAAATCTCCAGATGTTCAGTTCCCTTATATAAAATGTCCTAGTACAGTTGATCCTCTGTATCAGCAGGTTCTGCATCAGATACGGAAGGCTGTGGTTATTTTATTGTTGCTAGTCACATAGTGTGAAGAGTTTACATAAGAATAGCATTTTGGTGTTGGTTTATATGTAAGTTTTTTTTTTTTTTAACTTCTCTCTCCTTAGGTAGCAGTAGTTTTTTGCTTTCATTTTTTGAAATTCAGCATTTGCTATTTTGTTCACTTACCAGTTGTTAAGATTGCCCCCTACAGCCTGAGTGTTTTTTATAGGTTAAAGGGGAAAACATGAAAGTACCTTAATATGCTGTTTTGGTGAAAGAAACAGGTCAGTTTTCTTAGGATTCTCTAAATTCCCAGAGTAATGGAAATAAAAGCAAAAATAAACAAATGGGGCCTAATTAAACTTAAAAGCTTTTGCATAACGAAGGAAGCTATAAGCAAGGTGAAAAGACAGCCTTCAGAATGGGAGAAAATAGCAAATGAAGCAACTGCTGCTAAGTCGCTTCAGTCCTGTCCGATTCTGTGTGACCCCATAGACGGCAGCCCACCAGGCTCTTCTGTCCCTGGGATTCTCCAGGCAAGAACACTGGAATGGGTTGCCATTTCCTTCTCCAATACATGAAAGTGAAAAGTGAAAGTGAAGTCGCTCAGTCATGTCCAACTCCTCGCAACCCCATGGACTGCAGCCTACCAGGCTCTTCCATCCATGGGATTTTCCAGGCAAGAGTACTGGAGTGGGGTACCGTCGCCTTCTCCATGAAGCAACTGACAAAGAATTAATCTCAAAAATATACAAGCAACTCATGCAGCTCAAATACCAGAAAAATAAGCGACCCAATCAAAAAATGGGCCAAAGAACTAAACAGACATTTCTCCAAAGAAGACATGCAGATGGCTAACAAACACATGAAAAGATACTCAACGTCACTCATTATCAGAGAAATGCAAATTAAAACCACAATGAGGTACCATCTCACGCTGGTCAGAATGGCTGCTATCCAAAAGTCTACAAACAATAAATGCTGGAAAGGGTGCGGAGAAAAAGGAGCCCTCTTACACTGTTGGTGGGAATGCAAACTAGTACAGCCACTATGGAGAACAGTGTGGAGATTCCTTAAAAAACTGGCAATAGAACTGCCATACGATCTGGCAATCCTACTGCTGGGCATACACACCAAGGAAACCAGAATTGAAAGAGACGTGCACCCCAGTGTTCATCGCAGCACTGTTTACAATAGCCAGGACATGGAAGCAACCTAGATGTCCATTGGCGGGTGAATGAATAAAAAAGTTGTGGTGTGGTACATATACACAATGGAATATTACTGAGCTATTAAAAAGAACACATTTGAGTCAGTTCTAATGAGGTAGATGAAACTGGAGGCTATTATATAGAGTGAAGTAAGCCAGAAAGAAAAACACCAATACAGTATATTAACACATATTATGGAATTTAGAAAGATGGTAACGATGACCCTATATATGAGACAGCAAAAGAGACACAGATATAAAGAACAGACTTTTGGACTCTGTGGGAGAAGGCGAGGGTAGAATATTTGAGAGAATAGCACTGAAAAGTGTATATTACCGTATGTGAAATAGATGACCAGTGCAAGTTCAGTGCATGAAGTAGGGCACTCAAAGCCCATGTACTGGGACAACCCAGAGGGATGGGATGGGGAGGGAGGTGCGAGGGGGCTTTGGGACCAGGGGACTCATGTACACCCATGGCTGATTCATGTCAGTTTATGGCATAAACCACCACAATATTGTTATTAGCCTCCAATTAGAATAAATAAGTAAATAAAATTTTAATCCTAAGACCCAAACCATGCCTGATCATTCCTGTGAAATTCTATTTTGACAGTACTGTTGGGTTAACTCCACCGATACAGTTTGCTAGGTATGATTTCTTACATCTTTTATTTGAGTAATGTTGAAGCTGTTAGCTCAAGGGGCTTGTGAAAGGAATCTAGAGATAATTATTACAGAGAAGCAGATTGTTTTATTCTTGGAATCTTAGGTAAAATGCTCCTTCTAGTGAGGGAGCCACAACACTGTCACCTCTGTTCTTAAGATAAACAAACAAATACACAAATCTTCTAAGATATTTTATTTATAAGTAGCTTTGATCTCAGTTTTCAGCTGAGGATGTGTAGTTTTCCTTTGCCAAACTCTACTAAAACAGGCAAAATTTTCGTTGACCTATAAATTACAACCATGTGTTACTTCCAATTAATCTTTGTAAGCTAGTGAAAGGAAATATAGTGGCTTTTATAGCTTGACAGTTTTAAAAACAAATTATCTTCAAGTAGATCAACTTTTGAAATTAGGGAAGCCACATGTAATCTCAAAACTATACATTTTAGTGGCACCTGCTGAGTATCAGGTGTTTATAACTTGGCCATAAAAATTCATTCCAGCCTAAAATCTGAAGTCTCAACTCAGCAGGAATCTTAAAACAGAATTTGGCTAAAATGATTTATTTTTTGTTCTGAAATCTGAGTGGTGCAGAAGTAGAAGGCTTAAGATTGTGGGCATGATTTTATGGAAACATGTTAAAGGAAACACAGATAGGACATTTGTACGTGCTATGGCCCAGTACCCCTGTAAACTGGAGAAAGAGTGAGAAAGGGAGGGAGAGACAGAGATGGGAACAGGGTTGAGGGTGGGAGATCTTGACTGTTAGTGAAAATCGCTGCTTTATCATGAGCTTATTGGACGGATACATGTTTGATTCAGGAATATGGTACTCTGTGCTTGTCAGGTTGGCAGGTGGTAATGGCAGCATTGGTTTCTGTTGGTGTCTTATCTTGGGTTCTGCTTCAATCACCCTATATCTTGTTGGCATGAGGAGGATTCCCTATAGCACAGTTAGGCCTTTGAAGGCTAGGAAATAATTTTGGAGATGTGAGCAGGTTTCATTTAAAGAAGTTGTCATTAGTTTTGTCTTGGCCACTTCAGAATCATTGTAAGTAGACTAAAGTCCTCTTAAGCACAGTTTATCTTCAGGGTTCCATTTTTACTTCGGTCATCACCTCTGGTTTATTAGCATCTTGTCACCAGTTCTCAGCCCACCATCATGCCCTGGGAGACAAGATTTTCCTTTCTCTTTTCTTCCCTGGTATAATGCCCAATCCTTCCCTCCAACCCCCTCCCCCGGCACCCTCCCCTCCTCTGCCTGCCTTTCCTTTGCCTCCTCACCCAATGAAGTGGCAGGAGGAAATCTGGTCACTAAATAATTACTAAGGTGTTACACAGAGATCTATAGTGTCTCTCAAGTGGCCCTTACAGGAAGGATGAGTGTAAGGAATCCCAAAGACCTTTTTATGGGAGGGAAGTTCATATGCTCAGGGAGCAGTGGGGGAGTAAAACAGTTTGAAAACACAGCTTATGGACACTGTGTGTGCTTTGAGGTGATCCTAAGCTATGCAGTACTCAGGAACAGAAACAGTTGAATGAGTAGAATTACTTCCTCAACCATCCAGGAACACAGGAGGAAACTGGGTTAAAGGTGAGGGCACTCAAGCCTACCAGCTTAGAGCTACAAGTGTCCTCGTACATCCCTGGTTATGGACTGTGTGTGGCCCTGTTTTCATTTAACCTCTGTGTCTGTAACTGGAGCAGTCTCAGATACCTACAAGCAATTATGGCATTTCAGTAGGTTACCTGGTGTGAAGCTCTCTGGACCAGGCCTTTCCATGTGGCAACCCGCTGGCTTTTATTTCACAGCCCTGTGGCAGGTCAGCTTTTGACATCTCAAGGGTGGTTTCACAGAGCGTGCATTTTAATGTGATAAGCATGTGTGTTTTTTCCTGAAGTGTTTGCACTTATGTATTAACATGGCTATTTTATAAATTGGACTGACATTTCCATTGTTTCCTCCTTGTATTATCTTGCTTTGTTGCATGCTTTAATAGTTTTTATAAAGTTTATTGCCCCCTGCTGCTCAATATCTTCATATGCTGTGTGTTTTTCTTTACATCCTGCTGGGGTGCAGTTTAATGAATTATTTTTCAATGAGAATGATATGATTTTTACAGCCTGCCCACAGAGATAAGCGATTTTAATGTAGTATTTGTTTGATTCTGTACCCTTGCCCATTTTTTTTTTCTTCAGCCCGTACATGTCACCAATACTAGCATCTGAATGTCAGAAGGCTTTGGCTGTCCAAGTTTGATGCCATGTATGTAATGGTCTCTTTTATTGCATATTTAATTCTTTATCTTCTCCAATCTTCTCTCTGGACCTCTGTCTTTCATTCCATTTCAAACAGTTTGGCTTTTATGCCAACATCTGTACATTTGCTTTGCATTGAAATTCCAAGAAAAGCATCTTTGCTGCTGGTAGTCTCTCTTGCTCCGTAATTGAATCCACACATTTCTAGGATGTGTGATGTGGGGCAATTTAGCAACTTTAGGTTTTTGTCAAACTAGGGCTTCTTTGAAACTCTAGAAATGAGTTAGGGTTTATTTTGTGAGCACTTTTCCCACTTTCTTCTCTTCGCATCATCCCCAGTCTTACACAGCAACTCTTTTTCCCTAATCTGGTCGAATCATAAGAGGTTCTTATTTCTATTTCCAGAAATGTAGTTAACATTTAAGAAACCACCATTCCTACATCCTATTCCTTTCCGTTTAGTCTGTTTCCCCATATGCTTTCTCTGTATACATCACTATCATCCCTTAACCCCCACCCACCCACTCACACACACCATATTCCTCCATGTTAGGCTTAAATTAATTAATGTAGGCATTCATGAAAAGGATTGTCTCAAGTTTGGAACACTCAGTGAAAAAATTTAAAAGTCTCAACATTGAGGGGACACCTTGATATTGACTATGAGAGGTCTTGTCTGCGGTTTAAAAACAAAATTTACCAGATATATCAGTTAAAATATATTTGACTACAAATAATAGAGTATGCAACCTATGGTGAGTTAAACAATAGCGTGATTTAATTATCACACTGTAAGAGGAGTCTGGGGTAGGAAGCCGCAGATACTGCAGTGGCTCCCCATGGTTAGACAGTACTCCAATTGTATTTTTCTTCTTTGCCATCCTCAGTGCATTGACTTTTCCATTCAAGTCTTGTCAAGTTATGGTAGAAAATGGTTGTTGCAGCTTCATACATTGGTCCTTATACAAGATGTTTCAAGATAATGTGAAGAAATGTGACACATTTGCCAGAAGCTTCCAGGAAAGTTCCCTTTATGTCTTATTGGGCAGACCGGGGTCATAGCCCTAAACTTAGGGTGAACACAGATGTGGGAGAACCGACTTCAAGCCCATTATTACTCACTTCCTGGAAATGGGTACACTGCCTTTCCAAGGGCATTGGGCTTTTCTTTGCAAAGAAAAGGGGACAGAGCAACAAACTTAGTTCCTTTTGGGTGGGCAATATGTATGTTTGCTTAACCAGGGATTGGACATCACTGAATTTAAAAATGACAAATACAGAGTCTGTGCACAGTTGCACTCTAACTCTGTTTTCAATAGTGAATGTGGTATGCCTTACTTCATTTTATATTCATCAGGTTCTATTTGTAAAAATTATTCTATATCCTTATTTGCAGCCAGTTTACTAATAGGCAGATTGCTCTTTCAACAGTGACATCCATATTTTGACATTTTGAGACTATATGACAACAGCTGTGGTGTAACCAGTGCTATGCTTTGGAATGAGTTTCATTTGCTGCAATACCAGTCCAGAAAACTGTAATCCCTGTGAAAGCAGGGGCCATCTCTTCTTGTTCCTAGTCATTTCCTTAGTGCCATCAGAGTCCCTGGAGTATAGTGGATGGTCAGTACATACTTACTGGGTAAATGGACCTCAAACATACGGGAATTACATTTTGAACTGATGTTACTTGATCTTAACAATAAAATGCTATATGCGAGGATGAAACTTAACATTTGAATCAAATAATAGAGCATTTTTTATTTGCCAGTTTATATATCCTCATGTAATTAAATGGATTTAGTTACACCTAGTTTCATAAAATGCTTTTCGTAAGTCAATAATCAGCTCCCTTCTGCTTCCCTGGACCTGCTGTGAGACCAGCCCTTTGCACAGTTAATGTCATTATGAAACCCTAAAGAAGAGAAAAAAGGCACAGATTTAATGTTACTGGTGTGTAACACTGCAGAGTCAAGTGTTGCCCTACTTCCCACTCCTCCTGGATATGGAAGTGGAAAGGGAGGGTGCCAAGAACAGATAGGGTAGCAGTCAGTAGTGAAGGGAGTGAAGAGGGACTGCGTGCGAGCTCTGGTATGCCTCCTTCTCTCCTTTCCTCCTCACCTGGCCAGCTAGCTAAGGGAAATGTAATGGAAAGGGATGTAGCAAAGGAATATGTCCCAGAATATTTACATTTTCCCAAAGGGAGCACAAATAGTAAATAATTTACTCTAAAATAAAATACATCAAACTGAAAATAAATATAAACTTCCCTTGAGCTTATGCAAAGCTCTCTTCTAAACTCAGCTTTTTATAATGAAACTTGCCCTAAAAGATATGAACCAACTGAGAGAGGCAAAAGAGATGAATCCAGTTTCAAAAGCATAAACATTGAATTGCCATTTGTACTTATTTTCAGATGCAATTTAAAAATTAATCCAGAATGTTCAGGTCATGAGTATTATGAAAGCTTTTTATTGTAATCCTAGACAAAACTTTATTATGCCATAAAGAAGTCAGGAGTCTTTAGTGAAAATTGTAGTTGACAGGAAAATAAAGTCGATTCCACTTAAAGCTAAAAGGTATACTAGGTCAAGAGATCCTTATATATATCTTTTACTTTAGAGTGCATTTACAGCTCATGAAAGGAAGTAGATTGATATTCTAGAAGTTAACTTCCTTCTCTTGTGTTCACAAAGCCTGAGTTAGCCAGGTTGAAGGATATGGAATTAAGCTTTTATTACCCTGCCTGGGAGCATATGAGCTGGTGTAACCAGCCCAAGGATGAATGTGCAGTTTCCAGAGACAAGCCGACTTCTTCTGAGACCATACACTTCCCTCTCTTATATTTTTCTCATCTCAGCTGAGTACTTAAATACAAATATCTCGAATGATACTATTTCTTGGAATCTCATTTCATTCGTCACTAGCTACTCTCAGTTGCTGGAAATTAATCATGATCATCATTATGTATTTATGGAAAGACTATGGTGTCCATGACAGATATTACAGCCCAGGCAGTAAAGAATCTGCCTGCAATGAGAGAGACCCAGGTTTGATCCCTGGGTCTGGAAGATCCTCTGAAGAAAGAAATGGCAACCCACTCCAGTATTCTTGCCTTGAGAATTCCTTGGACAGAGGAGCCTGGCAGGCTACAGTCCATGGGGGTGTAAAAGAGTTGGACACAACTGAGCGACTAACACTTTAATATGGTGTACATAGAAATGTTAATTCAGTGTTAGGAGCATTTCAGCCATGACCTTTGCCCTCTCAGAAATTAGGATCTGTAAGAAAGATTTATAAACATCAGGTTTTCAGTTTATAAAACCAGTGCTTTCCTTCCCAGAAAAAAAAAATGATAATGTAAATGGGTTATTTTTGGATGTTAGATTCCTAGCTGCATTCACAGAGCCTAAAACTCATGATAGAACCCATGATGAAAGTAACCACAGTCATGCCCTGTAGGTCCTGGGAGCAGGTCTCCCTGTGGCAGGATCTTGAGGCAAGAGCAAATTTCATCACCTCCCAGAGGGACCTTCTGTGGCCCTCTCTTGAGTCATTAGCTCTTCAATCCAAGAGCATTGGAAGCTGAAGAAACCAAAACCAGCGTAAAACCTCTCAGGAGTATTTTTTGAGAAGGGAGATTAGAAACATGTTTTTCGTAATGTGAAATTTGGGGATTGTCTGTGGCTTTGTCTTTAGGCTATGTCTTTAGTATTATGATTTGTAAGATTTCTTTTGACTAATTGCTGATTGGTGGAGATTTTTAAGGCGGCCCGGTGGTAAAGAATCCACCTGCCAGTATGGGAGCCGCAGAAGATGTGGGTTCAATCCCTGGGTTGGGAAAACCCCCTGGATGAGGAAAGGGCAGCCCACTCCAGTATTCTTACCCAGATAATCCCATGGACGGAGGAGCTACAGTACATGGAGTTGCAGAGAGGCTGACACAACTGAGCACGCATGCACGTGTTACATTACAGTGCATGGATTTTTTAATTTTTTTAGTTAAAAATACAACTTTAACGTACTTCCTAGTCTGTTTATATTGTCAAGTGACTGGTTTTATCCAGGCATGGAAATAGAGGGATACAACCTTAAATACAGATAGTCTAGAAGAGACAGTTATAATCAAATAGTTTTCATGATAGAATTGCTTTAATTACTTACAGAAGGTGACTATGTATAATCATCTTCCCAGACTCAGTTGACTACATATCGTACTTAATAAATGAACTAGTTGACAAATGCTCTAACAACCATGATTGTATCAGTCTGTGAGGTTTTCGCTTGATGTGGATGTCTCTAGTATTCAAATTCTAAGTGATGACTTCATCATCGAAGAGGTTTGCAAACATCATCATAATTGCTCCTGCCCACCCTATTCCCAACCTTTTGGGTTTTGGGTTTATTTGAATCTTTCCAATAAACATAGTATTCTGATCAGACACTTCGTTTTTCTGGCTTCTGAGAGTGAACTGAGTTATGCATGAATCATTTTGTGCACTATGAGTCACTTGCTGTTAGACTCATTTTTGGTAAAATCATATTTGTCCTTTTCCCTCACTGATGGGAATAGGAGCTTACTATGTTGGCCTCCCACTCAAAGGGAGCGAATGCTTGTGGCATAACTGGAGGGAATCACTTTACATCCTTTTGGACAGTCTCTCGGTAGACTCGTTGAAGGACAGAAGATTTTTCTCCAGCAGGAGACAGACGTTTCCCCCTTGATACAGAAATCTCACACTCCAGGTGCTTTGACACATCACTGACTGCTGGAGAGCATGGAGCCAGTGTTTACTGCTGGTTCTTGGGTGTTAAACAGCCCTCCACTGCTTTTATTGTACCATTAATTGCACTTAATGCAGCTGCATTTCGAGTACGCTTGGCTAGGCTCTGAAAATTAAGTAGAGGGTACTTTGTTATAAAATCCACTGTAATGAGCTCTGGTGGGACAGGGTCTGTTAAGTTTGAAATTACCTCAGGCCATTTCTAAAGACTTCTTAAAATATTTCACATCTATAAAAGTTTGTAACTAGATAAATAGCTATGGAGAATGTTCTACCAGGCAGAGGGAAATCCACACTTCTCCTCAGTGCATCTTTGATAAAGTATGAATGTTTTGAATATTTGAAAGGGGTGTTTGTTTTCCTAATTTTTCTCTGCCTCCCATATTCACTAAATTCTAACTTTCAGACTGTCATTATGGCAGCTCAGCTTTGGCTGTTTTGCACCATGGTTTATATATACAGATCTTTTTCTTTTCTGTTTTTTTTTAGGTTGTTTTTGAATCCAAATCATACACTGAACTAGAATAAATATAGGACCCCCCTCTGGGTGTACATAAATTGGTTCAAGAAGGGATCACACCTCCAAGAACAAAAGTACTGAAGAGACAGCTGTAACTATTAGCCAATTAGTTTAATGTTACAACTACCAACCAGGGCCTGAAACAGATTCCTGGTACCTAGCTAATAGATGCTGAAAATGACTCTAATTCCCCCAGTATTCTTGGGCTATGTGACTGACTGCTGTAGTGCTTTGCGGCTAATAAAATTTCAGATTGACTAATTTACCAGGTAGCTTTACCAAAACATCCAAGTAATCCGTACATACTCATTAGAGACAGGTCTGGAACATATTCCCTTAGGACTGATTTGAAAAACCTCCCTGGGATCAGCCTCACTGAGCTTTAGATGCACTGGCACAAATCAGGTGGAGGATCTTCTATGGTTTAATGCAGCAATTTATCTGAGTTTTGTAGTTAAAGTTTGAGCATCAGGTAATTAGAGCCCTCCAAGCTTGAAATTCATGAACCTTATTCCCCCTTTAATAGACTCGATACAAGCTCGCCAAGTTCACTGTTTGACTGATATATATGGAGGCTTTGTCAAAAGCCGCTGGTCAAAACATAGTCTTAAAACATTCAGAATTGGTTTTCTTTTATTTTGAGCTCTTACATGTGTAAACAGGGATGATTGCCACGTGTTATTACCAAGGGTCAGCATCAGTTTATTGTGCCCTTTGGAAATAGTCCCTGGTCAGTAATCAGATACATGCAGCCTTGCAGCACCACACCTGCTATCCAGATGGGTCTGGCCACAAACATGACGTGGCCAGTCAGGGACGAAGAATAGAGGGGACGGGATGATGTGGGTCTGGTGGGTTTCTTCTACTCTTTATCCCTCCTGGCAAAACATGGGAGATAACCTTTCTGCAGCTGCCATTGTTAGAGTGGGCAGCATTTAGCTATCCATACCTCTGCATTAGGTAGTCTTAAATTAATCAAACGATTCAATACCTATCATGTATATATTTTTAGCAGGTGAGAATATAAGCATAGATTTATGAATATCAACACATACACGCCTGCTTATACACAGGCACGTGTATGGACGCACCCAGTGCAAAGACACCACACTACCTTTCTCCCTTGACACTCATAAAAGATTGTTATGCTAAAAACTCACAGCATAAAATCACAGATCAGCTATAGTCTTAAGGATTTTCATATATGCCAAAAATATTTTCTCTCTGATAACCATTTGTATCACTCCTATTTGTGAACAAGCCCATGATATTGGTTGACTCTAAAAAATCTGTAGAGGTTTTTCCTTTTGTTTTGTTTTCTTCATTTGCATATGATTCCTAAAATACACATCTTTGAAAAAGGAGAGGGGAACTAACATTTAGTAGACACTTCATTTGTATCAAATACTGCGCCAGTCACTTTGCATATATTATCTCATTTAACCCCTAAACAACCTGCTGTGGTGTGAGTGGTGATATCCATTCATCTTCCTAGTAATGGTATTTGAGATTTTTTAACTGGCTCAAGGTCACGCACAACCTAGGACATATCAGAAAAGTCCTAATTACAGAATGTCATCGTAGTGACTTCCTTTCATTTTTCTCATCAAAAGCATTTTGTCAGCACTCATTTCTATTTTGCTACAGAGAGATATTTAAAAATCCAGATTGCATTAATATTTATGTGTCCCTTACTCTTTGCTGGGTAGGCACTAGAAAATTGTTCCAAACATTGGTATTGAGCCCTTACCACAACTTTTTGGACAAGGGGTTATAAACTCACTCTATAGATGAGGAAACCAAGATCTATAAACCAAGACTAAGTCTCTTGTTCATCAGCTGGTAAATGACAGAGCTGAGACGAGAAATAAAGGTTTCTGTCTCCAAGAATTATGCCCTTCACACTAAGCAATAGCTGCCTCCCATTTTTTAAAGTACTCCTGAACACTCAGAGACTAAGATGGAAAAATGTGGAATACTACAAAGGATAGAGCTAGACTTTGGTGTAGATCTAACTGAAAGAAGTTCTCTCTAAAAAACTGAAGTCATCAACTTCTGAAGGCAGCATGTAGAGTTCATTGCTCTCACTCTCAACTATGGTTCCAATTATGAAGGAAAAAAGGAAGTGGCAGCAGTGCTGCAAATAAGTATAAGTGAAATTGGACCAAGAAAATAAAAGTGCCCGGATTCCCAATCAAATTCCAGAAGCCCCAGAGTGAGCTGCCTTCACCAGAAACAGAAGAGAAAAGCTAATAAGAGGAGCAAGTTGAGGGAGCCGAGGGGAGCATTTAGTATTTCCTTCTGAGTGCTGAGGATGCAGTTTGCTTAAACAGTATTTTTGAAATTCCAGAGGAAAAAAAAAATTGTCTTTCTCTCTTGCTACATAGAAAATTCCACCTCACTGAAGCTGAAGCCACTGTGTCTGTAAGAAATATTTCTTGGGAAGCAGGGTTTTTTGTTCTGTTCTACACACAGCCATTCTTGGCTTCTTTCTTCATTGGCTTAATCAATATTCATTAAATAAAGCAGGAGGAATATGAGGTTCTTCTTTCCCTTTTCACTTGCTTGTTCCAACAAATAAAAGGCATTTTTGTCTTCTCTGATTAGTTACTATTCCTTTAGTTCACACCTGAGTATATTAATGATCTGTTGCAATTCTTGCCTGTGGGTATTTGACAGATCTTGGCTGCGTGGGAGAAGTACTTATTGCTTTTGTGATCCAAGAGTTGCAGGGACTCCAAAAGCAATTCCAGGTGACTCCTCTGTGTGTGACATTTTCAAAGCCTTTACGTTGGCAGGAGATACAAGGACAAGAGACTGGGGACCCATTGGAATAGGAGAGAGCTTTATTACTGAGACATGAAGTGAGGGACAATACTGGAGTGTGAGGTGAGGGGAATGCCTCTGCATAGCGTCATACAAAAGAGGGGTCTTGTACTTTTTATACCATGTTTGTAAACCCACGTATATGGAGTTTTCTGTTTTCATGAAATTGACAGGAAAGACCTGGATCTTAGGAAAGAGCGTTTGATGCCCCTAAATACACAGTGGAGAAAACTAAGAGGGAGTGAGACTGCTCTGAAATAATGAGACTGTACTCCCAGCAGAATGAAGACTCTTCACAGGAGGAGAGAATGGATGGAGGACGTGATGGCTTGAGCTTGGATGTGTTTGGCAGCTTTTCCTGTAGAAATACGCTCCTGAGCTTGGGTTGTAGATCATTATGTTGTCTGACCAGCATCCAGGAGAACTTGTTCCAAAGTTGAAATCCTTACTGACTGGATGGGTCTCCACACCATGGAACATCATTTTTGTAGATTCTGATTATAATAAAATATTGAATTAAAAATATGATACACATTGTTCAGCTTTACCTAAACTCTGCACAATGGTGTACCTTCTTTTGATGATTTTCCATCTTTCTGTGTCTCATGGCTATTGCTTGCTTCTTTATCTCAGGGTATAAACATCCTCAAGTCACTTAAAAAAATTTTCCTTCCTTTGGACGTTTCCTACTTCTCTTCCTTGCCAACATTTCCTCCCTTATCCTCCTTCCTTTCACTTCCAAATTTCTAGCAAAGGAGTTTAAAGTATAGAACTCGGGGTTTTCACCTCTCATTACTCCTCAGTTGACAGCAGCATCCCCACCTCAGTTCTGTCTTGTTATATCTGATGTACTCGGTGAGTCTCACCTTCAGATGTTCTGGTCTTGCTCTTTGTAGAACACCGCCACCTCTTTACCTCCCCGCTGCCCCTCTGGGTGTTCGTTCTCAGATTCTGTGCTTCCCCCTTCCTCTCCATAAAGGCAGGTGTTCCCCACACCGCCCCCCAGCCCTCCCTCATTCTGCCCCACCCCAGCTTCTATGCCCATCTGTACGACTTGCCGCCAAGTCTTCATCTCTGCCACACCTGAGCCCAGAGCCTTGAGTCTATAGGACACCTCATCTCAATGGGCCTGCCTTAAAGACACCTCCAGTTCAGGGTCTCGTGTTCTAGTATGTCCTAGCCCAGGGAATGTGTGAACCATCTATACTGTTTGCCAACCCAAACAACTGGAATTCATACCTGACTCTTCCTTTCCCCTAAATAGTCAGTTACAGTGCTCTCTCAATCCTACCTCCTAAGTACCTTCAGACCCGAACTCCTCTCTAATCTTTCAATCTTATTTACTAGGGTTAACTCATCTTTATCTCTTCCCTGAGTTGTGTGTGTGCTCAACTGTGTCCAACTCTTTGTGACCCCATGGACTGTAGCCCACCAGTCTCCTCTGTCCTTGGGATTCTTCAGGTAAGAATACTGGAGTGAGTTGCCATTACCTCGTCCAGGGAATCTTCCTGACTCAGGGATCGAACCCACGTTTCTTGTGTCTCCTATATTGGCAGGCAAGTTCTTTACCACTAGCACCACCTGGGAAACCCCATCTCTTGCCTCGACTATGAAATAGCCAGTCTGTTCATCTTCCCTCCAAACACAATTCTGCCCCGTGCCCCTCTGCCCTGTGACGTAACACATACTTGTGCTCAACTTCTCCCCCTATAGTGAAGTGAAGTCGCTCGGTCATGTCCGACTCTTTGCGACCCCATGGACTGTTGCCTACCAGGCTCCGCTATCCATGGGATTTTCCAGGCAAGAATACTGGAGAGAGCTGCCATTTCCTTCTCCAGGGGATCTTCCCAACCCAGAGATCGAACCCGGGTCTCCTGCATTGCATACAGATGCTTTACCGTCTGAGCCACCAGGGAATCCCAATTACTGTGTGAACTAGAAACTCCTCTGCAGTGCTCATGAGATCACCTGTGACAACCTGTCAAGGTGTCCTGAAACATCCTTCCCCGCGGGTGTAGCGAACTTACCTGCCCTGCTGGCCTTGTGCCATTGTGTATGCTTTTCTGGCCACCTCCACCACTAACCCCTGACTTGTTTGCCTGGAGCCTTTCTCCTCATTTCTAGCCAAATAACTCTCTTCTCTTTTACCTCTTTGACTTTCACTAGAGTGAGGTGCCCCCTTTCCTGAAACCCTCCAAGTAAACCATTATTTTACACTTGCTGTGTTCCTTTCCCCACTCTCTCAGTTCCCGGAGGACATTGGCTCTCTGCCCTTTCCTGAACCTAAGAAGCTCCTCACATCTCAGGGCCTTTCTACTTTCTCTTCCCTTCACCTGTACATCACGTTACCCCTTCACCTTATTGGTATCTCTCCTCAGATAAATCTTTGGAGAGGTCTTCCTTGATTTTCCCTTTTTATACAGAAATACCTGTTGCTTCTTGCCCCTGCCCTGTTTTCTTCATGCTGTTTACCGTGTTGAGATGTGTGTGCACTATTGTTGTTGTCTCTGTTGTTGACGTCTCCACTGGAATGTCGGCTCCATGAAGGCCTTTTGTCTGCCTTGTTCACTCTTCCATGACTTGGCACTAAAAGAGGACCTGGCACTTAGTAGGCCACCAGTGGATATTTAGATGAGCTGTTGTATTCTTTTCAACTAGCATAATACTAGGCACTAGTAAATACTAAGTATTTAGTAAATTAGTAAATACTAAGTATTTACTCTTAAACAGTCAGCAAAGATTTATTAAAAAGAATAAGCATGGAGTAAGCATTTGAACATGATTAAATAAATTCCCAGGCCTGAACCTGCTAAGAAGAGACCAGAGGCTTCCAGGAAAACAGAAGCAAGACAGCTGGAAGACAAACAAAAATGACTGGCTAGTGGCAAAGTCCGTTCTCATCAGAATTCTGGTTCAGTTATTCAGTTCAGATTTTTGGCAAGTGATGCAGATTCTTTTTCAGAAAATGTTGATTGATTGCACAGTTGTACCCACATCATTTGCGAGCCTTCATTATCTCTTTTTCCTTTCCTCCCTCTGTCTGCATTTAGAAGGGGAGGAGCAGTGTATAATTCCACAAAGCAATTTTTGTGAATAAACCAACTAACTGGCTGCTGCTTTCAGACTCAGAGTTCCACACAGAATATCTAAGAAATAGGCATATTTAAGAAAAATAGTATTTCTGTGAAAATTGGGATACGGATGATCTAGAAAAGTCATCTTTGACTAGGCCTCCACTTTTCATGACAAGGAGGAAGAGCTGACATGTGCTGAGCACCTCCCATGAGCTAGACCTCTATACTGTTCATTTATTCACAAATATGTATTGTGCACCTTCTGTGTTCTGGGCCCTAATCTAACTGTTAGGGTTTCAGCAGTGCACAAAACGATTCCTCTAGCTTAGGAAGGGAACAACATGAGTGGGGGAAAAAAATGTTAAGTGAAAGTGTTAGTTGCTCAGTCATGCCCAACTCTTTGCGACTCCGTGGACTGTAGCCCACCAGACTCCTCTGTCCATGGGATTCTCCAGGCAAAATACTGGAGTGGGTAGCCATCCCATTCTCCAGGGGATCTTCCCAACCCAAGGATCAAAGCTGCATCTCCTGCACTGCAGGCGGTTTCTTTACCGGCTGAGCCACTGGGGAAGTCCTTAATGGAGAAGAGAGACAACATGCAAATAAGTTCTAGGAGGAAAATAAAAGCAGAGCAGGGGGTGTCACATGTCCTCACAGCAGCTCCCCTTGACAGAATGAGACATTGAGGTCCCCAGAGCCTAATTTGTCCATGACCACCCAGCTAATAGAGATAAATGGAGGATTTCAAACTCGGTTGGCCTGACTCCAGAACCCAAATCCTTTCCTCTGTGTGCAGCCATTCCCCAATAATGTGAGTCCTTCCATTGGACTCAGGCAAGCAAAGGGCAGAGAGCATCTTGGAGAGGAATCTGATGGCCTCAGTAAGAGACCTACGGCAGGAAGATCCCCTTCAGAGCTCTGAGGTGATGGGACAGTCCATTTGGTAACCGACTGCCTCACACAGTGCCCAGTTGACTGCTGTAGTGTCTGCATGCACTTCAGGAACTTTGACACAAGCAGGGCAAGTGGTCAAATGGTAAAGTTTGGGTTTTCAGGCAGAGCTGAGTGGACCTTGATCCTCCTGGATGTAATCGTGTGACTGTTAAGCTGTAGTGTTGAGCCCCAAGAAGTTGTGGTAAAAGTGTGGCACCCAGACACGCAAGTGTCTTTAGGAGAGTGACAGTCCATTGGGATTGCAGCTTGAGAAAAAGCTGACTGGAGTTGGCCGGATGGTGAGCCTGGAACCTTGCACGTGTAGCTAGGTTAAAGTGAAGTTGTTCTGGCCTCCATGTCCAGCCAGTGGATCCCAGGGTCTTGGCTGTTACAGTTGACTGTCTACGTGACCTCACTCCCCACACACAGTTCCGGCATGGCACTGTACTGAAGCCACTGCTCTCCCCGCCCCAATCCAGAGTTGAGAGTCACACATTCGTTGGATTTTGTTTGCGTATGTGTAAGTCTTCACACTAGACTCTGGTCACCTGGAGGGTCAGGATGATGCTATTTCGTTTTTATATCCGCTGTCACGGTACCCAGCTAAAAGTAGAGACTCAACACAAATTTCACATGGAGGCTTTTAGCTTTCTTCTGCTGACATATTAAGAAAGCATTCAGAAATGGAAATGGGAACCTGGCTTATATCGCTAGCTCCTAGGTCAATGAGGTTAATATCTTCCGTATTTTAAGTGTTCACTAAATTTTTCATAAATAAATGTATTACCATGGTCTGAAATGGTTGAGCTCTGGAGATCAATCAGTGACTTTTTCAGTAGCAGGTGCTGTTATAATTGTAGCATTATGTCCTTTGAGTCAACAGCCCACTATTTCATGGAACTATTTAGTTTTGACTGTTCTTTTGTCAGAAAGTCACTAAACACACCACTAAACATTGATGGGGTCCAAGAGTGAGCTAGCATGTGAGAGAATGAGAATATGAATATATGAGTGGATGAACAGGAGAGAGAGGAGGGGAAAGGGCCGGAGACACTGCCTTCTTTCTACCTCAGAGACACAAGCTACTTCCTGCAGAGCCAGTTTTTCCTAGCCCCCCTGCCATATGCATGGCCTTGGAAAGCCCGGAGGATGAATGGAACATTAGAATGGAAGTAATAAGTTTGTGCTTGACTTCCCTCAGCATTTGTAGCAGATGTTACAGTTGTCATAACATGAAGCTTTGGAATCAGACTTGGGGAAAACAAATCAAGAAATATGGACTTTTTCCTTTTGCCACTGAGTGTAGTTGGGGATAGTGGTAAAGAGCCCACCCGCCAATGCAGGAGACATAAGAAAAGTGGTTGCAACCCCTGGGTCAGGAAAATCCCCTGGAGGAGGAAATGGCAACTCACTTCACTATTCTTGCCTGAAGAATTCCATGAACAGAGGAGCCTGGTGGGCTATAATCCATGGGGTTGCAAAGAGTCAGATGTGACGGAAGCAACCTAGCATGCACACATGCTGACTGACACCATACCAATTCAATGATAATCTCTAGTCCCTTCCTACTGGGCAAAGTCATGCCACTAACAGTCTGTGTGACATTGAGGTCAGAAGGGGTGACAGTCTTACAATGGCACTGAACTGAAAGGCTTTTAAGACATTTTGCAAAATGAAAGTATAGTAATCCTTTTTTTTCAGCCCCTACTGAGAGAGTATACCAAACTTAACCCCCATTAATAATTTCAACTTCTCAAAAACAGTTTTAGCACATTATTGGGGGAGGTCATTTCTACCAATTAAAGGACAAGTATCCAACTTAGTGTAGTTTGTGCTGCTTTCAGATCCCAAATTAGATGTGTCCTCTCTAATTTTCCCTTTGAAAGCTGTGATCGGCGAGTATTCGATCCTTCATGACTTAATGGAGTAGGTGATTTGTAGAAGAAGGTTATCATAGGAAGAAGAGAAACGAGAACAACAGTAACAACAAGAAAAGCAGCAGCTCAGAAGCAGAGCTTCAGATGGTATTTGGGCAGAGCACCTTCCCACCTCAGGCACGTGTTCAGGCTTGGAGCCTGGGCTGGTATCTGCAGTGCCCACTCCCTGTGGCCCACTGGACCCTTCTATCACACAAGACTGTCTCACTCAGCAGACTTTCTGTCGGTCATCTCTGTGTTCTCAAGGCCCAGCAATGTGCCTGCCTCATAGTGAGGCTCAGTAAGTGTTTGTTGCTGTAGCCCTGAAGCCAGAATGAATTAGTTGATAACTTTTGCTGAGCTCACTGTAGATAAAAATCAAGACCCTCTGCCACTCAGAGGTTCTCCTGTTCTATAGTTTCTGTTCTTTTTGTTCTCAAGTCACTTTATAACTGCCTTACTCTTCAAACTTTGCCAAATTGAGAGGGAGTGCAATTGATGATAGCCTATATCTCTGCTGGAAATCCAAAGATAAGAATTAGTTATAATCTATTTTTTTTAATTTTGTAAATACAAAGAGGAAATTCTCATTTTCTTCACTGTATAAAGGAAATTAAATAGTTTAAACTCTGTATCCAAAGCAAGCCCTGCAGCATCACTTTGTTAAAGCCAAAAAATACATTCAGAAAAGGCTTGGAGTTGTGGTTGGGTTTCAAGTCCTGTAAAAGTGACTGTTTTTTGTATATATTGTTATGAGAATGATTAAGAAAGTTAAATTGAAATGATTGTTACTTACCATTGTTAGAGTCCTGCTTGAATTTGCAATAATTACTTTGCAGAATCAAGAAATAAAGCATACCCTCATCTATTCCTTCAATCCTGCCCTTATACCTCCATGCATCTCTTGAGGATTCCCCTGAGGTACCCCGCTCCCCAACCTTCAGCCTAGGCTGTGGCTCATGCCTGTATTTTCCTGAGGTTTCTGTCCTCAGAGATGTTGACTGCCAGCACTTCATCATCCCCTCCAGCGCTGTTGCTCCAAACAGCAGCTTACCCCATTGCCTTAAGAATGTCCTTGTCAACCGGAAGTTTGGGTCCTCTCAAGAGGTGTGTTGATCAACTTCTTTGTAACCCATGTAAGGTACCTATAATAGCTCCTGTAGTAACTTCCAGATTGTCAGAGAACAGCTATTTTCCTCTTTCCCTGCCTACAGGTGAAGAAATACCTGCTTTGATAACTCTCATTTCCTTCAAAGGAAAAGCAAGGCAAGTGGGCAAAATGACTCTTTAAAATGGAAACTTAGTACTGAAAAGAAGTCCCTGTAATTTGTATAAGAAACATTTTTAAGACTTATAAAAGTAATACTTGGGTGCCATTTCACTTTCAGGCAGTTTACCATTTTGATGAAGAAAAGTTTCGTAAAGGAAGTGTTCAAAAATACATGAATACTGTCTAAGTTCTTCAGAAGATAGGAAGTGCATGATAAACACATCCTTGTTTAAGCAGATCATTAAGTGTTTTGTGCAATTCCCCTTAGTTTTTACTAGTTGTAGCCATACAGATAGGTTTTTTTGATAAAAGCAGACATGATTCCTTCTTCTTAAATCCAGCCATTCATTTGTAAATATTAATACTTTCAGTCTTATCACCCTTAACACTTTTCCTGAATATATTCAATGCATCCTTAAATTGTGGGAGAAATTTAAATGTGTTGCATCAAAGAATTTTTGAATCAGCATAAGACTTCTTAGAGTTTCAGTTATTTTAATAGATTAAATACCTCTTTTGTCTAAATTGGTAATATAATGTGTTAATATGTTTGAGATATGAATTATACAAATGTATTTTTTAGAACATTCTAGATATGAATTTAAAAATAAACCCATGCTACACTGTTTTTGAATATGAGAGGTTTTCTTTCTTATTATTTAATGTTAACCTACCATTCAAATGCCAGATCAACAATACCTGTCCCTATTTCTCTTCTCTGGTTCTCAGTTATCCTGTATTTTAAGGGGCAAAAAACTTATCTTAGTGAAAGTACATTGAAAAAGTGTTGTTGTTCTTTGTTTTCAGACATTCATTTCATGTAGTGTGTGGAAACTCCACACATCGGGCTTTTGACAACAGTTTTGATTTTAGTGCTGCCGTTTGGGTTAATCAGGTACCTACCACTGGTTATTCCAGTGCATCCTCTCCATCCCAGCCTGAAATTCCACCAGTGTTTAGGGCACAAGCAGTGAGGAATTTAGTGTTGAAAGGGTACAAACTGTGAATTTGGGCAGTAGGTGGAGCGGTAAGAATAAGTGTCAGAATGAAGACTTGGTCCCATAGTCAATAAAAGCGTATCAATGTCTGTTTTTATAGGGAAACACACATACACATATACACAGCTGTATACTTCATAAACTTCTGAGAAAACCCTCCCTGGCTTCATCTGCCCTACAGTGAGGGAGGCTAATTGACATTCTTCAAGGGAAATCCCTTTTCTTCTCTTTGGTAGCCATGGGAAGACTCATTAAGCATTCTGTACTCTTTTCTTTCCCAGACTCCGACTTTGCTTAGCCCAAGTGCTAAAGCCCAGGGAGTGATGTCCGGGATTTCCTGTAGTCCTTTCTTCCCCCAGGCTCAGTGTAGGAACAGAGTCTTGCCCCTTACACAACAGATTCCGAGGGTACCCACCAAGCTTGTCTTTTTACTCGGTGGATGACTCCACTCTTGAAATACCACCTGCAGAACGTTAAGGCTACACTCACCCACCCTGCCTCTCTGCTCCCCGTGCAGGGAGAGCTGGATGAGAAAATAGCTCAAAAATGGTCTTCCCTATCTGCTAATGACAACGTTTCCCAAATCAAACAATTTCTGGGCAACTCTGCCTCGCAGTGTCATCCTCATCTTCACTTTTGAGTATCTTTTTCAAGGGATCCCTGAAATAATGTGCCCCTTTCTCTCTCCCTGCCTGTGGTTTACCTTCCCATTGTGAACTGTGCAGGGAGGGGCTGGGGCAGCTCCAGCTGCTCTGGAAATGGGGGCGGGGAGGGTTAGGAGGAAAAGGGCAACACGGGACACAAGGCAAGAATGGCTCATGACTTTTCCGTCGTTCATTATGTGTGTCCACTGAGCTGTCCTGCTTCTGTTTTCTAATGGGTTCTTCAATGGCAAGCTGACCTTTTGTCTGAATAGGTCAAACTCCCACTGAGCGATAATCCTCAGCCTTCCTGGCGTTTGTGCATCCCTGAAGGTGACGGGCACTGGTTAGGAATATGACTGGGAGTGTGTGGTGTATTTCCCCAAAGAGGGATTGTCTTTTATTGCACTTAATTAATTCTCAAAGACTATCTCACAAGGTTATGTGGAAGAGTCTAGGTTATTTTTTTGCTGACACCGTTGAGGGACAAAATGAATTTTTCAGATGCATGTTTCAGATTGGGGTTTTCTTCTGTCTTTCATTTTTTTTGTCTTCCGTCTTTTAATGAGAGAAAGGCCAAATGTGCGATCCTAATGAGTCATCATATCATTTCATATTTCTGAGACAATCAGAATTTCTCCAGTTAATTTTTTAAAATCTTTCTCCCTATACATTGCTTCCATTTGAAGTCTCTTAAAACTCTAGGTGTTTTATTTCTAACCCTTGAAAAACATGAAATGATCATGTTGTTTTCTTGATGATGTTATGCTGTGCCTAGGTTTGTTTCGAATTGCTTAAAATTTTCTGATGGAATGTTTATGAGGTTTTATAACACTAGTTACCCTACAGTGGCTAGCAAGTTTCAGCATCACATAAGTACTCAGTAAATTCTGAATTGAATTTTAATTACTGTGGCTTGTTTTTTTCTTTTTTCTTTTACCAGTTTATATAACCTGTTCAAATTATACAATTCTCATCACTGTCAGTGACTGAGATATGGTCCTCACAGATATAGGATTACATGTTTCATTTATTTAGCAATGTGCTATGCATTTTTCGGTTGATTTAGTATTCTTTACATTTCAAAGCATTGTCTTTTAATTGAACAGACAAGTGAATGAAGTGTCTGCAGATTAAACATTAATCTGTATAGCAATACCAAGTATGCCATGTGTGGGGGCTACCAAATGGTTTTAGAAACTGTCAACTTCCAAAACACAGCAGTCTGAGAGAACTTCATAAGCAATGTATTACTTTTCTGAGAATGATGACCCTCATTGAGGAAGTGCCTCTTTAGTTTTTCTTTGGGCATAAATGATACTCCATAAACACAATGAGATTAACACAGAGGAACAAAATAACTGTGTTTGCATTGTTCCTGAGTTATCAGATTATTATCTCAGCACTCAAAATCCCAAATGTGGTGGGATGAAAAGTACAAGCTAAAAAGTACACATTTAACATCTATTCAGTCACCAATAGTGCTTTGAGTCAGAGCTGGGCTTCTACCTGGGGCGTAATGGGTTCCTGTTTAACATATTTATGTTGGTTGTAAAATTAGGAACTGTCATTACAGCCCCATATCACCTGCATAAGTGCAAAACATATAAATCAAGAGAAGTTCCAGTGCTATAAAAATGCCATTGAAGGGAAAAGCATGAAACCACTTATAAGATTCTTGTGTGTTATGCTAGCATGTGCTAGAATGCACACTCGGGTTTCTATGGAGTACCTGAAGAACAAAGGAAAATAAGTATGCAGGTGTAGGACTCGTGGGCAGAAGACCTGATGAAGGCATGTGGGATCCCCGGACTGACTAATAAGCTTTTAAAATAAAATTCCTAATTATTTATGCATTTGCACCACTTACCTAAAGAACAGCTGAGCCCTAAGTTGAGGAAAGGCAAGAAAAGAATGGCCATCAATGGCCAGGCTTAAATAACCCCTGCAGGAGCCCAGTATAGTTCATGCTTCAAGAAGGCAGTTGTTATTGGAGCATACTCCTTGGACCTTCTAGTGAATGAACATGTTCCTTTCATTTCCTGTGATGTTTCAAGGTCCTCAGTAGATTGGTGGCTGTTACTCTGCTGCCCCTCTCTTAATCCAGTTCTTTGGAGAATAGCGTATGTTCTCTGAGATCAGTCCATTTTTTCTGTGAGTTACAGTGGTTTATTTTGAACCTCATAATTGGAAGTCCTGAAATGCCCCCAAATTTTAAACTGTTAATAAAGTGCTTTCTGAATCCTAATTACTGCCTCAATAACAGAGTGGACACTTTTGAAGTTTTTCAACATCGCCTTCTGCCTCCCCAAAGCTCCCCTCCCCCCAACAATCTTTAAAAAAAAAAGAGAGAACTGCAGATTTTATTCATGTGGGATCATTCACACCAAGCTACCATAATGTGCAATTAACACTCTAGAAACTGAAAACAGTATTCAGCAAGACAGCTGCATTATCAAAAATGCCAAAGGAGTTTTGAAGGGAGTAATGTGCATGTTAGAATAGGAAATTAATCAGAAATGCACACACACCAAGTAATACTGTCTTAAGTACATCTTAATATTAAAATTTAAAAAATCTTATGTCTATACTTACAGTAATGATTACTCTTAGGGTAGAAAATTGATTTTTTCTATTTTAAGATTATTAGTTGTGTGTTTTGCTTCTGAAGCAAATGAAGAAGTTAGAATAGTGATCTCTAAAGTCCCTTCCAACTGGAATATTCCTTGATAATAATCACTCTTCAACTATATTTTATAAATTTTCTCATTGGAAAAAAATGCCTTTTTTATTTCCTCTTGCAAGTAATAATGATAGTTACCACTCATACTAGTTTCAAAGTGCCTTTCAGACATGGCAGACATTAGCTCACAATTGTAGGGGGGAACTGCCTACTTTTGCACAGCACAATAATCCTAAGTACACTTATATTATAATCTCTACTAAGGTATGGATCTAACTAACTGACTTAGTAATAACTGAGACATAACAAAATTACCCCAGCAGCGTTTTGCTGGTATTGTCTTGTCAACTAGCTGAAAGTGTTTGGAGAAGAAAGAAAGTAGGGGGGTTAATTTTATTTTCAATTCATAGTGTCTAGATTTGAGGGAATCCAGGTTTGTCATACAATTTTTAAGAAAAGCAGGGTGAGGTAAGGGACGTATTAGTTTGAAATATGGGAAAGTTCTGAATATTTTCTTTTATAAATTGCTGGAAAGCAAAGTAGATTTTTATGTTTGAGGACTTTTTAAAACTGGAAAAATAGCTAGAACAGATTTAAAAGCAAATCATGACCCTGTGCAAAAAAAAAAGTAGATTGTGAAGCAATGACCCTCAATTCTGGATCCCCCAAATATCATGCAGTAAGCCCTTCTGTTAAGGACTGGGAGGCTCTCTGCGTGTATGTGCCTACAGACAGCACATGTAAGGTATGCCAGGAACAGAAAGACTGGTGATACCTTAGCAGAAGAACAGAAGTATTCAGATAAGGAAACAGTCACTGAGCTGCGAGGTACAGGCTAAACAAGCTTCCACCTGGGCTTCCTGCAGGTCCTGTAGGAATAGTTACACATGAATGTTCAGTAAATATGAAATCCAGCCTTTCTGAGACACTTAACACTAGTGCAAACAGTCACTAATGAGAATCTCCTAGCCAACATGTTGTGCTTATTAAATTATGATAAAGTTATTGCATTAGAACATTTAAAAAATCCTGTTTGCTTTTTTCTTGGCCTAGAGGATATTAAATATTCAGGTTTCTCTGGGAGGAAAAGGAAATATGTATTTGCTTTAAAAATAACAATACCTAAATTTTAAGAAAAGCAGCTTGCTAATTTATTTTTTTTTAATGTGAACGTTCCTATGTTTTTTCCTCCAGTCTAGGGAAAACAGTCCAAAAAGAAAAACATTAAATCTGATTTTAATGTTTGTAGGAGTAGATATTCTGAGATGAAAATTCAGCCTCAGCTCTGATTTGCTCAGGCAACTGAGAACCAGAGTTAAAACTGGCTTGTGATTCTCTCAGATCTTAGAGATATAGTAGGTATCTAGTGATACAGTTAAAGAGAAATGAAGCTGAAGGTGTGAATCAGAGCCCCAACTTAATTTCTTTCTTTCTTTCCTTCCTTTCTTTTTTTTTTCTTTAAGTTATAGGTGCACAGCGAAGGAGAAGCCCCAGTGCACTGGCCATTGAAGTATTTGAAGCACATTTGGGAAGTCACATTTTACAGGTACTTTTAAATGAAAAAAGCTTGCTTACATTTTGCTAAGAAAAATCCACATTTTAGTCTTTTTATGAAAATGCCTTTTATTGCGGCTATGTGTATGACTGTTGCTATTGTATCTTGGAATTATGAAATTTTTATGAATTTATTTTTTTATTTTTAGAAAGCCATCCCTTGAGAGAATATTAATGAGAAAGGGAGGGCAAGTATTATTTGTGCTGTAGTAATTGAGATGAACTGCACTATTGAGTTGATGCACAATGTATAGTAGCTGGCTGTTCCCAGAATGATTGTGTGTGCTGCATTTGTAAGTGAACATATGTGTGTGTCTTTGGAGCTATAATTTGTTTTTGGAAGAGCAAAGTTTTGTTGTGAAAGTATGTGACATTTTTATGTGTTGCCAAACTTCAGTTGTTTTTTGCTTGAGTTTGTATTCATAAGTTCTTCCCATCCTAATGTTAGCATTCCCAAAGTACTGACTTTGTCAAGATGAGATGTTTAAGTATGTTTTTAAGTAAAAGGAGACAGATATTAATAATTTAATCTTTCCAGTGACTTTCATAAAAAATATGAGGGTGACTAGACGTGGACCTGCAGTTATTTAGTCTTGGAAAAAATTTATCCCAAACTTAGCACCCCACTTACTCAAAACTTTTTCTGTTAAGATTTTGCAAATCATTAACTTGACACATCATTCTACATTGTTTCTGTTACCAGGATAAATGTTGCCATGGCCAAAGCTTTTTTTCTTTTTTTTGTACATGTAAGATTCATTTTTAATGTGGAATTGAAGAAACAGACATATTTGGGGTGTTTGGGCATCTTATTTGAAAAAGATGGTTGCTTTTCTTAGATAAGATTTGGGGTAAAAACAAAGCTAAACTACAAACTCCCGTCCATTCAGAGTAATTTTTTTTAAAAAAGGTCTCTACAGTGCTTTCAAATTTTCATAGTCCATAAACCCCAGTGACCAAAGGGCTGACAGCTTCACTGAATTGTTCAGCATACCTGTACCTAGTTTCTGGTATACTTTTATTTTGAGATGTCACTGTTCACCTTTGTAAATTTAAGGCCTGAAAGGTCCTTGTTTATTTTTATTTATTTTGATCTTTCTCATTTCTCCACTAATATATGTTAACATCCCATAGAACTATGTTTCTTGAACTATACCTTAGGAAATGCCATCCTATTGTGCACATAAAGTTTTGAATTACCTTTGTAGTAAATAAGGTTCAGGGACACAGGAAGGATATTCCTTTCTAGATCTTTGCATTTTTATTTCCCTCTTCCCTGTACATTTTTGTCCAGAATCTCCATTATAAGTTTTGTATGAGTGATACCATATACACCACTGTCCCTCGGTATGTGAAGGGAGTTGGTTCCAGGACCCCTGTGGATAGAAAAATCTGTGGTTGCTCAGGTTTCTTATATAAAATGACATGGTATTTGTATATAACCTATGCATGTCCTCTTCTATACTTGAAGACGTCTCTAAATTACTTACAGTACCTAATACAGTGCAAATGCTATGTAAATCATTGGTGGCGTGTGGCAAGTGTATGTTTTTCTTTGTGGAACTTTCTGGATTTTTTCCAAATATTTTTGATCCGTGGTTGGTTGCATCTGTGAATACAGAGGGCCAACTGTATGTACATTGTTAGATTCTGATGTGATCCAGGATAACTCCTATTTATATTCTGAAGCTTCAGTGCGTAAGACTTCATCAGTGAAAGAAATGATTCCAGTGGTATCCTATTATCCTCTAAATTCTCTCTGGAAATCTTGTGTTCAGTGTTTTGTAGGGAGGGGGACTTAGGAGCTGCAAGAATTTAATTTAAAACAAAAGACTTAAGAGTGTAAATGTAAGCTCGGTGAGAGCAATGTAGAAATAAAGAGTGACTTTCCCCAGTGCCAGTTTAGCACTGGACTCCATTAAGAGAGTGGAGGATCTAGATGAGACTGCTGAACTCTCCTGTTCTTTGGTTTGGTCACACCTGACTTAAACAGCACTCTTGAAGGGGACGTAGACAGCTGGATGTCATTTGGAGTGGAATAACTAGATGAGTACATGAACTGGAAATCGTGTTACATGCCATGTGGCAAAGGGCGTGCTGAATTTAAGCGTGGGAAATACATGGCATAAAAGGGACATTAATATCCTCTCTTTTCTATTTGAAGGCCTCATTCCAAAAGAAGAAAAAAAAGGAGGATTAGATACATTCTGTGTGTCTTCAGAGTGTAGAAAAAAGAGAAAGGGTTGAAAGTTGAATAGAAAAAGAAATTGCCTCCATATAACAAAACTCGCAAATAAAGCTGTCTGCATTTCCAACACACTCAAAACCATTAGCCTTAGAAGTATAGACAGCTTTGTAGAGATGCTTTCAAGAAAGTCAGGCAGGCAAGTGTGGTTGCACTAGACAGTCTTGAAATTGTCATAGAAAACTAGAAACTCCTATCATTAGATTTTAAAACCGAAGGTTATGGAGGGGAAGAATTGTATATGCTTTTCAAAATGATATGCTAAAATTGCAGATAGGAATGGATTGGGAAGTAGTAGTAACAAGAAGGGCTTCCTCTAGGCTATCTGGTTAGTTGTCTTCTCTCCCAGCAGGATAACTCTTGAACCCATAGATCTGTGTACCACATTCAAGGTTTCTCAATAGTCTGCTCCGGTAACATGGTTTCCTTATTTTTCCTTCAGGAGTTTCCATAGTTGAATCTTGTTGATCCATGGGGCCTGGGGTAAATTCTTTGTTCTTTCTCCCCTACCCTTCTTTTGTTTGCAAATATCAGGGGGGAAGAAAAACAAACCTGTGTGGTCAACAAGGTTGGCATAGTCTCTAACATCACAGTTTACCATCATTACCAAAAAAGAAAAAGAGTAAATACTTAGTAACAACATAATTTGCTGTAGTAGGCACACAGCTGCTCTCCTTAACTAGCTTGAAATCATTTGGTTAAAGAACCAGGAGATTACATAAAGTGAGAAGTATCACACTGGTCAAGTGTTTTACTAGGGGCCTATGAAAGGGCGAGGCTCTGAATTTGCCACAAAGCATCAGAGAAGACCACTCAAAGTTGTTGATGGATGAATAGTTTACTAGCCAAAGACAACCAAAGAACATTGCATGCAAAGAAATGTAGAACACAAAGTGTGGAGGCAAGTCATAATAGATCTTGTTGGAGGACTGTTAAGATGTTCAATTTGATGGCTATTTCACAAACGCAGAGGAGCACATAAGAGATAAAGATGGAGAACTTATGAGCCATGTTGCACAAGCCCAGTAAGCCAATCCAGGATTGTATAATCAGCAATAAGCCTGTAGAGAAGGCTTTCATACAAGAGAGTGACAAGATAAACCTTTGGTTTGTTTCTGGTGTTACTATTAAAATACAATCTAGGAAGCCTTCGTGTTATGAGAGGCTATTATAAAGAGACAATTTAGGAAACTATTGTAACAGTCTAATATCCAAATGAAGATCTTATCTGAGATAGAACCTCTATGAATGGAGACACAGGTATGGCACATGGTATGAATTAGAGATGAAAAGCTAGGGAATGGAAGGAGTTATCATTGATCACAGATCTTCTAGCCTGATAAAATGTTCCTAGTGATACTCTTGCCTAAGAGGCTGAAAGGGATATCTCATTACATAGCCAAATCCGTAAAAGGTAAGCAGTTTGAAACCTGAGTCTGATCTTCTAGAGAAAGATCAAGGCAAAGGGTAAAAACAGGGTTGGGCATTACTGATTTGTGTAGATGACTGGTAGCTCAGATCAAGCAGTAAGTTGCAGACTAGTGGAGATAATATGGAACAAGAAGAGAAAAGGGCTGAGGAGAGGCAACCCCATACATGTCATTACTTCAAGATGCAAATGGAAAATGAGAAAGGAGTAGACAAAGATAAGAGTAAAGAACCTGCCTGCCAATGCAGAAGACACAGGTTCAATCCTTGGGTCAGGAAGATCCCCTGGAGGAGGGCATGGCAACCCACTCTAGCATTCTTGCCTGGAGAATCCCATGGACAGAGGACCCTGGTGGGCTACAGTCCATGGGATCACAAAGATTCAGCCATGACTGAAGCGACTTAGCATGCAAGGAAGAAATATCAAGGTGACTGAGGATATAAATCCTTCAGGAGGATAAATATTGAAGAGATGTCATAGGTCTCGTCAGTTAAAGCAGTTGCAGTAAAATTTTAGGTTCAGAAGACAAACCTAAAAAATGATAGAAGGTAGAAGTGTTTGGATGTTTGTAGTAAAGTCTGGTTTGGAGATGAGAAGATAATGTTATGGGACAATTTTAGTATTAATGTTGTTAAGAGTATGTTTATATTTCTGAGATTCACGGGGTCAAGCATTGGTCAATGATATGCTCTTTAGCAATCAACTTTTGAAAAATCAATATCAAGTGGTCATGTCTGCATTAGGAAAGGATAGGCTTCCATTATTTTTAATGGCTATGTGTCATTCTATCCTATGGATGTATCATAATTTATTTAACCTTTTTTTTCCATTGAGTATTTTGATTATAAGTTTGCATTTCTAATTCAAATACCAAGTAAAGTGTAGTTTAATGAGAAAAGGCCTACACCAGGTTGATTTTAGCTTAAATTTATTGAATTTTTGGTATGTATTAAGTTCTATGTATTATGCTAACTGCTCTTCTTATATCATCAGTTAATATAGTATGTATCTGTGATTCAGGTACTCTGCATATCTTACAATTGAGTAAACTAAGATTTCTTAGAAAACTCACATAACAATTACATGACTAAAGCTCACATAGCTAGTTAAGTGAGAGTTCAATTTGAACCCAGGATGTTAGCACTAGATTATAAATACTTGCCAAGATATGATGAGGACATTTTAAAAGACGGGTTATAAAAGGCGAGACTTTATATTTGTAGTGAACAGAATTAGGGAACTGATGGAAATTGGAAGGTAAAATAGAGATCAGTTCTGAGCACCAAAACTGGGGCTCAGGAAATCCCTTGGAATTCCCTGCACCAGGTGCCAAGCCTCGCTGTTCCCCATACTAGCACCAATGGTGTTTTGTGGAAAAGCATGCTAAGGACTTCTTAATTTTTGGTCCACCTCTTCTACGTACTGCAGTGTATGTGTTTGCCGTGTGCATCTTATTGTTGTTGTTCAGTCACTAAGTCATTTCTGACTCTTTGCAACCCCATGAACTGCAGCACACCAGGCTTCCCTGCCCTTCACTGTCTCCCAGAGTTTGCTCAAACTCATGTCCATTGATCAGTGATGCCATCCAATCATAGCCTCTGTCATTCCCTTCTCTTCCTGCCCTCAATCTTTCCCAGCATCAGGGTGTTTTCCAATGAGTCAGCTCTTCGCATCGGGTGGCCAAAGTATTGGAGTTTCCGTTTTGGCATCAGCCCTTCCACTGAATATCCAAGGTTGACTTCCTTTAGGATTTACTAGTTTGATCTCCTTGCAGTTCAAGTGACTCTCAAGAGTCTTCTCCAGCACCACAGTTCGAAAGCATCAATTCTTTGGCAGTCAGCTTTCTTTATGGTTCAACTCTCACATCTCTACATGACTACTGGAAAAACCATGGCTTTGACTAGACAGACCTTTGTTGGCAAAGTAATGTTTCTGCTTTTTAATATGCTGTCTAGGTTTGTCATAGCTTTTCTTCCAAGGAGCAAGCGTTTTTTTATTTCATGGCTGTGGTCACCATCCACGTAATTTTGGAGCCCAATAAAATAAAACCTGCCACTGTTGCCATTTCTTTCCCTTATGTTTGCCATGAAGTGATGTGACTAGATGCCATGTTCTTAGTTTTTTTTAACTAAGCCAGCTATTTCACTCTCCTCTTTCATCTTCATGAAGAGGCTCTTGAGTTCCTGTAAAGTTACATCTTATTAGCCATATAGTCTCTTAAGAAAGTTTAGGAAGTTTTATAGATCCATTAAAATGCGACTTCTTTCCTACTGAGAGGGGCAAAATAAATATAATGGTGATTCTATCAATATAAAAATCAACTGTTAAAAAGTTATTTTCCAATTTAATGATCTAATACTGGTATACACAGGCATGGCCATGGGCCAGGCTTCATACAGTGCAGTTCTGGGGCCACCATTTATATCATATATACTGTGACCCTTACTGTAGCTTCAGTGAACCAATAGCTGTTTCAGGTAGGATTTTCAGCTCAGGGGCATCTTCTGCAGAAGAGGTGAGACAGTCAAGGGGTGTAAGCCTCACTGCTGCACAACTGTGAGGTGGGGGCATTGGGCCTGAGTTGAGGCATTTTAGCTGACTTTATTCTTCTGTGATTCATTGATCAGAGGAGGAGTTGGAGGCAATGGGTCAAATTGAGACTTGTGCTATTTGTGACAGGTTAAATAAAAATCCCAAGCTTTTCTGGTGGCACTAGTGGTAAAGAACCCACCTGCCAGTGCAGGAGACGCGAGAAACATGGGTTCAATCCGTGGGTCAGGAAGATCCCCTAGAGGAGGAAATGGCAACCCACTCCAGTATTCTTGCTGGAGAATTCCATGGACAGAGGAGCCTGGCAGGCTACATTCCATGGGGCCACAGAGAGTTAGACATGACTGAGCGACTAAGCACGCATAAGAAAAATCCAAGAACTTTGAGCCATCGTGTGAGATCTTTTCCTGAATGTAGTACTTGTGATTCAGCACTGATTTGGTTCCTGCTTTAAAAGTTCTCTTTAGGCATTACTGTTCTCACTTCATGATTCCTTGATATGAATAAAGTATAAGCGGTATTTACTTTTACTTACCCAGTTTAGAGACCAGATAGAATATTCATATTTTACTTTATCAAAGTTAACGGAACAGAAAATGGCAACAGCATCCTTGTAGCTCATAAAATTAACTAGAGGAATGACTTTCCCTTAGGTGCCAGATTTATGAGTGGAGTTCTTTAATTATTTGCATACCCTTAGCAGAAGGGTTTGAGGGTTTTGTTTTTTTCTTCATTCTGTAAATAAAGCTTTTATAATTGTTACGTGAAGTTGTAGTATTGCTTTTGCATACTCCATAGTATTGCTGCTTTACTTACCTCACAGGTGTCAAAACAAAGCAATCAAATCAAACCTTGTGGAGGATTTTTTAGGGTTTATGTTTCTATTTGTCGTGAATACATTATGGTGAACCCTTCTGTAGAAGGGTGCCTGTTAAGTTACTGACATTGAGTAATACGTATCACTACTAATAACTTGCTTATAAAGTAATTGAAGAATTGGTTTTATCCATAACTAATTTTGGATATTATAGTAAATGAAACTTTCTGAGTTGGGTGAATATGCTCATAAATATCCACATGTTTGTATATAAATGATATAGAACTGCAATTATTTTAAATGAAGTCTTGGGGGAATTTTATAAGAAATTCCCTAAAGGGAGATAGTGGTGGAAGTGTGGCACCAAGGTGTTAGTTTTGAACTTGTCTGTGTTGCATGAACCCTTCTGTAGCTAGCTCATTAACCTTGCATTATTTCTGGGTATTAAGAAATGTTTGAATTATAGGGCATTCAAACCCCAAACTTCAGCAGCAGCATAGGTTCTTTATCAGAAATATTTAAAAATTTGTGGTCAGTGTAATAAGGTAAACAAAATATCTTGTGACGTTCTATTTTTCTGTTAACATTTAAGTATTTCTAGTGACAGCACCGCTTCAGTGTCTTGCTGCTGCTGCTAAGTCACCTCAGTCGTGTCCGACTCTGTGCGACCCTATAGACAGCAGCCCACCAGGCTCTGCCGTCCCTGGGATTCTCCAGGCAAGAACACTGGAGTGGGTTGCCATTTCCTTCTCCAATGCATGAACGGGAAAAGTGAAAGTGAAGTCGCTCAGTCGAGTCCGACTCCTCGCGACCCCATGGACTGCAGCCTACCAGGCTCCTCCGTCCATGGGATTTTCTAGGCAAGAGTACTGGAGTGGGGTGCCATTGCCTTCTCCGTCAGTGTCTTGAGACCCACTCAATTGTAGAAGGCTAAGAAGATTCTCTAAGGAAATTAGGTTATAGACAAAAGAGCTACTTACAATCATGTTGGGGTGGGGCTGGAGAATGCAACATCTGTTATTAGCATCTTGTTTCATTGGATCTATCAAGAGACAATAAAAGATTGACTAGTACAGTTCAAATATCTGGGCAGAGAATAGTGAGTAATACCTAAAACAGCTCAAGAACTGACTAATACAAAGATAAAAATTATTACTTAAGATGTTGCCAAGTCAACATCACATTTTACATTTAATAGCGATGTTTTCAAAAGACTTTTGTGAGAGAGGATGATACATTAAGCGTATTTTCTATTTTATTGATGAATTGGAATTTCACCCTTATTATTTTATTGGAACTTACAAATATTAAAGAAATGATCATCTCTAGGAAAGGTTCATCTTCTTACTCCTTATGGCCCTTGATGGCAAAGTGGTATCCTGCTTGACATCAGTACTAAAATAAAATAAAATTCAACTAATAGAGGCATTCTTTAGCTATAAAACAGGAAAGAGAAAAAGGTAAGTGACCCTGCAGTTTCCCTATGATCCAGAATGGTAAGAAAATGTAAAACTAAATATAGAAAAAGAGAAAGTTAGTGAATATATTTGCATATGCAAATTAGCTTAATTGATACTGCTTGCCTCTACAGGGATTTTTCATTACAAACTGGAGTGCTACATTGTTCAGCTCATATTGAGTAATTTAGTAACTAATGAGACCAGTTTGCACTAATTTGCATATGATAAATGAGCTTAATTGCAGTAAATAACTTGGAGGCATAATTACTTAATTTTCCTGTGTTGCATGGCTTTTAAGTTCACGTATGAACAACTCAAGATAATTTTGCATATTTAAATTAGTTGCTTTTAAATTTTCTTGGACCAAAAAAAAAAAAGGAACACACCTTATCAATTGAGCTGTAAAACAATCGTATGTAAGGTTTAGTGTATTTTTATTTAACAAGAAAGGAGAGAGAGGCAGAGATTTGTTGTTCTCCTCTCCCATATCCTTACCTCAGATAAGATATCAGCATTGACATTAGGAAAATGTTTTTCATGTTGGAAATTAATTTACAACTTCTGTTAGTAACTGACCTGGGTGAAGACTGAAATGTATATATGAGTGAATCATAAGTTTTAAAGTAGGGTTTATTACACAGATGTTTTTTGTCCCTTATTTAATTTGGCAAGCTAATATCTGAGGAGTCAATTGGCTCTGCTGTCTTCCTGCCTTCTAAGTTACTGAGCTTTGATGACACAGCATCACTCTGACCTTAGCATGTATTTTCTATCTCAATTAACATTTCATCCTCATGAAATTGGTTTCATTGGAGAATCTCAGTGTGGTTTGGCCAAAATTATCTTACTGATCTTCACATGAACTCAAGAATATATGTTTCATCAAATCTCCATTCTCATTGAAAAACTGAAGCACAGAGGATGGCTACTAAATCATGATTTTACAATACTGTATTGCCTTAGAATTTCACTTTGTGAGAAAAAAGTATGTTATTATTCAAAGTTAACCTCTTATGTCATATAAAATCATATTCATAATTGAGTATGAGAAAATATTTTGTGGTTGTGAAAGTTTACAAGCTGTCATTTAAAAAGTCATTGCTGCTTTAATTCATTGTATGAAAAACAGGAGGAGTTAGGGTTATTTACTTGCCACAATCTGTAAAAATAACTCCTGAAATTTTTCTTGAAAAGGCTCAAATCCCATTAAATTTGGTATAAGCATCCTACATCCTTCAGAGATGGGCCAAAATAAGTACTAATAATAGTATATCCCAAGTGTAAAGTTTGAGTCCTTCATGTCATAAGTGCTCAAGAAGTAACTGATGAGTAAATGAATGAACAAATAAATTCATACTGAAGTCACATTGAACCCAAAAACTAGAGCCCCCTTTCAGCTTTGTGTTCCAGCCCTGTTTGTTTTTTTTAATTGGAGGCTAATTACTTTACAATATTGTGGTGGGTTTTGCCATACATTCACATGAATCAGCCATGGGTGTACATGTGTTCCCCATCCTGAACCCCCTCCCACCTCCCTCCCCATCCCATCCCTCAGGGTCATCCCAGTGCACCAGGCCTGAGCACCCTGTCTCATGCATCAAACCTGGACTGGCGGTCTATTTCACGTATGATAATATACATGTTTCAGTGCTATTCTCTCGAATCATCCCACCCTCGCCTTCTCCCACAGAATCCAAAAGTCTGTTCTTTACCTCTGTGTCTCTTATGCTTTCTCGCATATAGGGTCATCGTTAACCATCTTTCTAAATTCCATATATATGTGTTAATATACTGTATTGGTGTTTTTCTTTCTGACTTACTTCGCTCTGTATAATAGGCTCCAGTTTCATCCACCTCATTAGAACTGATTCAAATACATTCTTTTTAATAGTCCAGCCCTGTTTTTAATCCATGTTTTCTAGGTAAATGGTAGAGTATGACAGATTCTTTTTGTGCATGCACTTTGGCATCCAGCCACTTTAAGCTCACATCCTGATGTACTAACTTACTGTGAGCCCCTTGCTAAGGCAGCCTCTTGCTCTCTCTAAGCCTCAGTTTCTTCATCTTTAAAAATAGAGAAAATAGTAAAATGTCTCCTGATAAGCATGTTGTGAGGATTGAAGGAGATAGTGTAGTTAAACATGTTTAGTACAAAACCTGGCATGTAGAAGGTGTTGAATAAACATCTGCTAAGATGTCTGTCTATATATTGTGTAGTTCAGAAAAGTGGCCAAGTTTTTAAAGAAAAATGTTCATGCTTATCAGGAGTATTACCACACAGGAATATGGGAGTGTTATCAATAAAAATCCTCTTAGATTTAAAGAAAGATAAATAAATTTCATTGAACACAATCTAAATTATCTGTTTACATAAATGGTATTTATATTTAATGGCCTTCCCAGGTGGCGTAGCGGAGTGGGTTGCCATTTCCTCCTCCAGTGTATCTTCTGACCCAGGGACTGAACCCACAGCTCCAGCATCTCCTGCATTGGCAGGTAGATTCTTTACCACTGAGCCACCTAAATGCAACTAGTACTGATTATAAGTGGGGACTTTCTCATCACAAAATTGATTATCTCAAGTAGCCAGGATCTAGGAAATGAGACACTAAACTGAAGCTTCAGTTTAGTAAATATTTACTGAGTACCTAGTTTGATCAGAGAACAGAGAAAATACCAAGATACAAAGGTGAGTCATGATTTTGCCTCTCAGCATTCCCACTGTGAACAGAGAAGACCGAAAACAAAACAGACAAACATGATTCAGTGTAACGTAGACTAGTGGCTTTGAATCCCTGCCCTTAGTTATGTGGACTTGGGCAATTTATTTAAACTCTCTAAATCTTAGTTTCCTCCAACCTAAATGAAGATGGTAGCAGTCCTTCCCTCAGAGATTGCTGTGAGAATCATAGATACTCACACAATGCCTGGCACATAGTGAGTGTTCTGCAAAAGCTGGCCATGGGTGACAGGCTGCACCCTGGAAGTTACCCAGCTTGGGGCTAATCAGTGAGCATGTCCTGTGGCTACATACTTAAAATCACACAGCTCACCCATCATGTTACACACATAGCTTTTAAGTTTGATTTTCATGTGCATCTCTGTAGGGAGAGGGTAGTTGAATGCTCTGTCCTCACACCTACATTCCCCTAGTGTGGTCACATAGGGTAATACTAGGGGAAGGGACGAAAATTGTGCAGCGATATCATTGTGGTTGAGCAGTTTTTGTTAGGGGCCTGCTGATAGGAAGATTGTTTGCAAAGTGTGGGAACGTATCTTTATTCTTTCTCTGGCACTAAGGGTGGCCAAATTATTTGGAGGTTAAAGCAGAACAGAAAGATAATTATACTTTCAATTTTTAAAAGTGGTTAGAGGTCTTAGAAAATCTTAGGGTTATGTGTCAAATAGGAATATGAAAAATTCCATGATGATAAAGATATTTGCAAATCTGGCCAGATTCTTTTTCTTTTGGCTTTAGGATAGTTGTTGGTGGTAGTACATGTTCTTGTTACCAGCATCAGTTAGGAATGATATCGAATAGGGTGACACCGGCTGATTATCATTTATTGGGAACCCTCAGTCAGGATGGCTAGGTTTGCTTTCTCATCTGAATCTCCACAACTTCATAAATCTTTTGGGTTTGAAGAAGGTTTGGGAATGGGAGTTCTGTGGGTAATGTGCTTTGTTTTCCAAACTGAGCTGATGGCAGATGTCTGTGAGTTTCTGGGAACAGTTGTTGTTCAGTCGGTAAGTTGTGTCTGACTCTTTGCGACCCCATGAACTGCAGTCCTCCCTGTCCTTCACCATCTCCCAGAGTTTGCTCAAACTCATGTCCATTGAGTCAGTGATACCATCCAAGCTTATCATCCTCTGTCACCCCCCTGCTCCTGCCCTCAATCTTTCCCAGCATTGGGGTCTTTCACAGTAGTATTCAACAAAATACACTTGGGGAAATTCTGGCTTAGAAGAATCAAATCCAAATTAAGATATTTTAAAAATCTCTAAGAGCTAAATTGAACACAAAATTGAACAATGTTTACACGATAATATCAGGTCTATAATCCGCTTCATTAGCTTTTTTTTTCCAGAGAATTTTACTTTATTATTTTAACCCATTTTATATTGGATTATACAGCTGACTTACAATACTGTGTTAGTTTCAGGTGGACACCCATTACTTTTCAGATTTTTTCCCATTTAGATCGTTATAGAGTACTGAGTCGAGTTCCCTGTGCTATACAGGAGATCCTTGTTGAGTCTACTAATTTTTTTAAAACAAAGATTATTACAAAAGAATCCTCTGTATATAGTTGTCCTTTGTGTATGTGCATGCACATATGCACACGTGTGTGGTCAAGTTTTAAAAATAGTTTTTTTCTTTTTTAACTTTACAATGTAAAAATAGAAAATAAAGAATACGTGGAAAGGTCAAAAAATGTAGGCAAGCAAAATCAAGAAAATAAAAGTCAAGTATTTCTCCATCCTCTGAGGTTCTGTTTTATTTGATTATCTGTAAATCACCCAAAATGAGATTGTGATCCTTGTCTCCTGAAAGCAGTTTTGGAAGGAATAGCTGATGTTAAGAGAGAAACTATACGGCAATCGTGGCTGATACCTGTTCACAAATGGCTTTCTTCTTCTGAGCCTGACGTGGGTGATATTATAACTATCGAAGACCGCAGGAACCAAGAGCTATAGGCAACGGCGATAAGACGGCACTATCAGGCTCCTGCTAAGGGGTCCAGGGATAAGCGCCAGGCTCCATCCTCCTTCAGCTGAAGGCATGGGCCTATGAGCCAGCCCAGGAGCTGGGTCACATGTCCCCTGGTCAGCAAGATTCCAGCTGTTTTTATTAATATGCAATAGCACCTTATAAGGGCTTCCCAGGTGGCACTACTGGTAAAGAACCCGCCTGTCAGTGCAGGAGACAAAAGAGACATGGGTTCAATCCCAAGGTCAGGAAGACTCCCTGGAGAAGGAAATGACTATCCACTCCAGTGTTCTAGCCTGGAGAATTCCATGGACAGAGGAGCCTGGTGGGCTACAGTCCATAGGGTTGTGAAAGAGTCGGATAAGACTGAGCAACTAAACAACCTCAGCACCTTGTAAATATCACTTCCCAGACACTTGCCCACTCAGGATCTAATGATTTAGGACTGAATGGTAAGGAAGTCATGTGGCAGTGTTATTTTGTGATAGCAGAATAGAACTCTGCCTGAGGAAAGAAAAAGTCATACCATTTGTTTTATCTCTGTTGGGAAAAATAAACATTAGGGTAAATTAGTTGAAAATATTATAAACATTTGTTATTCTGATTGAATAAAATGTGTAACTGATGGTTGAACTGCCCACAAAGAAGAGCCTAGTCAAATGCCCGTGAGACCCGATAACTGCTACAGGAATTGTCAGGTCAGAGCAGCTGTTTCCCTCATTTCCAAAGATATAAAAAGTGCAGGTGACCCTTTAGGCCATCAGAAAAATACTCTCTGAAATAATCCGCTCTCATACTTCATTTTAAGGTGATGCAGTGTTTTAGTAAGTTTAGTCTGGTACAGAGATTAGACCAAGGGTAGAATTGACCTAAAGAAACAGAAAATTCTTTTTTTTAAGTGGCAAGCCTGCGAGTTCTACATAAATACAAAGGCAAATGATAATATCAGTGACTATTTTAATTGCATCTTTAATCCATAAGGATAGTTCAATGACATTTTAAATTATACTTTTAGAATTGTAGTCACATAGGAGATAAAACTCAGTAACTATTTAATAATGCATACTGAGATCAACTGTATCCTCTCTTGAGATCACATTTAGGTGGACTGAATGTAAAAGTCCAATCAATCCAGAATTTAGACAGCATTTAATCTTCTGGAAGGCATTGTTGAGTCTTTCTAAAGTACCCAGGCTTGGTTCTTCGAGTTGGTACCAGTTTTCTCTGCTGAATGATTAGTTTCATTACATTCTCAGCTAAGCTGTATTATTTTTGACATGGAATTGGATTGTTGTAGATCAAACTATTCTCCGTACTAGAAGATTACTGATCCATTTGGGGAATTTATGCTGCAGGTTGGTTATTAATTGATAGTTATTTAACCTGGCTTTCCTTGAAGATGACAGTATAGTTAAGTTGTGGGGAAAATTTTCAGGCTGAAACAAAGCAATCTCTTTCAAGGACATATCTTCTACTGAAATTGGCAGGATACCTCAGTCACTGCTGCTCTTCGTATCATCACTGTTAAGTATCTAAAGGATTCTATTTGAATAATGGAATTTCTGTATAGAGAAGACTCATTCTGCTAAGAACATGTGAAAGTAAGGAACTTCCGGATTCTCTAAAATTGAAAGATTAAAACTGCATATAAGCAGAAAGTCATCTGATCTCAGTTCCCTGGATACAGATTTAAAATACAGAATATGCAAAAGTTTGGGTAATAATAACATTGTATTAGCACACATTTGTTGAAACAGTCTATATCAGGCACTCACTGAGTGAGCTGCTTACACGCATAATCTCAATTCATCCCCTCACTTATCTTTTGGATTAGATACTGTTGTTATTTCCATTTTAAGGATGGAACTGAAGTTCAGAGTGGGAAAGTGACTTGATGAGTAGCTGGAAGCTGTTAGTAGGTGGCACAGCTGGGATTGGAACCCAGAAGTGGAAATGGGAAAGAGAGAGAGAAAGGAATTATAAGGGAAATATTAGGTATTAAATTGCTTTACAGTTGAAGTTTTTGAAGTGACATACTTTAAGCTATGGTTTGAATGGAAACCAGAGGATATGCACTTTTGTTTAATAAAGAAATATTTGCCCTGAGCAGAAGACAACATTTTAAAGCTTGTCATTTCATTGCTGGGAAAGTATTTGAGGAAAATGACATGGCTTAGCCCTGGTTGCTGACCATTTTGTTGTCTCCTGCTGAGACTTGCCATTTCCATAGCCAGTGGGCTGTATTGAGTCAGACAGAAGCGCTAGGTCATTAACAGAAGTGGAGACTTGGGGCAGCCTACAGATGCTGAGAGAGAAAATCATTTTGGACCACATCAACAAATCTGTGTCTAATAGCATCTCATGCAACTATGTTTGGAGAGGTTAGCCTGATTTTCAGGGAAACTTAAGAAGCTTTAAAATGCACAAAATGATTTTTTCCCAAAGACTGCCATGTTTAACATGAAAATATGAGTGAGAGAGGATGCTCTGACTTCTTTCAACAGGCTGCATTTCCCCTTTGCATCACACTCATTGAAAATAACTGTTTAAAACTCATTTACCTAACAGAAAATACAGATTTTATTTTTCTAATGATATCTGCATTAACCTTGAGATCTACAACTTACAGCACTAATCTAAATAGACATTAGATTATTTCTGTTGATGAATATCTTAATTATGTATGTTTTTTCAATCCTTGGCGATTCTTCTGGATTATTGAAATTAGGATGGGGGGGCGGGTTTTGCCACTGATATGATATTATTTTTGGTATTGGTGAGGTTGTTCATCTTAGAAAATATGTATAACTAGCCTCTGAAATGTAGACCAGTTTAGCAGGGGCCGGGAGATTGCCAGGAGAAATATCAATAACCTCAGATATGCAGATGACACCACCCTTGTGGCAGAAAGCAAAGAAGAACTGAAGAGCCTCTTGATGAAAGTGAAAGAAGAGAGTGAAAAAGCTGGCTTAAAACTCAACATTCAGAAAACTAAGATCATGGCATCTGGTCCCATCAGTTCCTGGCAAATAGATGGGGAAACAGTGGAAACAGTGGCAGACTTTATTTTCCTGGGCTCCAAAATCTCTGTAGATGGTGACTGCAGCCATGAAATTAAAAGACACTTGCTCCTTGGAAGAAAAACTATGACCAACCTAGACAGCATATGAAAAAGCAAAGACATTACTTTGGCAACAAAGGTCCATCTGGTCAAAGCTCTAGTTCTTCCAGTAGTTATGTATGAATGTGAGAATTGGACTATAAAGAAAGCTGAGTGCCAAAGAATTGGTGCTTTTGAACTGTTAGTGTTAGAGAAGACTCTTGAAAGTCCCTTGGACTGCAAAGAGATCCAACCAGTCCATCCTAAAGGAAATCAGTCCTGAATATTCATGGGAAGGACTGATGCTAAAGCTGAAACTCCAATACTTTGGCCACCTGATGCAAAGAACTGACTCATTTGAAAAGACCCTAATGCTGGGAAGGATTGAAGGCAGAAGGAGAAGGGGACGACAGAGGATGAGATGGTTGAATGGCATCACCGACTCAATGGTCATGAGTTTGAGTAAGCCCTGGGAGTTGGTGATGGACAGGGAAGCCTGGCATCTGTAGTCCATGGGGTCGCAAGGAGTCAGACATGACTGCGCAACTGAACTTAGCAGGGGCAGGAAAAATATAGACCCTGACTACTGACATTGAACAAGTATTCAGTGACAGCTTGCTATAATAAAGCATACCAAATACAGATTTAGGAATTACTTAGACGTTGTTCCTTTTCTCAGAGAATTTCCAGTGAATTTCTGTATCTTCATCTGTAATGATGGGACTTCCCAGGAGGCACTAGTGGTGCCTGCCAAAGAACCCACCTGCCAATGCAGGAGGTTTAAGAGACACAGGTTCAATCCCTAGATTGGGAAGACCCCCTGGAAGAGGGCATGGTAATCCACTCTGGTATTCCTGCCTGGAGAATCTCTGGACTGAGGAGCTTGGCGGGCTACAGTCCATGGGGTTGCAAAGAGTCGTACATGACTGAAGGGACTAAGCACACACACACTGGAATGATAGGTGCAGGTCTAGAGGCAGGATCCTAAATTCCAATGATTGCATTTACAATTGAGTAAAGCTTAGGAAATGCAATACTATTTTCAGGACCAGCTATCATTTATATACTTAAAAATCCCCCCATTTAGATATATATGAACATACCCACGTGTGTTTTTAGGGAAAAAAATTCCAAAATAATTGCATATATGTTTTGTGTCTCATACTAGATCATAAGCAACTCAAAAATGAGGATAATGTCTTGTTCATCTTTGTGTCTTATGCTGTGTTATGCTCTGAGTAGGTACTTGATACGTTTGTGGAAGGACTGAAATTTATATAAAGAATGAATGTAACTTCTAACAGATTGATCATTAATTGACTCTTATGTTTGGGCCAGTGTTATTAAGAAGTCAGTGATAGTAATACTAAATGACTCCAAGATGTATTCTTATCACTTGTAGACATTTACACGCTGGGCTTCTAGTAGGGTTAATGCATTATGTTACACCAAGTCCCCGTGCACCAATGTGAGAATGTCCTTCTCAGCCACGAGGTCATTAAAGAAAACACAGTCCCATCATAATGTCATTTTCCCCTTAATTTTCTGATTATTTACATTCGGTTTGGCCCTAATTATGAATACCTTTAATTGCTTTATCACAGTGATGATTAACTGTGCCCAAGTCAAACCCCTTTGAAAGAGAGGATGAATCCTAACGACTTGTGCATGACTACACTTAGGAAGAATATTAAACAAAGAAACAGAGGTGTTTCAACTTCATGAAGGCTGGTCCTAAAATACTCGGGGGTGATTTTTATTCCCGGATTTTTCAGAACTAGGAAAACTTAATCTTCTGTTTTTCCCCCAAATATGTTATTCTGCTTTATTTACATGAATCATTCTTCCAGAAGACAATATTAGAAATAAAATACATGCCAGCTGTTTTCTAGTGTGTTAAAGAAAAAAACTAAAAAGCAAAATAAACTTTGAGATCTGCATGCTATCACTGAAGGAGTAAATGGCTGTGTGTGCCTTTGTTGTTTTACACTTACATGTGTAAAATAGCAATGATTGAGATTTTTAATATTTTGTAAATTAGGTTTGAAACACCAAATGCAGGTTATTTCTCACTGAAATGCTTGGTAGCAATCAGGTTCAGTTTAAGCAATGTGTAATAGTTGATAAAAGTGGCTCACTTTCATTTTTAAATGAAAGGACCAACCTTATGATACTCAAAGAATTAAAACCTGGAGATCATGTATTTTAATTCTGTGTTTTGATTCAGTTTTTCTAAAATGGACAAACTTTGAGACTTTAATTTATTTTCAGATAGAATTATTTAAAGCACACAGTATTATTTTAAAGCTTGTGTGTCTTTTAAAACAATCTCATGGCACAAAAGTATGGAAGTGTTAGTCGCTCAGTTGTGTCCGACTCTTTGCGACCCCATGGACTGTAGCCCACCAGGCTCCTCTGTCTGTGGGATTTTCCAGGCAAGAATACTGGAGTGGATTGCCATTTCCTTCTCCAGGGGATCTTCCTGACCCAGGGATCAAACCCGGGTTTCCTGCATTGCAGGCAGAGTCATGGCATGGTATTTATTTAAATCTTACATTTTATGTTCCTCACAGAAATACCACGTGTGTGTTTTATGTTGACATCTATCGCCTAGCAATATGATGGAATTCATATCCGTCAAACAAAGCTCATTTCTCCTGGTTCTTTCTCAGTGAGCCATGGGCCACGCCCTGGAGATGAGGATAGAGATTCTGTTCATCACTTGCTAAGGAGTAGGTTTGGCCTGAGAAGAAAGAAGGGTCTTTTCTTTGGGAAAGCTGGCACAGATGACCAGGAGGACATGTCATTGTCAATTTATTACCAAGCTATTCTTTCTCCCTGGAGGAAGGCTTTAACATTTTTAATCCATGATGATTCACACTTGTGCAGCATCTCTTTTTCTCATTTGGTTACTCCCACCTGGAAGGAAATGTTTATCTGGGGGTTCATTTGCGAAGCAGCAAGTGAAGAGAGGTGATGTGGAGACGAAGACCTTCCCTTGCCTTTTTCGGGGTAGGTGCCTGTGACACACCACTGTTCCCGAGCTGCGGAGAAGCTGCCACAGAATCAGAAACACTCCCACAAAAGTATCCGCCGTTGTGCATTTTCTTTTCACGCTAATTGCCTCTGTTGGAAACTTGGTGCCAGTATACGCTCACCTGTGCCTGTTTCAGACACTGCGCCCGTGTTTCTAATCACTGGAGGTTAAAATTAAGCATTGAAGAAATAGCACCGATATTCTTTCCGATTTCCCTTCGTAGACGTTCGTACAAAAGCTGACAAAACAAGTAAATTTCCTGGTGTGCTGTGGTGTCAGGTGATTATCTGGCTTATTGTTTTCAAACACACTGAAGTCTAGGAAGCGCCAGTGAGCACAACAGGGCGGGAGCAGACTGACCCCCAGCAGAGAAACGATCAGGTCGAGCAGAACCTTCAGCTGTGGGGCCAGAAAAGAAAAGCTGACATCCAGATGCCAGTGCTTTGGCAATCTTATCTGGAGTTGCACATATGTATGGATCCTGCATCTGCTCGGGTTATGCCAGCAGTCGGCAGCCAAGTTGACACAGCTACCATGGCAAGAGCAGACAGAGGCACAGCTATATGACCGGGTATCTCTGCTGAGACAGCTGTCAGAAGCCATGATGTCGGCCTTATGATAGCTAATTTTCAGAGGATCAGTGTGGCTCTTTGAGTGATAGATTTTAAGAGCCCTCACGAGGTCATTTGAATGGCCATCTTTGGAGGAAGGTGGAGGGGATGAGGCAGGCACATATCGGTAAGTGTGTACTCACAATGAGCACATACATAATTGTGCTTTGGCAGGGGGTGGGGTGCTAACATACTAGTGTTCAAGGAAAAGTAAACCAAAGATTTTGGACAATGATTTAAATCAGTGCATGGTGAATACACTCTTGATGTATATACTCTATCATAGGAAGTTGGTTAATCTAACAGTGACCGTAACCAATTTGTTTCCTCTTTTAGGTGAAAAAGAGAGAGGCTTAATCCATAAAATTTGAGTATCTGCCTTTCAATAAGCACATTTATTTCATCATAATTGCCCCAATAGGAAGCTGAGTGACTGAACATAAACAATTCATATTATCTTCTCTTTCATTCCCCCAGAACCCTTCTTAAAAAGAGAGAGGAACGGGTATATCTCTTCTTATTATCTCAAGGTAGTATCTTGAACAGGAATAACCAATGGGCAAGTGTTTGCACTGGGGGCCAATTTATATATCTACTTGCAATTCCAAACATTTTTTTATGTAACTTTGTATCTTTACTGAAATCATCAATTCCTAGTGGGTAACTGGTTAGATGTAAAAGAATGATTTGTTCTTTATTTTTCTCTGTATTAGAAACTTATTTATCTACAGTTTTGGTGACATTTGTTAAATTGTATTGTTAATTTTATTATAATTACTTTCCAACTGAGTTGTGAAAACATTTACTAAACGTTAAACAAAGCCTGTAGAAGTTCACAGGCTTTGGAAAACAATGCATAACAATAACTGACATAATGGAATCACTTGGACATTGGCACCTACTGTTCATGACAATGTATTCTAACTTCTCTTTTGCAACTAGATGATCTAGTGAGGAAAGTATGCACTCTTAGCATTAATGGCATTCTAGATCATTCTTAAATGTGTGTTGTCAGTCTTGGTCTTGGCTGTGGTCACATTTGTAGTATTCCTGTTGATCTAATATGTACTTTCAGGGTTGATTTAGTCTGGCCCCTTGATCTTAACTTGCAAGCATTTATGTTGAGAAACCAACAAGGGACCTGGACTTCAAATGGCTTGCCTCTCAAGTTAGGAAAGGGCCGATGGCCTCATAATTTTTAACTTGCTGTCACTCAGAGTTTCACACATATTTATATACTTTTCCTGCCCAGACTTTAGTCTATGAATAATGGTAATCATCAGGTGAATAATGGTAATTTTTAGCTATCTCACGAGCTAATGCTCTAGAATATCCTGTCCCTGCGGAGAACGCCTATCCTAGCGTCCACAAATGTAGCCTGCTATTGGAGTTAAGTGTTTAGGTTAGTACTTGGCCCAAGTAAAGCAAAATACATTCTCTCCTCCAACTTTACCCCTAATGCTGGCAAAATTCAGAGGTCTGGAGTTGACCCAGGGAGAACCTCTACACTTCTGTCCAGTCACAGTATTAGATTGTCCATTTTTCTGGCCTAAATGATTGGTAATGGTGGGGAGATTCCCCCAGGCTATCACACATACCATGTATATCAAGAGGCCAGCAAACTAAGTCCAACTCAGGCATTCAGATGCAGAGGTGTAATTGTCTGGGGGCTCCCTGCACTCACCTCCTAAATCCACAGAGAGGGAAGGACAAGAGGGGAAGAGCTAAGGGAATAGATGATGTCAGGTGGTCCCCCAAACTTCCCAAAGTAAAGGATTGGTGTAGTGGTAAGTTCCACATCACAGGTGCCTCTCAATGAAATAACAATTTGTTCATCACTCATCTGCATGCTAATCCATCATGTGGGCATTTATGTAATTATTTATTGAGTGCTAGACCCTGCAATTAGAGACTGCAAATACCAAGAAGTAATTACGGTCCTTGTTCTTGTGAACTTTGCCAGTCAGGCTAAGGAAGTAAATATAAAAATAGTCATGGAAAACTCAGAGTAAAGGAAACCTTGATAAGATTGAGTTCTCCACTGAGAATCAGAGAAGATGCTACAGACAGTGTGATCCTTGAGCAGGGCTTCATGGATGAGTGTGGTTCTACCAAGTAGAAAAGGATAGAAAGACACCCCAGGTGGAGAAAATGGCATGACCAGAAGTTCAGGGCTTTGCAAAGATGTAAGAAGTAGTTCTGGGGGGGATACAGCCTGAGGACTATAGAAGAGTTAGTGTTGGCATTCTACTCTTTTTTTTTTCTTTATTTTTATTTTATTTTATTTTAATTGGAGTGTAGTTGATTTACAGCATTGTATTAGTTTCAGATGTTCAGCAAAATGAATCAGTTATACATATACATTGGAGAAGGCAATGGCACCCCACTCCAGTACTCTTGCCTGGAAAATCCCATGAATGGAGGAGCCTGGTAGGCTGCAGTCCATGGGGTCACTAAGAGTCGGACATGACTGAACGACTTCACTTTCACTTTTCACTTTCATGCATTGGAGAAGGAAATGGCAACCCACTCCAGTGTTCTTGCCTGGTGAATCCCAGGGACGGCGGAGCCTGGTGGGCTACCGTCTATGGGGTCGCACAGAGTCAGACACAACTGAAGAGACTTAGCAGCAGTAGCAGCATACATATACATGGGCTTCACAGGTAGTGCCTGCCAATGTAGGAGACCAAGAGACAAGGGTTTGATCCTTGGGTCGGGAAGATTCCCTGGAATAAAAAATGGCAACCTGCTCCAGTATTCTTGCCTGGAAAAGTCCATGGACAGAGGAGCCTGAAGGACTACAGTCTCTGGGGCCCACAGAAAAGTCAGACGTGACTGAGTGACTGAACCAATACACACATATACATACACATATACCATACATATATATATATATACATACTCTTTTTTAGATCCTTTTCCCATATAGGCCATTACAGAGTATTGAGTAGACTTTCCTGTGCTATACAGTAAGTCCTGATTAGTTACGTATTTTATATATAGTAGTGTGTATATCTCAATCCCAAGCTTCTATTTCCCCCTCTCTCTGGTAAACAGGGGTAGTTTGTTTTCTATATCTCTAATTTTATTTCTGTTTTGTAGATAAGTTCATTTGTACCCCTTTTTTCTTTTTTTAGATTCCACATATAAGCAATGTCATATGATATATGTCTTTCTCTGACTTACTTAGTATGATAATCTCTGGGTCCATCCATATTGCTGCAAATGGCATTATTTTGTTCTTTTCATGACTGAGTAATATTCCATTGTATATATGTACCACATCTTCTTTTTCCATTCCTCTGTTGATGGACCTTTAAGTTGCTTCCATGTCTTGGCTGTTGTAAACAGTGCAGCAGTGAACGTTGGGGTACATGTATTTTTTTGAAAGAACACTTACTGAATGCTTGTTTTGTACTAGTTGAGAGCTGGGTCCTGGGGATATTGAGTAAGACATCTCCCTCCTTCAAGGAACATACGCATAAGGGAGAGGGGCATTCAGATAGTGACTTCAGCATGGCGGGTAAAAGAGGGTCAGGAGGGACGTCTAGATTGAAGGTCAGGTTGAAATCAAATGCCAGTGCTTAGGTGTTGACTTTACCTTGAAGGCAGTGGAGAGCTATGAAAAAAATTAAATCTGAAGGCTTAGCTGGGATCTCCCTGGGAGTAAATAGGAGAGGAAAAAGAGCATGCAGGCCAGGGGAACAACCAACAGCAGTCAGGACAGTCTCAGGCAAAGGTGATGAGCCTGAACTGGGAGGTGATGGTGAGATTACAGTAGAAACAGGGTTGGGAGATGTTTCAGAAAAAAGCAATCATCTTATTGCACTTTTCAGGCTGGGAAACTAAAGTTTAGAAAAGTTAAATAACCCTTTCTAACATAGGAGTAGCAAATGATAGAGCTCGTTTGAACACAGAGAACCTGTTAGGGAGACTGTGCTCTGTGTAGTACTTATGAGGAGATATCACTTTTTTTAAAACTTTTTAAAATTAATTAATTAATTTTAATTGGAGAATAATTACTTTACAATATTGTGATGGTTTTTGCCATACATCAACATGAACTGGCCACAGGCATACATGTGTCCCCCCACCCCCCGATCCTGAACCCCTCTCCCACCTCCCTCCTGAGATCTCACATTTTAAGACAGATTTTCATCATATATATTTCACAGGATGCTGTGAGAATTAAATAATATAAGCCACGACAATCCCTTTGTGCAATGCCTGGCAAATAGTAAGGGCTTCAAATCTGGTGCCTTTATTACTGTTTTTATCATCATCATTCTTGGATCTCACCTTTATGGTGTACATCACCCCTACTTATGCAGTAGACTTTTAAGCTTCACAGAGCTAATGAAAGGAACAACCCTGCAAAAGACACTATAGAGTATTCTGTCCTTAAAAAGGCAGGTGTCTTGGTCAAGATATAGAACACACTCTTGGCAAGATTGTATAAGGAGGTAAAGAATGATAACGCTTTAAAACAAAGCGAGGGATCATTGTCAATTCATTTGGAATATAAAAATATTAGTCATCTGGAGCAGATGTCATGAAACATTCTACCAGAGGTACTTTATTTTAGAAATTATACATATACTTTCAGTAATGACCAAGTCACTTCTCCCAAAAAACCTTTGAAACCAGCTTGACCACAGGACAAGTAGAACCTGCCATGAGAATGCAATAGGGGTAATTCCCTGGCCTTCCTTGAGGAAGGCTTCCTTTTGAGGCCTTCACCCTCAAAATCTGTGCATTATTAGAAAAGGAACTTCATATTAAATTCTAAGTTCATCCTCAAAAGTGAAAGAACTGAACACCTCAGGTCTGTTCTTCCTTCATCTTGTTTACGGAATAGCACTGCTGCAGCCCTTGAATTGAGTAGGGCCGCAGTGATTTTAGCAGGGGCTGCCGCAATCTTAATTTTATGGAATAAATTTTAGTGTGACATTAAGAGGAAGCAAAGAGGTTAACTTTATCATTTTTCTTCATCCTATGGAAAAAAAAAAACAAGCTTTATATTTGTTTTGCATTTCATTTTAGAGCTAAGACATGATTCGCTGGCTCCTGTTTATAAAATATAACAATTTTTCTCCTTTTTGTAACCCAAACACATAATTTTTAGGTGAGGCATGTTGTTTCCTCTCTTTATGTGTGTTCATACTAAGTGCTGGTATAATTCCATTATGTTTTGACTTGAACATTAAATATTACCTTGAATATACACTTCCCAGCAGTCGTGTTCTGATAGTGACATATTGTACTGTTTGAAGGGTGTCATATGGTCATCTGTCAGCCGAATGTTGTTGCATGGAAAGAATTTTATTCTTCAGATGTCATCTACACTGCCTCATGTTAAAAAAGAGAAATAAAGCCGAATTTTCAGTGTCTGGATAGAGTAAATTAGAGATGGGCAGAATTGACCTGAGATAGGTGGAAAGGGATTCATCCATTCAGAATACGGTTGCTCAGTAATAAAGACAAACAATAATTATACTTTGAGTATTTTTAATTAGGTATGGTTGTATTTTATGGCAGAAAAACACAAGCTTCCTTTCAGGACTTTTGGCACCTAGTTCTCCTTGTCTTTTGCCATGCAGACAAAGATGCAAAGAAGTTTCCTAGCAGTAATACGGTAGCAAGAGTGCCGCCTCCCTGCAGACAGCAATCGGAGAAAAAAATGTAGGAGACTATGGCTTACTATATCAGAGGTTAGAGTGATAGAGAAAAGAAGAATGCGTTCTTGCTTCAGAATAATTTAGCAGTCAATATTTCTATCAGCAATATTTCTTTCAACAGGAATTAAGATGCTGGCCCTTATCCAAAGACACCTCATCCCCCTATTACATTATAGATCTGGTCCAGCTGTGGCTGCATCTGTAGAGAGATGAGGGCAGGTCTAATAGCCAATTTGTAGGGTGTTCTGCACCCAGTATGTAGACGATGGATGTCCCCCTCTAAATGCATTTTCCTTAGCTTTAATCTTTGCCTGGTATATACCTGGAATTTTGTGCTGTTATGTTCTTGTCTTTAAAACATGGAGAAAAGCATGCATCTGTGTTTGTATGTTCCATTGCATTTTTAGGGTCTAGAATCTGTACTTCCACTAGAAATAGAAGGGTTACACCCATTTGTCTGCTTTTCTTACTTTGTCATTTCATGTCATTCCTGAACTCTCTTGAAATGAAAATAATTGCATGGCCCCCATCTTTTGCAATTTAATTTACAAAATGTAGCTCTGTTCCATAAAGTGATCTAAAAAGACACACCGTATACCCTGCACTTTCTTTCACAAATGTGTACGTTGGAACATTTACAGGTTTTGTTCTTCAGAGGTCCCTACCATTTACATTATGTATTCCTTTGAACTACTTAATGTCCATGAAGGTAATAATAAGGGGGATACTAAGGCACAGATGTCTGAAACATCATCATACCAAAGCAAATGATCAAATATTAAGAGACAAGAGTAGGTATTTAAACAGAGAGAAAACAGAAGTCCATGATCTTTGGTCCATGTCTTAATTAACTACCAACATTATTAACTTTAATTTTCATTCAGGTTCATTCTATCTCAAAAGCTCTTCTAATTTTTGATTGTGAGAGAAGAGAATGAGAAGTAGAGAGAGAAAGAGACAGAAAAAGAGAGGTGATCTTTTCTTTCCAGGGCTGAGAAGACATTGCGTTGACATTTTTATGGTCATATATGACAAAAAAGCACAAAGTGAGGCCAATGGTAATAACCTTGCAGTTAATCCTATGGGATGCCATGTTATTTTTCTTGGCTCTTCCGGAACTTCAGAGAAATGTTCACCCTTGGTGTATTGATGGCAGCAGAAGGTCTTGGATCAAACTCCCAGATATACTTTATCCCAAACATACCACAATTTAAAAGTGACTAATTGAATTTCAAATGAATAAGATAATAGTTATATTGATGAAGATGATCCTTTTATTGAATAAAAATATTCCTAACAAATCAGTATCTGAAACATTTCTAGAGCTATATTTTCAGATTAGGATTAACATTTTCAATTTAAAGAAAGTAGTTAATTAATTTTTTTTAATTTTATTTATTTTTTTGGCTACATGGCTTATAGGAGTTTAGTCCCTCAATCAATGCTTGTAGAGTCCTAACCACTGGACTACCAGGGAACTCCCACGAAAACAAGTTAACTACAGTTCTTATGAGATTGTATATTTTTTGAGAAAGTTAGTTTGACTAATAGATTACCTTAAAAGTTCAAGGACCTGTAGGTGATGATGCCTTTGCCATAGGCTATACAGAAGTAAAAAGCAGCTCATTTTTCCTGCTCTGAGAATTATCTATGGATTGTAACATGCACATATTAAGCAAATATCAACTAAAAGAGAAAGGAAGGAATTACTATTTACTGAGCATTTGTTAGATGCTGTATAACTGAGTATTTAATGTTCACAACCTCCCAGTGAAATAGCTGTTAGCATTCCCATTTTATAGATAAGAGAAAAGAGAACCAAGGTCACTTGATGAAGAAGACAGGGCTTGTGGTAGGTCTCTCTGATGCTGGTGACTATGCTTTTTATTTTTTTAACACAAATTTTAATATAATAAGCAATGCAATAATAGCTTAAGAAGTAGTGAAGCTCAGAATTGAATTAGGAATTTATCAACCCAAGACATGTATCAGTATCTTTTTATTTTAATCGTAGAACACTCTTTTGTGTTCGTTTATGACAATTTCCATGTTTCCAAAAGGTCTGGAAGCCTGGAAAACCCCTCCAAGCTGATTGATGAAATTGTGTTACAGTGTGCAGTTTCCTTAGTGTCTTTTAAAACTAAGACAGATTTTACCTTTTACCATTCATGTAATCCTGTTTAACCCCTCACTCTGCCCATTGAATCTTGCCTTCCTCCACTCCATGTTTTCCCTTTCTTTCATATTTCATGTCTTCTCAATTCATGAAATGTGTACTTTACATCTGGAGGTTAACAGCAGAGTACGAGCCTATCAGTCTCGTGGGCATGACTGTGGATTGTGACTTGCTAATAATAAGCAGGAAATCATATTTGCTGGGGTGAACTCTTAGATGTAAATTCGTTCCCTTAAATCCTTCTTTGTGATATCAAGAAGTTTTCCTTTCTCTGGAATATATTTTTCAAGGTAAATATGTTTATTTTAAAAGTGATTTTGTACTAAATAGTATGACAGCACTTTGTATGTTGAGATAAGTGATGAGTGGGAAAGTAATGGATAATGTCTGTCAGTTAACAGCTTATTAATAAGGTGTTTCTATATCAAGATGTTTTACTTCATATGCGTGTTATTCACTGGTAATTTTCCATAAGACATCAAAATGGTATCTCTTAAGTTGGGCTCACTCTATTTATTGATAGTTTAAAAAAAAAAAAAAGCAAGGAGGAGAGACTCCTTATGAAGATAGTCAAATAAAGGAATAAGGAGATGGCTACAAAGACAGATGCCACTAATTTGCATTTCTATGGAGGGCATACATTAGCCAGAGGATAGACATTATCCACTATGCATCACATCTTTCAAGTTCTGTTGGACTGTTTGTGCCATCTTGGAGCCTCAGTGCTTCCAGGTCTTTCTACTTCAGCTCGCTCTTCCTTCAGTACAGCTCTCCAGCTATTCTCTTCCTTCACAGTTGCAAAAAACAAAAGGGGGGGGGGGTGGTGTGTAGAAATCTTTACTCGTAACACACTGAAATGTTGTTAATTTTCAGGGTTGCCGCTGAATTATTAAAGATTTCTGTGTTACATGTGGCAAAAGAAGGGCCCCTTGCCTGTGTGTTGGTGCTGTCAGGGTCCCTGCGGTTGTCGGCCCAGTTCATGATGTATTACACTGGAAGCATTTCAGCACTCTCGGGGGATCTCTGGTCCTACCTTAAGGTCAAGAGTTAACTACTTGTATTTTGGCTGTGTACTGCTATCAATACTGCTCCTATGGAAACCTCACTTGACGTCATTTTTGAATCTTTGTGACTGTAGTCAAGCTTCAGCAAAAGTCAATACGAACATTAGACTGTTGGCTATATTATTACTTGCCACTTCCTGCCAGCAATCTACCAATTCATTAGCAGAGAGTTTTGAAACTCTTGCTTGATTATTTATGCAGTCAATAGCAAGGCTTGTCTGCATTCATAATTGTTTGATTTTATGGCCTCTTCTTTAAACAAACATTGTCTATGGTAATGTGATGCCCTGATGGATGGGAAAGGTTTTGTCTGTGAATATCATTTAGATAATTAAAAATGACAGATGAAATCGCCCGCTGTCTTGACCTGTACTTTGTTCCCTCAGTGATGCTGAAGAGATGCTGATTGCTGTCAATCAAAACCCATTGGAGGTTTGTAAATTCTGGCTGCTGTGAACTCTGACCCCCACTGTTGATCTGAAATAGATAATAACCTTGAAATTCTATTAGAATTTAAAAACAGTTTTACTAGAGGGGCACAGTATATATTTCTTTTCCTCTAGAACACAGTTACTTAATGTCACTCTTTGCAGTATCCAGAATTAAAGTACAATTTTGGTGAAGCTTAATGTAACAAATCAGAGGAAAGATCTTCCTCTATAATTCCAAACTTTTGATTAAGATTCCTATTTTTTGGCTAGGAGAGGACAAAAATCTTAAGCTTTCGCTACTTTTCTGGTTGTTAATGGTTAGAATTTTTTTGCTCATTTTTACTAATCCTGTAGTTGAATGAATTATTTTCATGCCAGCGTATCTTCATTTATGCTACTTTTTCATATTTATCTTATGAATCTTTTAAGTTGCTGCTTTTCCCAAACCAAAGAAAATAACACAACTAGAATTTTGAAGACAGTAGAGATCCAAAGACCAGTGTTTATGCCCAAAGTTCTCAGCAAACATCTTCAAAACCTTAGGTCAAGAGATCAGGCTGATAAATGCATTTGCCTTGCAAATTGTTCTTTATCATTACCCAGACACTTAAAATATATTCAGAGGTCCCACTGGTACTTAAAATATGCATGCAAGTAGATGGTGATGGGGATGGAAGAAGAGATTGCTTTCATTTCTCAGTGTAGGAACCATCAAACTACTTAAGAGCAAAAAAATTATTAGCAAATTCTACAGGCTTGAAAATGATAAGAAATTATGCTTTCACAGTGTTTAGTACACTGGGCATGGCAAACATGTAGAACAGCAGCAGCAGTGCAATAAGAGAATTGCAAATAGCAGAGATCTCTTGAAAGGTAATTGAAGTAGTGTTGGTTTTTCTACCAAAGAAACTCCTTTAGAGTTTAGTGAATTTGTGAAGGGTCATATCAAGAGTTGTTATCACTGTTTTGCATTTTGTAATCAGTAGATCCTTTAAAATAATATTAGTTATGTCAGTGCCTTAGTGACAATGGAAAATAAATATTATCATTCATATTTGGCAGTAGGTGAAAATATCAGAAGCATAATTCTTATCTTCATTTTGAGGGCATTTATCCAGAATCAACCATTAGCTATCTAAGAATAATACGATCTTGCAATTAAAGTTTTGTTATTTTATTTTTCTTTATCTCGGTAAATGAATTCTTTGTATACATTACCACTCAGGATAAGTTTATTATTACCTGATAAAAGCCAGTTAATATGAAGTGAAAGTCTCTCAGTTATGTCCAACTCTTTACCACTCCATGGACTATAGCCTGCTAGACTCCTCTGTCCGTGGAATTCTGCAGGCCAGAATGCTGGAATGAGTAGCCATTCCCTTCTCCAGGGATCTCCCCAACCCAGGAATCGAACCCAGGTCTCCCACATTGCAGGCAAATTCTTTACCATCTGAGCCACCAGGGAAGCCCAAAAGCCAGTTAATATAGTAGATATAAATGTGAATATATATATACAGACATATATTCAGATATACATGTCTAAAACCTGTCCTTAAAATCTTAGCGAAATTCCACCTTTTCAGTAATGTCTTCCTTGTTCTCTCCAGTCCCCTGGGATGGCCTAGTCCCCTGAAATTTGTCATTTATTGTATATTGCTTTATTAGTACTTTCATATATTCACTCAGTCATTCTTTTTTTATTCATTAGTGTGCATTAATTAAAGACCATTTAGGTATCAGGCACTTTTCATAGAACTAATTATTCTGTGTTTTCATCCTATCTCCCTAGATAAATTATAAGCAAAGGACTTGAAGACCCAGTGTCACCTTCATAGCCTAGGTGCCTTCTTCTTCTGTATGTGTTTCTTTGTCTCTCTTGAATGACTTTACCCTTGCAAGTCCTCAGGAAGCATCTGATTAACCTTTGACATGGCTTTGTTTCACTTGGGTGTTGTAAGAATGAAGAGTGAGAAAGGGATAGCGAAGAGTCTATGAACTTTATTGAGACAACTAGCTTGCAAATTACATTTTACCTAAATTAGCAGGCTCGGTTGCAGCATCTATAATGAAGGCTGACTCTTGGCTCCTTTAGATCATAAATATTACAACCAGAGCTGAATCAAGAAGATAACTCAGGTTCCATCCTGAATTCTCCCTTACTTGTGCTTTTGACATAGTTTCATATGATTTAATGGTGAAAGTCCACTCTGTTTCTCTTGACTCTGAATAGGGCTCAGAATTATACATGTGAGATTTTGGTTCAAGGAAAATATCTTAATTAGTTTACTCTAACCTTATATATGAAAAAATTGTCTTTTAGCTCCTAGGTTCAATTAAATTTTTCATGATAGAACTATTATTTGCTTCAGGTTTAATTTATACCCCCTCTGCTAACATTTTAAGTCTGTTTCATCAGAAGAGAAAACCATTTAAGTTCTCATACTTGAAGTCAACCTATTTCTTCTTTTGTTCTTTATGATATCACATTCACGAATCATGCACAATCTCCTAAATACTGAATTTCTTGCAAAGGGAATTGTGTGCATATTCTAACTCTTTTGGATTTCTTGTGACACTTAAAACTCAGTTGAAAGAATTTCAGCTGGACTTCTTTCTTCATATTCACTATAAATTGAGTGTATGCATATAAGACATCTGTCTATAAAACCTGCCTCTAGTTTGACAATGTACACAAATGCTTTATTTATGGGAATTTAAAAACATTTAAACATGTCCAATTATCAGTTATTCCATGGTAACCTTATTTATAGGCTTAAGACTTTACTTCTGTCAAATGATGTGGACACAAATATCAAATGGTGATGTTACAACAACTTTTCACACTGTAAGGGGAACATATCAAATTTACAGGGAATGATGAGCTTGCATTAAGAGGAAAGTGATTTCATGCCTTTTAAAAATCAGTTGTAACACTGACATCTAAGAGACCAATTTTTGCCAAATTCATGCTAGTTACAGATCTAAAACTTGCTGCTGACCTAGTTTTTCTGTGTCATATCTCCTAAAAGAGAATCTTATAATTGGAGCTCTACAGAAAGATTGAACTTCTGCTAATATTTGTTACTATGCTTAGTCACTCAGTCACGTCTGACTCTTTGTGACTCTTTGAAGCATACCCCTCCACGCTCCTCTGTCTGTGACATTTTTCAGGCAAGAATACTTGGAATGGGTTGCCATTTCCTTCTCCAGGGGATCTTCTCAACCTAGGGATCGAACCCGTGTCTCCTGTATTACAGGTGGATTCTTTACCCACCGAGCTATTGGGGAAGCTCTAAATACTAGGCACTTTCAAACTGACATTATCTGAAATGTAATAATGTAATTGTCCCAAGTCCCTCTGTTACCTAGCAGCAGAGCTGGGGTTCTGTCTTTAATTTTCTGAATCTAAACCCCAAGTTCTTTATGCTACAACAGTCTGCTTCCAGACAGCTCCATCATATCAGCATTTTATTCTAATTGGTTTCTTGTATGAGGTTAATAATAATGATTTTTATTGTTGCAAGCAGTTGCCATTGGATTATGTGTATCAAGTTCTGTACTGTTTCCTTATCTTATTTCAGTGGGTTCTCCCAAGAAATGTAGGAGATGTGTATTATCATCTACATTTTGGGAATGAGAAAACTGATATTTAGAGATAGATTCACTCAAAGTACCAAGTGATCCATCCAGAAAACACACCCAGCTCTGCTGCTGTCCAAAACGTGTGTGCTCATTCATCACACTCTGAGCCCCAGCTTGTATGTGGTAGAGCAGCCTCTTGATCAAATGCCTTTATATCTGCTCTAAAAGTGTTCAGTTCTGTACACATCAAAAATAGACACAAGGGTCCTCCGGTGATTTAACTGAAATTAATCCATTTGGGGGGTAATTTTTGTTTGGCTTCATTTTACTAAGTTCAGCCAAACTGGTTTATATGAAGCCTCCAATTATCTTTTCAGTATGCCCATGCCAGAAGTTTCGTTAGGGAAATGTTCTTTTCATTATTCCCTCTCAGGGAGGGATGATGAAGAAAAATCAAGTGATGTGACAGCTGGGTCTCAGAGAGAAGTTTTCTCCTACCTGCTTATCCAGTTGTTTTGAGGATGGCAGTTCACACTGCTCAGAAAGAGTGTAATACCCAAAGAGTAATAATTGTAAAGAAAGTTACATGAAGCAAAGAGCCCCAGTCAAAACCACACTGCCCAATTCCCCCCAGCTACTGGAAAGATAATTACTGAACCTTTGCTCATGTCAAGTAAATGAATTTTGAATCCTCTGTATATTTAATTATCCAAGACTGAACCTTTGTTATTTTCTTTTAAAAGAAAAAGAAAAGTCACCCAGGTAGCCCCTCATGGTACATTTTGGGCGCTAATTACTTCCCCAAATCTCAGCACTATTTTAACTTGCTGTTAGTAATGTACTCCGAGTGTTATTTGGGTTTATTAGCATGCTTTTATAAGAGCTTCCTCTTAACAGGAATGTTTATTTTGCTACTCTCCTTCTATTTTAATGTTGTTTTTGTTTGCCTCTCAATGTATTCTGGTTTTAAACAAGTACAGATTTTTAAAGATTTGTGATATGAATCTTAAAGTATAAATCTATAAAATATTGAAAGTACTTTGCCCATGAATAGGGCCCATCTATTCTTTGAAAATGGTATTTTTATGGCTTCACCCAAGATATTAATAGCAAGCAGGTTTGACTGGTCATTTTGAAGAGATTGAGAAAGTTTAAAATACCAAAATTTATTTAAAACACATAAACTCTACATGTGAGTACAAAGTGATTTTTTTTAAAAATTCTATTGGGCTCCCAAGGTTATATTTTGCTGCAATATGAAAATTAATTGTGACAATAAAGGCCATGATGGCAAACCTTTCACACTGTCCCACTGTGACAGTTAGCTTCCAGTTGTTAAACCATTTGTTTATTAGAACATTGAGTTGAATCTGTCTTTACTTGTAACTGAAAATAGATTATTATTGAGGTTGGTTATGGACCTAAAGAACATGCTACGAGGTGTTTTATTGGTTGAAGATGACCATATATTTCAAGATAATACTGTTGGGTCACTTCTGACAGGTTTCATGAACATTGTTGTAAAAGATGTCCAACAAATGCCTTTCCTCCAAACTCTGTCATACACTTGGTTTTCTTTAGTGAGAACAAACTTTTAAAATAAGTGTATTGTTCGTGAAGTGAGTCTGACATGCAGGCAGCATGATCAAAGTGATCGTTTTTTCCTTAGGAACATGGAGCGCTTGCCTCTTCTAGGAGAACAAGGTAAGGCCGACGTCCCTGAAAGTATGCAGGCTGTTTCCTAAAGAGCAACAAGGAGAATGGGGAAAAAGCCTCCATTAAACTTTCAAAAAGACATATGTTTCAAACAGACTTGCTCAGCACTTACTCTCTCTGTAAAGAGTGCAGGGGCTCTGTGCTTGCCTCTGCACCTGGAGATGGAAAATCTCCACAGGCCACAAGGAAGAAGACATTACAAAGACACACAAGAAATTGCACTGAGTCCTTCCTGAAACACTCTCCCGAGCTCCTGATTTGTTCGAGTTGAAGCTTAGGTGTCCCCCTGCTGCCGCTTGCCCTTTATCCCACTGAAATAAGCCGTTGCCTTTCCTTTCTAAATAGTTATTTTGATTAAAAAAAATTTTTTTAACTCACTAGCCTAAGGTCCAGAGGATTTCTTAGTATTTAAATCTGTGTTCAAAGACAGTGTCAGGGGTAGTTAAAGGCCTGTCTTCTAGACTTAGATTCTCTTTATTCAGTAGCAAGTTCAACTGTTAGCTGCGTGATCTTATGCAGTTGCTCCAGTTCTTTGTGCCTCAGCTTCCTCAGCTGAGAAATGGAAACCTAGCTAATACTTAGCAGGAAGCTCTTAGAATAATAGACACACTCTATGCATGCTAGCTGCTATTACATTTTTTTTACCCCCAATAATAATTTTGATTACTTAAGACACTTTTTTGAGGCTTATAAGCAAAAAAATATATTTACTGTTTCTGATCGTTAAATTTGTTATTTATATTCTTCATCTTTTAACATTTTATAAGAGTTTTAAAATATTTTTAAAGATAGCTCTTAAAGTCCACTTTAGACTAAATATCTTTTAAAATTTATCATACGTACTTATCATTAGGAGGAATTAGACAAATACTCAAACCTAAGCACTCAGAAACTCTAGAAATAATATTTGAATTCCAAGAAAAGAAAATGTCTTGAGGGACATAATAACAAATGTGCACCTGCAAGTGTGGAAATCTTGCTCACACCTCATCCCCATGGAAAATTCAAGGCAAGTTCGAACTTGTTGGGGCTATAAAGAAAAAGAGTAAAAACATTTTCTGGCCCTATATGGGTTTATTTTAAATCTGTATCTCACAGCATTAAGAAAAGGCTATGGTCTTAACTGTGAAACTATTTTGCCAGATAAATTAATGGACCTTATTAACAAAAATCTGAACACCTCTGGAAAGAATGTAGACCAGAATTTAGATAAACAACATAGCCATAGACATTCTTAGTTTGACTAGAGGAAAGTTTAACTCTGAAGTTCTCTTGCCTATTTTAGACAATTTGCATTCAGTGGCATTTGAAAACACTTTTAATTAGAGGGGATGAATGGTGTCTATGTTTGTGTGTGTGTGTGTCTGTGGCTGTGTATATTTGCAAATAGAAAAAAAAATGGTCATAATAGGCATTTTATTTATTTCTATCTAAGATTTCAGTTTCATCAAATTTGACCTGGATTGGGATCCAACTTATATATTTTTCATACTTCCTCTTAGGATACTTTTCTTTTCACTTGGAAAGGGATTCATAAGTGGAAAGAAGTAGCCTCATTAGATTTCATACACATTAGATGGTGCAGAGTGCAAAGTTATAACGGGTCTTTTGTAATTTGTTAGTGAGTTAGCATACTGAGGCTGCTTTCAAGATGCTAGAAAATTATCTTTTAGAAATGATTTACCCTTTCAGAGCTTTATGAGAAACAGCCCTGCAGTGTGCCTTTAGAGATTTGTTGATTTAATTGCAGAAATCTGGCAAGTCTGAAAATCGGATTTTTACCTTCAAGCATTGATATACAGAGGCCCTGAAGAGAGCAGGGTGAGAGGTGCTTGTTGTCCTGGCCCCTTCACGTTGCTAACACAGGTTTCAGGAACCCAGCACAGCACTTCCAGGAAGCACTGCACACAGCTACCTTATTCTCAGGAAGCTGGACCTTCAACTATTCATTAGGGAAGTGTTTAATAGAGGAAATTATAATTTAATGGGTCCTTTTCTTTTTTTATAACAATTTTATTATTTATTTGAAGAATTTATTTGCTAGTCTTTTTAAAATTCATTGTTTTATAATTTTATTTATATATTTTATTTTTGGCTGTGCTAGGTCTTTGTTGCTGAGCTGGTTTTTCTCTAGGTGCAGCAAGCAGGGGCTACTCACTAGTTTTGGTGTGTGGGCTTCTCATGGTGGGGCTACTCTCGTTGAAGAGCACAGGCTGTAGGGGGCTTGAGCTTCAGCAGTTGCAGCCTGTGGGCTCGATAATTGCAGCTCCTGGACTTGGGAGCACAGGCTCAATAGCTATGGCACATGGGCTTAGCTGCTCGGCAGCATGTGGGATCTTACCAGATCAGGGATTGAACCAGTGTCTCCTGCATTGGCAGACAGATTCTTTACTGCTGAGCCACCAGGGAAGCCCTGGCAATTTTATTTTTTATTTCCTTCCTTGTGATTGCGCTGGGTCTTCTGTTGCTGCATGCAGACTTTCTCTAGTTGCAGTGAGCTAGGACTACTCTTCAGAGAGGCTTCTCACTGCAGTAGCTTCTGTTATTGGGGCTCAAGGGCTCTAGAACATGAGGGCTCAGAGTTGTGGTTCTCAGGCTTAGCTGCTCTGAGGCACGTGGAATCTGCCCAGACCAGGGATCCTGTCCTGGACGTGTGTTTCCTGCCTTGGCAGGTGGATTCATATTTGCTGCATCACCAGGGACATCCTGAGTCCTTTCCTTGAATCTTCTGAGTATTAGGAAACGTTTAGTTGGTCATGTCACGCGACCATCAGTACAGACTCTGGAGTCAGATTCTGCTCTGGCCCAGGCTCTGCTGCAGGCTTGTGAGACGTTTTGGTCCTCACCGTAAACGGAGAATAACAGTAGAGCTTGTGGTGAGAGGAGGGTGGCATTTTGAAGGCTAAATGAAATATATATGAAGCACCACTCAATCAGAATTAGTTCCTTTAAAATACATCTATTTAGTCTGTTACTGTTACATGTTTTTGTATAGTAACAATACTAAAACAACAACAAGGACAAAACCTTTTAGCTGTACCAGCTGATACCACCGCATGGAATTGTGGAAAGTATACAACTGCCCAACCCTGTGTCCAAAGGCCATCACCGCTGCAAATCTGTGGTGGAAACACTCACCCTAGCTGTGTAGCGTAGAGCCCCAAGGACGGCAGCAATATGAGAATCAACGGTATCCCAGGTTAAAAACTGTGTGCTTTGTTTTCTTAGGTTACCTTTCTTTTTTCTCCAACTTATCTTCTTGTGGCCCGGAAGAGTCCACCAAAGACCAAGGTGTATCCCTACAAATGTATCCATCTGGAAAAGCCATGGCTGGTCTGATGTCCACTGAGTCATGCAATCCATTACCCAGGACGCATTCTAGTCAGAAAGTCCTTTGGCGTGCCTAACAAGCATCTCATGATAACTGAGTTTATTTCTCCTTCTCTGATTATTGAAGTTCCTTTCAAAACCAATACATACTCAATTTAGTGGTGTCTTTGTGCCTCAAGCCCTTCACTGTTTCTTATTTTCTTCTTTATTTGAAAAATCCCAAACTGTCATCAATAAATTGGCACTTTTCTCCTCAGTATCAAACTGAGACTTTAAGTAATGTGGTAATGTGACCACCAGAGCTTGGGTTGAAGGAAGTACTCTTCAGATTGGTAAAATCTCTAGTAGTTTTTGGAGGTGCTTCTCTAAATCAGATGAGTTGGATGGGTTGAAAAACACCCTGAGACCCCCACTTTCCCCTGAGCCAGCTCTGGACTCAGCTAGCAGGGCTACAGAGTCTCCACCAGTCTCCCCTGTGGGCCCAAGAAAGCCTACCCATCCTTGCCTGGTCACAGTCCTTCCCTGACTTTCAGGTCCAGGAGTAGGAAAACTTAAGGACCAGCAATATGGACACTTCCCTGGCTTCCACCAACTCACCACCCTCAGGAGGCACAGCCAGTTTTCTTCAACTCTACCAATGTCCTGTTATTCTTACATTTACTCACTGATGTATGCTCTCAGGGATTTACTCACTGATGTATGCTCTCAGGGAATAGCATGTGTCTTCTGCAGGCCCATGTGCTGACTGCAGAGGCCATCAGCTCTGGCCCAGAGCCCCGGGAGTCCATCACTGCAGAGAAGCACCGTTTTGTGACAGGGCTACTAAGTCGTTGTTCGCATGTGCTAGTTTGTGGGCCGATCAGGTTCCAGCAAATAATATGAGGGAGAGAGTCCCCAGCTCTCACAGTGTGGAAGAGGGCTGGAGAAGAGGGTGTCTGGGCCTCTGTAGGAGAGCACTTTTAGAGTATATGCAGAGACTTGGCACTGGCTGGGGCTTAAGAATTTCTAGATCAAAGAAGAACCGCTGAAGAGATCTGTGAACAATAGAAAGTCACCAGACAAAACCTTCAATCCCAGATTTCATTTTTATCAGCGTTGCATTTGCCTACAATTGCAGCATTAAAAAAAAAAAAATGTTTCCAAAGGCACAAAGCTTTGAAATATTTAAGAGAAATAAATGAACCAGAACTTAGAAAGTTGGCTTGCTCACAGGGAAATTGTAGGGTTTTTTTTTCCCCATTTCAAATTAATGTAAAGGCATTTCTTCAAGTACAATGGGAAGCTTATTTGTTTGTTTTTGTAAGTAGGCATTAAAAAAAAAAAAAGCCTAAGAAATGTGGACCTCACTCTTTGAGGCTTAGCAGGAGGTTTTTGATTTTTTTTTTATAACTTAGGCCTAGGAAAAATGCAGTAGTACAATACATCACTGATACAACAATCTGATAGATTTATAAAATGTTTAGTGAATGTATTCTGCTTAGAGCAGCAGGAACACCTGCTTCTATTATTCCATCACTGATAAAATGGTAAATAGCTTATGTCAGTCATGCAGCTTGCATAAAGCCACATAGTTTACTTGTGGGGCTGGTCATTTATGTGGAATTATATGGGGTTTGTGTTCAATCTCTTCGTTAAATGACTCAGTAAAATTATAGGGTCATAAACAGACAGTGACACCATTTTAATCTTTGTGCATCTTATCTTTTCTATCCACTCCCTACTCTTGATTGCACTTCCTCCAGTGTAAACTAAAAGATGGACCTTCAGGGATTAACTGTTATTGTGTCCGCAGGTTATGGTGGGCATCCGTGTGCTCAGTCTAATGTCACTTCTGTATTTTTTTTTTCAACCAGAGGAGTTTGACTTCTCTCCTGATTAGTAAGAACTATAACTTAAAATCTGACAATCCTATATCCTCCCACAAACCAATTTAATTTAAGCAGTAACCACCAATATTTAAGAAGAAAACATGCAACTATATTCAAATGTCATAAAGTTAATGCTATACGCTATACAATAACAGCAATCATGATGTTCAGTGTTGCCTCACTAACCTGGGAAGTAGGGACAAGTGACTAAAGGCAATGGAAGAACACTTTCTTTTCCCCCTAAGTGAAAACACCCTCCTACTCTGGCTGAAAGTGAAAGTGTTAGTCACTCAGTCATGTCCGACTCTTTGTGACCCCATGGACTATAACCCGCCAAGCTCCTCTGTCCTTGGAATTCTCCAGGCAAGAATACTGGAGTGGGTTGCCATTTCTTTCTCCAAGGGATCTTCCCAAACCAGGGGTCAAATGCAGGTCTCCCCCACTGCAGGCAGATTCTTTACCATCTGAGCCTTCAGGGAAGCCCCTGAATTCTAGCTGAAAGGACTGAATGTTCCTGCCACCAAGTCAAAGTAGCACCTGCTTTTTTATAGTCTCCTTGGACTGAGCAATTGAAACCAAGTCCTCCACAGAGGCATGAAGTCCTTGTTGGTATACCATGAGGGGCAGGCATTCTGCTTTTTTCAAGAGACTAAGTAGGAAAAAAATAATTTAATGTTGAGTCACTATCCTTTACTTTGTTGGTCTATGGGCATTGAATGAACTAGAAGTTTGCTGATGGACTTGAGTAGCACCTCCAGGCAGAATTTACCCTTGTTAAGATAGAATTCTGTAGTAGGTGTGCTTTTTTTCCTTTTCCTTTCTTTTTAAGTCCTACAGCTAACATCCGTTTTATTTAAGATCAGTAACCTCAAATATTCTTCATCTATTCTTAACTAATAATAAAGCGGTTCATAATGGATATTTTCACATTCACTGAGATGCTTGCCTTTTTTAATTGGTTATTGTGTTTGTGCACCTTTGGCTTTCAGATTTTTGATTTTTTTAATTAGAGGCTACCTTGTCCAGATATCCACATTTTAACAGTGACGAGAAAGGTTGTATAAGGGGGACTTTAAGAAAATGACATAGGAGTTTATGGAAAATGATAGACTGTACCCTCTGGAATGAGAATTATGTATACTTAGTTTCACTCAATAGACTCAAGCATTAAATGTATTCAGCAGGTTGTGATACACAGTTTCTTCTCCCTGAAAGATGAGTAATGTGAATAAGGGAATTTTCCTGATCTGGTTCAGTCTTTGTCAGTCTGTCCCATGTTGCTCCCGTTTTCCTATGTCTGTGTTGTAATGCCTGGATCTATCCTTGGGGCCTGTTTACTAAATCCAGAGAATTCTTAGTGTCTGCTTTTGCATCTGTGCAACCCTTGGTCTTGATCAGTCGATTTTCACAGAAGGCTTTGCTTCTGGTGTGCTCTGCACAGTGTTGGCTGCCTGCTTTCCTCTTTACTGGGAATGGCTGTGAATGGCTGCATGTTGCTGCAGCTCTCTGTCCCAAGCATCTGAATGATCTGGGCCTGTAAGCTTTGTCAGCTGCATCCTTGCTGCACTGTCAGCATTTGGCACCAGTGTGGCCTGGGGGAGGTGTTTTGAAGCAGGTGTTTTGAGCCTTTAGGCAGGAAGAGGCCATTTCTGGACAAAAAAAGAGTTGAAATTGGAACTCCTATGGGGCAAAGCCATGACGCTTTTGACAAAGGATGTTTTCCTCCCTTCTCTCATCTCAGAAGTAATTCGTAAGTGTGTAATTCAGAAGTGTTTAATACTCCTATGCACTTACTAATAAATAATAAATAAATGTAAATCAGATGAACATGAACAAACCCATGAAGCTGACTACTGCTTCATACAGTAGTGGGGTTTGACCAGACCAGGTCTTCACTATACAAAGCTTCCATGAGATGACTCCTAGTCTCCTCTATGAACTCCAGCTTTTAGATGAGCCTGACTTATTCACATTCTTTTATGGGCATTTTCCTTTGTCCTAGGAAAACATTGACAGAGCCTGTAGCAAATCCCATCTTTAACAATCTTACAGCATTTATAGGAGCATGACTAATATTCATCACAGATTTCTTTTTCTAGAACAACAGGTAATTTGGATTAGTGTATTGAAAAGTCATTTGCCGCCACCATTCCAGTGCTCTGTTTGACAGTCTTCTCTTGGATGAATAGCCTTTAATTCAGTCTGTTAATTAGGGTACCTTGCACTGATGTTACTGTTTCAGAGAGCTGTCTATGAAAGGGTTCCTTCATACAAAGTTTACTCATTCATCCACAAGTAAGAAGAATAAAAAAGGCATGTCTTTATTTAAGTCCAAGTAGGTACCTCTGTCACTATTTTATTGTATTACCCCACTCTCCTGACCCCCTTTCCCCCCAAAAAAGAATTCTAATGTAACAGAGGTCTGCTGCTGCTGCTAAGTCACTTCAGTCATGTCCGACTCTGTGCGACCCTATAGACGGCAGCCCACTAGGCTCCGCCGTCCCTGGGATTCTCCAGGCAAGAATACTGGAGTGGGTTGCCATTTCCTTCTCCAGTGCATGAAAGGGAAAAGGGAAAGTGAAGTCGCTCAGTCATCCGACTCTTAGTGACCCCATGGACTGTAGCCTACCAGGCTCCTCCGTCTGTGGGATTTTCCGGGCAAGAGTACTGGAGTAGGGTGCCATTGCCTTCTAGTGTCTTCATTGCAATAAACTTTTTACCTAGGTAACATAAAAGAGATGAAGAGTATCTTTCAAAAGTGTACTGTCTTAAACTAAAATATATGAAATAAAGTAGATGTCTTCAGTGTCATGATGAAAATAGACACTCCAAATTAAGTCCCTGGAAGGTATACTGTAGCAGAGTCTACTGCTTATCTGTTTATGGTCTGCCTGAAACCGATGGTTGGAGAATACTGAGCTCTGTCCTGTCCACATCTTCCCTAAACACAGTGGTCACCAAATATGAGTGTGTTTGGAATAGAGGAGAGTATAAAAATGAGGGAGAAAAAAGAACACAATAGAAGACCTGGGGGAAAAAAGGTAAATTATCAAGAGCAAAAGATTTTCCTCCTTTGCTAGTAAGCTCTGTACGAGTCAGGAATCTGTTGGCTATGGAGGTTGCAGACCTCAGTGTCTGTGACTCTGGACAAAGCTGGCTTATGCTTCTTATGCACCTCCTGGGTGTCTGGCAGAAGAATGCCAGGAGGAAGGGGCAATGCATAATTCTGGACCAGCTGGTTTCCTCCAGCCCTTCTTTTGTGTCTGCCCTCATTCTGAAGAGCATAATTGAAGTGTGGCTCTTCATTTAGTCAGATCTCTTAGGTAGCAAAGTATTACTCAAAACTACATTTAAGAATGCAAGATCATCACTACAGCATAAAGCTAACAGATTGCTTGTCCTGATAGTTTGCCCCTATGCTCACATCAGGGGTCAGGATGTGAGGGGAGAATGGGGCCAAGTACACTGATTTTAACCAACTGCTCCATTTATCTAACCCAGAATCACAGTTATGAATACCTTCAGAGACTGTGCTTAGAGGGACAGACCCTTCTAATGACTTGTTAGCTTAACAGTAAACCACTGAAGCTACTAATTTGCCTGTAAACACACTGTCCCACTGGAATTGCCCTACACAGTGCAGTTCAAAGGGCCTAATAATTGCCCTGTTTTTTTATATGGAACTGTTTCAACCCCTGCTGAGACCCAGAAGATTAAGAATGTGAATGGAAATAAAGCTTCATTCCCTGTAAACTTGGCTCAAGACCTATAAATGATCTGTGATTGCTAATTGAACTCTTTTATTTCCCCATCACTGAAGCTCTTCATGGTTTTCTTTTCTCCCTTCCACTAGATGCTCTGTGTACCAGTCTAGAGGCAGTGTTATCCTTTGTAACTCCCGCACAGAACTTAGAAGGCCATTGCAAAGAGTCACTGAATATTCTTCTTGACCATACAGCATCTAGGAGAATTATTTCTTCCATTTCTCCTGGATCTAGCTACTGTCTGGTCTATATAGTCATTGGTAATAAGTTAGCCAGCTCCTGAGAGGAAAAGTGTCAAGTCATTCTTTTTGAACCAGCGTGTCATTTATTCCAAAACACATCCTTTGATCTTCAGGTCTAAATGAAAGAAACTCTTCTGTGGCACCTTTGGATAAATTTCTCCCAATTTTTAGTATTATGATGAGTCATATGATTTAGCAATTTTGTATCAAAAACATTGAAGTATCAGCAATGGCATATGATTAAATATAACAGAAATGAAGACTGGCTGATTCCTAATTTAAATGTCTTACATTTATGAAAGTACAAACTAATACATTACTTCTGTGGTGTCTCAGTGGTAAAGAATCTGCCTGCAATGCAGGAGATCTGAGCTCGATCCCTGGGTTTTGAAGATCCCCTGGAGAAGGTAATGGCAACCCACTCCAGTATTCTCGCCTGGAGAATTCCATGGACAGAGGAGCCTGGCAGGCTATAGTCCATGGGGTCTCAAAGAGTTGGACATGACTGAGTGACTAATACACTAAACTAATAAATTACCTCTACCTCTTACTTGCTTCTTAAAATTTTCAGTGCCTCTATTTTTCTCTGCTTTCTATCATCTCTACTCTTCTCTTTCTTTCTCTCTTCAACTTCTATTTGGAATGAATATGATTACTAAACAGATATCCCCTAAACAGATATCCCTAGAGGCTGTGGTCATTCCCCTCCCATCTAACGTGAGGAAGAAATTGAGCTAACCACAGAGGGACACTTAACTGTGTTTTTTTGTTTGTCCAGGATACACCCAAGAAACACAGATAGTATTGGTCAGATGCTTCTCAGCTGCAGTGAATCTTTCACCTGGATGGCTAAAATGAAAAAGAAAAGCAAAAATAAAACCTGAAAACCAAATAAGTTCTGACTTAGTAAAATAAATGAATTTTGTAACATTGCTTCCTTGACTAACTTTTATATGTAAGCAGGCAGATGATAAGAAATTCCAGTGTGGAAGTTACTAGAATATTGTTCCTTATATCATTCTTCACTTATCACTGTAGAAGCATAATTTCTTAATATACTTTTAAAAATTGCTAATCCTAAGGTGTTATAAATGTACATGACTTCTTTCAGGCAAGAGACTATAGATATGAGTGTTCTTTCCCAAATTTTACCCCAATTTGTCAGTGCTAAATTGTCCTCATTTGTGAAAATAAATTATTAAAACTTGACTGATTATTTGGAGTTCTCCAAGTCTTCACAGCCATTCATTTAACTTTCCCTACAAGAGCTGTGCTCTTTCCAATCAGATTGCTCTTGGTTAAGGCATGGTAGAAAAACAACTCCAGGTTGAATATTTCATCACTGTAACCAACTGGTTACAGATTGATTGTCCCTGACTCAACCTTGTCCTAATCTGTGTTTGCTCTCCTGCCATATACATGGAAAAGGGAGTATGTAACTCTGCCCCTTTTTGTCTGTTCTTTCTGGGATACAGCCAAACATCCTTTCATAATCAAATACTTGTATATCCGCAGGCCATTGGCCACCATCCAAATATTTATTGGTCATTGAACACCTTGCATGAGGTAATTTTCAATTATCTTATTAAACCAGAACAGGGATCTAGCCATGTCTCCTTTGATTATAAATGTAGCCCAAGTTCTTATTACTGTTAATAACAGTCCTTGTGGGATGCCAGTGGTTTTCTGGGCACTGTCCCGTAGGAAATGCTGTCCCGGGTCCTTTGTGAAGGAAGGCACCAGGAATAAAAACGCTGAGGATAAGACCCTACTCAGTTTGTTTATTTCAGAGGAGAAGGCCAACCGTGGAGAATTGTATGTGCAGTATGGTGGTGGTATTTTATGGAATGACAAAGCTTTTGAGGTTTTTATCATGTAGTCTTTGGGAGGAAGGTGGAGAACGTAGGCTGTCTTGATGGGAAATGACTATCAGTTTTGTCTTTGATATGCAGCTTTATGTTTTGACACAAATGCTTAACTAAATGCAAAACTATTAGACCAGGGGATGTTGAGAAATATAAAATATATTCCCCCCAGGGTGTCTAAATTCTCCCCGCTGATAAAATCATTTAAATATTTCCCGTTTTTAAAGTAAATACTTCAATTACCTTATGCATGGAGTAATTTCAAGAATAGGGTCCATACTGTTAGCTACAGGTGATTTTTCTGTGAGTAAAAAAGAGAATTTAGGTTATTCTGAGTTGAGAAGCCTCATTTAGTGATGCTGAGATGGTTCAGAAGGATAGTAGCCAATATGAGGAGCAACAATATAAATTAAAAATTTTGGTGCCCATGATGGGAATTTATCACAGAAGACTCTAGTGGCCTTTATACAGAAAACAAAAAAGGACAATACAACAAAAAAATCCCTTTGATCCTGTGTGAGCTATGACTGGTATTATATATTAAAAGAAGTGTTTTAGAGCAAAGCAATTATATAGAGTTTATTTCATCCTAATTCACAATTGTTTCATTACTTCATTTCCATCATTTTAGAAGATAACAAATAACTCACCTCTCTCTAGCCTCATTTTTCATTTAAACACTACCTAAACAGGAAAACTGGTAGATGATATAATTGAATATTTCTTCAACCTATGTCTCTTGTAAAGTGGGAAGCAAGTTTATTCAGATCATCAGCTTAATTTGAAAGTAGAAAGAAAAAGTGCAAAAATTTTAGTGTGATACTTTCAAAAGCTATGATTTCATTACTCCAATTGATCTCTACAGAAAGGAGTAAGGAGACAGACTTCCAGAACCTACTAGAGTGGCATTGCATTGTTTCATACCCTAAGCGAATTTTACCAAAAAGCCCAGCAATCGAGGGTCTGTCACACTGGGCACATGAAGTATTTTGCAGGATGCTGGGGTGCTAAATGGAAGAACGCCTTAAGTCCTAAGTGACTGGGGTACGTTACTGCCCTTTTTATAGCTCAGATATTGACAGTCCCAAGTTGAGTTGCTATATTTAAAAAAAAAAAATCACTGCATAAATGAAATCAATTTATAAATATTTATTAACTCATTTCATTAATCCTTTTCTGGTCTAGTGTCATGACCAGCTGCATAAATCCATGGAATTAAAAATAACAAATAAAAGAAACTCTTGAAGGAGTCTGCCTATGGTACTGCTGCTGCTGCTGCTGCTAAGTCGCTTCAGTCGTGTCCGACTCTGTGCGACCTCATAGATGGCAGCCCACCAGGCTCCGCCGTCCCTGGGATTCTCCAGGCAAGAACACTGGAGTGGGTTGCCATTTCCTTCTCCAGTGCATGAAAGGGAACATTGAAAGGGAAGTCGCTCAGTCGTGTCCGACTCTTAGCGACCCCATGGACTGTAGCCTACCAGGCTCCTCCATCCATGGGATTTTCCTGGCAAGAATACTGGAGTGGGGTGCCATTGCCTTCTCCGGCCTATGGTACTAAACTTTACCAAATGTGACGAAGCTCATGCGGCTTTTCTGCTCATAGTTAAGTTGCAGTGACAGTTAAAGCTTCCTGAGGCTTAGATTGGATGAAGTATGTTTGACTTATTTAAACTTTTGATGGTATTCTTCAGTTTAGACATCATTCATCCATCTTTTTCACATCTGTCACAGTATTTTCAGTTCTTTTTCTCACACTCAGATGATTGCTACCCTTATTGTCTCTTGTCTTTCTGCCTTCAGATGGTGGATGATTTTAATCCATCCTATACATAGTCCTTGGATTAATAACTAGTATGTGCTCAGTATTCTTATCAATCTCCTAGTTTAAACAACAGAAAAATCATTGCTCTCCATTTTAGTCCAGACTTCTTTGCAGATGTTCAACACATCTTTTGTGAGGTCAGTCACAAGAATTGGTCCAAACCTACCTTCTGGCTCAGGTTGGTTTTCTCACTGTTCCCTATCTTTTGTGGATTTCAATGATGTACCTTCAGAGCCTAGACTTAGAATCAGTCCTTCTTAGTGTGTCAGGTTATTACTCTCTGTTAGCTAGAGTTCATCCTTGGGCCAAAATCAAGTTGCTATCTAGATTCTAGCCCACTCTTTCTCAATAAGAGTGATTTTGCCTTCCCGGGAAACATTTAGCAATGTCTGGAGACGTTTTTGTTGTCACAGAGTAGGCACTTGCTACTGGCATTTAGTCAGGAGAAATCAGGGATGCTGCTGAACACCCTGTAATGCACAGGATAGCTCTCAAAATAAATTTCCTAGCTCAGAATGTCGACAATGCCAAGGTAGAGAAACTCTGTAGCCCTATTGCTGACTTAAATTTGTCTAATCTCAGACCAGCTCTTTGAATACAGTTACCTGCTGCTTCTTGATAGGCATTGCTTTTTCCCTGCCCTCTTTGTCTTTGTTTCTATTTTCTGTTTGGAGTATCTTCCCAACCACCTACAAGTGGTTTTAACCTAGTAAAATTCTGCCCATTCGTTCAAGCTCAGCTAGATGCTATCTACTTCAAAACAAAGACTTCCTGATTATTCCATTCAACGGAGTTTAGTTTTTTTCTTGTCTGGTATTTTATGGCAAAACCAACTTGTAGGGTGCTTCTGTCTATATCTTATTTTCCATTCTAGATATTTAAATGTTGTGTAGCTCAATGTACAATATAAAGTCAAGAAACATGGCACCCAAGGACCTTTGACTCTCTCTGTAGAGTTTTGCCTATTTTCAGTCTAGCAGAATCATAACTTAACATTGCCTTTTTTCTGCTACAGTCTCTAAAATTATTTTAATGACTATATAACAATCAAGTTGATATGTTCTAAACTTTTTTTAAGTTAACTGGATTTTATTTCTTGATAAAATAAGTAATAAAAAAATTGCATATTTTTGGTTTCTAGCTTTTTTACCTTTTCATCTGAAATATTCCCTTTGAACCATTCCAAGAAGTGAAGAAGTGAAGTCGCTCAGTCGTATCCAACTCTTTGTGACCGCATGGACTGTAGCCTACCAGACTCCTCAGTCCATTCCAAGGAATGGTCCAAATGGTCTGGCATGTTTTTATTGCTAGTGATACGTATTGCCAAAATTATTCCAAAGTGATTTCTAGTCTAAATTATCAGTTCAGTTCAGTTCAGTTCAGTCGCTCAGTCGTGTCTGACTCTGCGACCACATGAATTGAAGTATGTCAGGCCTGTCTGTCCATCACCAACTCCTTGAGTCTACCCAAACCCATGTCGATCAAGTCAGTGATGACATCCAATCATCTCATCCTCTGTCTTCCCCTTCTCCTCCTGCCCTCAATCCGACCCAGCAATAGGGTCTTTTCCAATGAGTCAACTCTTCACATGAGGTGGCCAAAGTATTGGAGTTTCAGCTTCAACATCAGTCCTTCCAATGAACACCCAGGACTGATCTCCTTTAGGATGGATTGATTGGATCTCCTTGCAGTCCAAGGGACTCTCAAGAGTCTTCTCCAACACCATAGTTCAAAAGCATCAATTCTTCGGCGCTCAGCTTTCTTCACCGTCCAACTCTCACATCCATACATGACCACTGGAAAAACCATAGCCTTGACTAGATGGACTTTTGTCGGCAAAGTAATGTCTCTGCTTTTAAATATGCTATCTAGGTTGGCCATAACCTTCCTTCCAAGGAGTAAGCGTCTTTTAATTTCACGGCTGCAATCACCATCAGCAGTGATTTTGCAGCCCCAAAAAATAAAGTCTGACACTGTTTCCAATGTTTCCCCATCTATTTCCCATGAAGTGATGGGACCAGATGCCATGATCTTAGTTTTCTGAACGTTGAGCTTTAAGCCAACTTTTTCACTCTCCTCTTTCACACTCATCAAGAGGCTCTTTAGTTCTTCTTCACTTTCTGCCATAAGGGTGGTGTCATCTGCATATCTGAGGTTATTGATATTTCTCCTGGCAATCTTGATTCCAGCTTGTGCTTCCTCCAGCCCAGCGTTTCTCATGATGTACTCTGCATAGAATTCAAATAAGCAGAGTGACAATATACAGCCTTGACGTACTCCTTTTCCTATTTGGAACCAGTCCGTTGTTCCATGTCCAGTTCTAACTGTTGCTTCCTGACCTGCATACAGGTTTCTCAAGAGGCAGGTTAGGTAGTCTGGTATTCCCATCTCTTTCAGAATTTTCCACAGTTTATTGTGATCCACACAGTCAAAGGCTTTGGCATAGTCAATAAAGCAGAAACAGATGTTTTTCTGGAACTCTCTTGCTTTTTTGATGATCCGAGTCAGAAAACCAAAGTTCAACTAACATTCTGCTCCTTGCTAATATGATCTTAGGTAAACCACTTAATCTTTTTGATCATGTTTTCTTACCTGTGTAAGGGGGATAATAAGCCTGAATTGTAGGTCCATGAACGTTAAATCAGATAATGTCTTTGGAGGTAACTTTTGTAAACCATAAAATTACCAATGTCTGTTCCATAAATATTTATGTAAAGATTTCTATATGCCACATTCTGTACTAAGAAGACAGAGCTGTGGCTTCAAGGAATTCTCAGTGTAGTGCTGCAATCATCAAAATGTTAATATTTATGTACACAATTGAGTAGAATTTATTCCTCTTATCACTACGAACAAAGCTAATGGAGGTGATGAAATTCCAGTTGAGCTATTTCAAATCCTAAAAGATGACGCTGTAAAACTGCTGCACTCAATATGTCAGTAAATTTGGCCTCAGCAGTGGCCACAGGACTGGAAAAGGTCAGTTTTCATTCCAGTCCCAAAGAAAGGCAATGCCAAAGAATGCTCAAACTACCGCACAATTGCACTCATCTCACAAGCTAGTAAAGTAATGCTCAAAATTCTCCAAGCCAGGCTTCAGCAATACATGAACTGTGAACTTCCAGATGTTCAAGATGGTTTTAGAAAAGGCAGAGGAACCAAAGATCAAATTGCCAACATCTGCTGGATCATTGAAAAAGCAAGAGAGTTCCAGAAAAACATCTATTTCTGCTTTATTGACTATGCCAAAGCCTTTGACTGTGTGGATCACAATAAACTGTGGAAAATTTTTCAAGAGATGGGAATACCAGACCGCCTGACCTGCCTCTTGAGAAACCTGTATGCAGGTCAGGAAGCAACAGTTAGAACTGGACATGGAACAACAGACTGGTTCCAAATAGGAAAAGGAGTACGTCAAGGCTGTATATTGTCACTCTGCTTATTTAACTTCTATGCAGAGTACATCATGAGAAACGCTGGGCTGGAGGAAGCACAAGCTGGAATCAAGATTGCCAGGAGAAATATCAATAACTTCAGATATGCAGATGACACCACCCTTATGGCAGAAAGTGAAGAAGAACTAAAGAGCCTCTTGATGAGTGTGAAAGAGGAGAGTGAAAAAGTTGGCTTAAAGCTCAACGTTCAGAAAACTAAGATCATGGCATCTGGTCCCATCACTTCATGGGAAATAGATGGCGAAACAATGGAAATAGTGGCTGACTTTATTTTTCTGGGCTCCAAAATCACTGCAGATGGTGATTGCAGCCATGAAATTAAAAGACGCTTACTCCTTGGAAGGAAAGTGATGACCAACCTAGATAGCATATTTAAAAGCAGAGACATTACTTTGCCAACAAAAGTCCATCTAGTCAAGGCTATGGTTTTTCCAGTGGTCATGTATGAAACAACGGAGATGTTCATCTACTTCTATATTATAGAGATTTCTTTTATATTTTCTTTTGAGAATTTTCCAGTAGTGACAGTTGGACTATAGAGAAAGCTGAGTGCTGAAGAATTGATGCTTTGAACTGTGGTGTTGGAGAAGACTCTTGAGAGTCCCTTGGACTGCAAGGAGATCCAACCTGTCCATCCTAAAGCTTTCCTCTTATAAAGTGTGAGGAATTAAAAATAGAAGGAGTGCATGTAATAGGAAATACAAGTATGGAAGCCCAGCAGTTTATTAAGATCATTGTTAGAAATCTTTTGATCCCGTGTGGTCAGTTTATTCTCTCTAGCTTATATCAAAACTGTATTTCCTTGCTAGAATATAATTTTAGTGGATTTTTTTTTTCCTCATATGTTATGACAGCACTTTCCTTACTGCTATACTCCGATGTGAATTTTTGTTCTTCATTTCTTTTTTTCTGGGAAAAGTCAAAGAATTTGTTTTTAAAAGTTTCATTTGCTACCAATATCATTGCTCTATCCTTTTGTGAGCCCCAGGCCTCTAGAAGCTGCATGAGGGCACAGCCCCACTTGTGGTTGTGTTGTAACTCTTTCATCAAGACTGCTTTGTTTCGGAGTAACTGAGAGTATTTAGGAACTCCAACATCCTTAGATCTATCTTTTGGAAATCGATATTGATTTTCCTGCCTTTGATTGTTAAACCCTAGAGTAAGTCCTTTAGCTCCTCATCTCGCAGCCTGCTGGGCATCAGAGGCTGAGGAAGCAGAAGTAACCACAGTAACATATTTCAGAAGTGACAGTGGGCTATCTCTTCTGACAGGTGCTGGTGTGAGCAGAGTGCAGGACTGGTCTAAGGACTTGAAAACACGAAAACATATTGTTCGTGGGCAGGAGCACTTTATGGGGATGAAGATGGTAAAAAATGTTACCAATTTGTATGTGCCCCCAGAAAAGACTTTAGACTGTTACACTGCAAAGTGTCCTTTCTGCCTAAACTCTCCTCTCAGCTACTTGATTGATTTCAGCCTATCTAGGATCTTAAGGATTTTAGAGAAAAATTCCCTTCTTTCTGCAAAGCCCATCACATTCCAACTTCTTCCCTCTCATTGCTATTAAAACACACCTATAATTACTTTCTTTTCCTATTAAGTCATAAATGAAAATCAGCCTTCCTCTTTTGATGGGTATATTTTTCTTTCCTTCATCTTTTTTCTTTCTCAGATTCAAGTGAAACAGATTATGTCCTTAGAGACCCAGGCTAGTGGACAGTGCAATATTTCCAGGCGTTTTACTTACGTGTGCAAATGAAAAGATAGCAAGTTTACAGATTGCAAGTAGATAGGAAGGAGTAGAGACTTTAGGTTGAAGTACCTCTCACAATTTGCTGCATTCTAATCATAAACATTTGTAGTCTTTTCCCTACTCTGAATTAGCAAAAAATGAAGAAACAGAAGTTAAATTGGTGGACAGAAGTATAAAACTTGTTAACCTCTTGTCCTTTCTTAGTGTTTCAGATATGAAATTAAATCACAGGGTATCCCTGAGAGAGATAATGAAGGACACCAACCTTATTTTATAAACCTGGAGCATCAATTAGTAGCTTCTTTCAGTTGTGTCATAAGTAAGTCAATGACAAAAGAAATACAATACAACCTCTGATTGAAACCAAGCATTTCTGCTTCAGCATTCCTAACTATCTTTTGCCCATTGCTGACAGTTTTTACTTCAAATCTAAAAAACAACTGAGATGTTCATCTACTTCTATATTATAGAAATTTCTTTTATATTTTCTTTTGAGATTTTAATTCTTGATTTCTGATGTGTTGCCCTGAAACAAATACTATATTAGAAATACTACCTTTTCAGAGAATACTTAGAGTGAAGGGAGGGTTATTTAGGGGTGATGGGGTTAGATATCCTGGTGGTGGGAGGCAGGGCAATTTGATGCTGATTCTGTTTCCCCCTTAGGAATTACTGGTTTACAGAAACCGATTAAGGCAGTGCAAAATTGCCTTTAGGGCTTAAAGGTTGTGGAGTCTAAGGTAAGAATAGATAAGATATTTAAATGGTAGAATTCCTTTCTTCCCCCTCCTACCCTCCAATCCCTGAAGTATACCAAAGAAAACTTTTCTGTTCCTTAACAAAATATGAATCCAGTTCTCTCATTTTTCCTGAAACATGTCAAATGCCCAAATTTCATCAGCAAATCTTTCTTGTAGCCAGGGTTCACTTATGCCTGCACAGATGTTGCTCCTGCCGTACATGGACTACCTCTGTGCAGAGCCTTAGAGTTGGAGTTAAAGGATTTCAGCCTTCCTCAATATAATCCCATCAAGTTTATCTCTAATCTTTATCTCTAAATAGAAGCTTTCTCATTCTCTGTTAACTGTGTTGAGGAGATTCCATTCCTATCAGATAGATTATTCTACAGACAAAATTTGGGGAGGAGGAGGGGTCTCACTGGCCTCACTGAAAAATCCATGAACTGTGCAGGAAATAAACCCACCTAGGCAAAGGACAGGAAAAAAAAAAAAAAACCTCTTAGAAATCATTTTTAGCCACTCTTTACCTTTCTTCCCCCACTGTTGTCCCTGGGTCGTACCTTTTCTAGCCTTTCAGCTTAACTACATCTTTGCCTCTGAGCAAACCTTTTGTTTATTTTTTGTCCTCTCAAATCTTTCCATCCAAATCTTATACTACTCTCTTCCAAGTTCACCTCAAAGCCCATTTTGCCCTCAAGGAGATTGTTCTGATATTTTTAATCCTACAGTGTATTAAACACTGTTCAATTCTTTTCGCAGTGGTATTCTGTACGTAAATCAACCTGCATGTAAATCACAAGCACACATGTAGACACCTCAGTCCATTTGAGACACAGAGTAGGTCTCTTAGAGCATCCCTTTGAGAAATTGGTATAACATGCTTCTTGCTTTCACTGTGATTTCTCCACCGGACAGCTCTCATATTTTCTGTCCAAGGTAATTATGGTCCTACATGTAAACATCTCTCAGACTGTCACTTCTGTGTCTTTGACTCTCCCTGCTTCCTATTCAGACCATTCATTTCTCACCTTGACAATATGTGTCCTTTACATCCTGTAAGATGATGCTTCATCTTGATCTTTTCTAGAATGTTTTCCTTGACTAATCCTATCTCTTTCCAAAATAATTTTGAGTCTGGTTTCCTTCACTACTTACTGTCGCTGTGTGTCATACAGACTCACGTGGACTGAGTTGCACTTACTTTTGTGTTGTGCAGTGTCCAAGTTTCTTTCCACACTCAAGTTTCATAAAGCTCCTAGGATGTCTTTGTTTCCAGCTACGCAGGAGCCCCTGTGCAGCAAACCCTTGTCTTCTTTGTGTGTGTTAAAGTCAATTTTTGCACACACCAAGCATGCAGTAAGTGCTTATGAACCAACTCCATGTACACAGGTAGGAAGCAACAGAAGATGGCTTAAACTTCAACATGCACGATATAAGTTGAACATAAGGGATAAATTCCCTGATAATAAACTTGATTGAAGGTGAAAAAAAGCTATTGAAAAACAACAAGGACTCTATTCCATGGAGATCTCTAAAGGGGAAAAAAAAGATAATTTGTCTTAGATGGAGTCAGGGCACTAGACTAGAAGGTGTACTGAGATTTTATCTAGCTCCAGGATTTTATTAAAATCCTCATTGATAACACTACTTTCATAAAGTGTTTCTGGGAAGAGGATTCTGGTATTATTTTTTCTCTTAAAAAGTAATAAATAAAAATAAATTGAAAAAGCTTTAAATTATTTTTAGAATTAAATACAGACTTTCAGTAATTAAAACTTGGAGGGAACTACATGTTTCTGTGATGTATTTGTCAAGTGCTATTGAGTACATTTTGTTTTGTTTGCATGCCTTCTTCAAAAATTCAAGAAGAAAAAAAAGAAGATTATTTTTTCCTGCCTAGCAAATGACAGACAGTATTTCTGCTAGAGATAGGTATTTACTATTTTTATTCCATCACAAAAATTAAGTTTCTCATTTTGTAGAAGTCAGAGAAGCTGAAAAATAAATCCAATATTTCTTTCTAGAACTTAACACTTTCTAGTTACAGATGTTAGTATTTGTGCCTACTTGCATATTTCTTCTGAGCTTTATTATTTTTTCCCTTTCTAATTCATTTATTTTGGGTTGTTTTAATACAGTTTCCAATTACGGAAAGGAGGTTTCTGTGGAGAGAAAAAATAAAAGTTTTTAACTCCCAAAGAGATGGTATTCTGCCTTTGCTTTTCTGAATAGCTTTCATTCTTATGTGATTCCTATTAGGGAAATAGTGCTAAAAGTTTGTACTTCATACTTTCAGGCAAGTGTATGCAAGATGATGTAATTAAAAACCATATTGAGGTTAATTGTTAAATAGAGATTTTATAAATGAAAATTTAGAGTGTGAATCTGTTTTATCTCAGACCATGGAACATTGCCCCTGAGAGAGAGAAATATTAAATGCATATTCCTGGAAAATCCTCAAAAATTACTTATTTATGAAATAATAGTTTTGAATCGATAGCCATTAAAAACTCTATTGTAAGAGTAATCGTCACTTACAGATTATGACATGATGTGGGCTAAAATATAACTGCAGTGTGATAGCAGCCTCGTCCAATGTGGGCCCTTCCCTCCTTCTGATTCTATGGTGATACTGCATTACCCAGAGTGTGCCTTTCCAACACTGATTAGTTTCTCAGTGTGGAAAGGGGTTATTAGCAGGTCCAAAATGAAATATCCTATTGAAACATTTGAAGGAAGATATGTTTGGATTCATATTGAATCTTTCCAGTTATCCAGAGGAACAGGTGTACCATATTTTTTTCTCTTGAACGTTGTTGCCCCCTTAGACATTCTCTGTCCCCTCTGCAGCCCCATCAGGCCGTTGATGCTCGTGCCCTTTAAAATATCATCTGCCTTTTGGAGGACAACGTCTGTAAATTATAAAACAGCCTTGTTAGTGTGAGTGACTTTCTCCAAAAAATAAAAAACAAAGAGATTTGCCTGAAGTAAAAGAGAGCAGGAAAAGAAAGAAGTATAACTAACTCTCTTACTGTATTAGTTAACACAACTTGTCTTTGCAAAAATCAGTACTGTTTTTAAACTTCTATTGACAGAGGACTTCTGTGCCTTCCACAGTATATTTTCCTTCTTCAAGGGTTTCAGTTCCCTTGCAGTGTATTTCAGTTCCACAGTATATTTTCCTTGATGTATATTTCAAGAAAATATACAGTATTTTTCACTACTACACAGTACTATATAGTAATACACAATAATACACAGTATATTTTCCTTGAAGTATATATTTCAGTTCCACAGTATATTTTCCTTCTTCTTCAAGGGTTTCATTTCCCTTGGAATTACACACAAATATACACAAACACCTGCATGTTGTTAAAAGTTTGTAAATACATAGATTATTAAATATCAGAATATTAAAGTGATGCAGGATGTGTTTTTAGAACCCACTTCTAATCACACACAGAAATTAGTTCCAGAGGAACCAAGGAAGCTTGATGTTAACCTAACACTTTACAGTCTACGTCCTCCACAAGCGCCTCCCCACCTAATGCCCTTCCTAATCTTGCTGCTAGGGTCCCACGAAACCTATAAAGTAATTGATGCATGCCCCGCTCTTGCCCTGAATCAACCAGGGAGAGGCCTGATAGCCACTGAGTCGAACAAAAAGAGGAGGCAGGACCAAAGGCTGAGCAGCTTCTCATCTTGAATTCCTACTTCAGAAAGAATCCAGATTTGCCCTGAAGAATGATAATTAGTAAACATCAGGGGAGCCTCCCGGGCTTGTATGCTCCTGGTAGTGGGCAGTGTGTTAACAGCTAGTCCAGAGAATTTCCCCAGAGATTTTTTTCTGAGACACTGAAAATAAACTGTTTATTTTTTAAGGGACAGTCAAGGCAGTCAAATATTTCTTACAAACATTTCCATGGACTCTCTGCTTCCCTGTCCCTGCATTCCTTTCTATAAAAATATTTGTATTTTACTCTAGATGACTTTTAAGAGAATATGTTAATGCAGCTGAAAATTTTTTTTTTCTCTACTTTGGATGTCCTCAGGTTTTTATGGTTTTTTTTTTTTTTTTTTTTTTTTTGGGTGGGGGATGGTGTGCTGCAGATGAGAGAGGAATACTTAGGGAAAATCCTTTTGGAGTTAAAATACTTTAATTTGAATATTTCCATGATCATTGATCTTCCACACAGGGCTCCATTTATCACTTTAGACAGGCCTGCTCTTGCTCCTGTTTCTTAATATGTTACCAGAGGCTTGTCCTACTATATGTGAATCAATTATTTTAGCATACACTCTCTTTTGTTCATCTATTATCAATTATTTTACCACCACCTACTATGGGCCAGGTGCTATGGATTCTAAAGCATAAGATTAAATCTCTCCACCCACATGGTACTTACAGTCTAGCTGGAAGAAAAATCATATATGAATACATACAAGATAATTAATAATGCAGTATTATATTAAACATCAGCTTATATTGATATTGTAAGGTACTACACTGTACATTATGGAAATTGTGGTGAAACTCTTAAAATCTGGTGGTGGTGATTTAATTGCTAAGTTGTGTCCAACTCTTGGGATCCCATGGACTGTAGCCTGCCAGGCTCCTCTGTCTATGGGATTCTTCAGGGAAGAATACTGGAGTGGGTTGCCATTTCCTTCTCCAGAGGATCTTCCTGACCCAGGAATCAAACCCGGGTCTCCTGCATTGCAGGCAGATGATTTACCAACTGAGCTATGAGGGAAGCCTTAAAGATCACCCCTTAGAATCTGATGATGACCAAAAAAGGCTTCAGAAAGAAAGAAATTAATGTGACTAGTTCAGCAAGGAAAAGCATCTAGGCTGAGCCTTATGACTAAGAATAATATGATTAAGAAGAAAGAGTGGTAAAGGATAATACCAGGGAAGGGCACGGCAAGAATAATTTTTTAAAAATCAACCTAGTTTTCATTGTATATCTAAAAATTATGTATATTTTAAAAAGAGGCATGCCTTAGTATTTCAAAACCATAAAAGCTGTGACTTTTGTCAGTTGATAGAGAAGACCACAGGAGGTAGACTTTTTGAAAGAAACTATGAGATATTTTTGGAAAAGTTAAACCTTCACTGTATTTATCGGAGTTGTTTCTTTAACAGAAATATTTTAGAGCTTCTGGTGAAAAATTCTTGTTTAATGACCACAAATGATACCAGAAGAAAAGATAATCTTTTAAGATAGGAAAATAAGAAGATAAATTTATTTTTAGAGGGAAATCTCCCACTTTCTGTATAATTAAAGTGTTTTTCTCTGATAAGGAGTTTGACTATAACAATTTCCGGGCCTTATGATAATCCAGTTTGTCTTATTTTAATGATGAGAAAAAGAAGTAAGATGAACTGGCTCCTGAAATGGTGAGAAACCAAGTGGGAGAAAAGTTTCAAAAAATAGCTGGAGGGACTGGAGGAGTACTGCTGCCCGGGTGTACCTGTAGAGAGCGGGGATATACAAGCGTTTGAGAGCGGTTTGCATGGAAAACATACTTTCAAGTTACTTTTTTTGAACACTGGAAGCTTAACTTTAAAATGCAAGGTATTTGTCAACATTATCTGAAACACTGGACTGGAGGCAAATGTTCTAGCATATTTGTTTTCTTACAATTAAAGCTAAGCTGACATGTTGAAAAGATGGTCTTCAAAGATATTCAGAGGCTGCTAAATTTTTGTCAATAATTAGCCTTCACTTTGCTTTGTAGACAGGGAAGTCATATTTTTTTTTTCTCTCTTCACATTTGCCAAGTAAGGATTTTCACTTTTAAATTTCCTCATCCTGGTGTTTGCATTTAAGCATTTCAAACAGACTCTTCACCCTCAGCCACCATGTGTAGTATTGCATTTATGCATTCAACTTCTTACTCAAGTGATGCTATTTTTTTCTGCCTCAGCCTGACAGCCACTAATAATAACACATGAGGACAGTCAGACAAAATGAAGACAAATGCTGCTTGTCGCAGCAGAATCATAATGTCTCCAGACTCAGTAAAGACAGTCTAACTGTATGTGGATGCTCTTTATAGCTTATTTAGACCTGTGGTTTTTCCCTGTGGTTTTTTTTTTTTTTTTTAAAGCACAAACATTGTGCAGAAATACATTAAGGCAACATATGGGCCTGTTAGTTAGCCAAAACAATGTGGAACCATGGAGAATAGAGCAGGCAAAGCACAGATGGATACTGTAAAAAATTCATGAGTGGCATAACAGATCTAAAAGGTAAATTTTAGTCAAAATTCAAGTGGAACGCATAGAAAATACTTAAGAATTTGGCTTTATGAGATTTCTCAAATCACACAAGATGAAACATTGTGAATAGTCCACAGATTTGTTTATGCCATAATGTGAAAAATCAGAGCTCATCATTCAACAGTAATTATGTCTATATAGATTCATGCCGTCAGAAATAGATGGCTGATAAACAATAGTGCTTTGCTTCTATTTGATGTAAATGCTGCCGTATTAAATATCCATATTATTTCCAGCTCAATATTAGAAAGTGTCAGTCATTGTGACAAGTCAGACAAGAGGAGCTCATTGAGCCGTCCTCTGTGTAGCCAAGTGCTGTCGAATAACCAGGTTTTCATGCTATGTTACTTTGTTGTTAAAATTGAGTTCCAGGCAGTAAATTGGCAAATAATTTTCCTTCTCTCACATTTGGTTCTTTTAACCAAAACTGAAACCTCAAGGAGACATTGGATTCTTATGTGTACATAATCCAGACGCACCTTGAATTTTGCAGAACACTTGTCTTTTGAAGTTGTCTTCACTGGAGCTTGTCACTGTTGTCTTGTCTTAGGAAAAAAATATGTCCTAATCTCTGAGACCAGTCCTATAAAGGTATGATTTGGGATCTCACTATAGCCAATCTTATTCATATATTTTCCTTAAGAGCAATCCTTGAGCAAAATAATTCTGCCTAGTGAAATAACTAGTTTGGTCCCTGCATTTCCACTTTCTGCTTGGAGTGAAATGGAGTGGAGTGAAATTTAGAAAAAAGCAGAAAAGGTAGAGGACTGTTCTATAGATGTAGTCATAGAGACATTTCCCATTTAGAGTTTTTCAGATGTCTGTGATGCCAAGAGGAATTCAGATGTGTTTTGTCATTTTGTTGCCAGAAAGGTGATGGGTAGTAACCTATCCTCTGTATAAAGGTTTAAGTGATATTCAAAATAATTACTTAAAAATCTTAAACACATTGGTAGGAGGTTGAATGAGCTTACTTTTTTATAGTGAATTTGCTAGTGTAGAGTTAGAGGGCCCTATTATCCCTTGAAAGGACACTGATACATTATTTAAACAACTAGAAAAGTGTTTGACACTAAGGAGAAGATAATTAGATTGAAAGTAGACATTATGGACCGAAAGTAAATGGGATCACTTACCAAAGTGGACTGATATCTTACTTTTGATTTTTTTGTTCTATAAGTAACATAAAACAGGACAGGTTTTGTAGCTGGCTCTTCATTCTTGGCACTAACACCACTGTTGAGACCTTGAGACAGCAAATTGAACTTTCTGATAGTTGTCCTAATAGCTCTTTCAGGCGGGTTTGGGTGCCCTTAGTGAATTAAAGTTTGCATTAGTGAACCCACTGAGCAGCAGCCAAGACTAATTCTCAGCTCTGTATGACATTTCACACATTGTCAGTTCTTAGTAAGTGTTATAGGATAACGTTTTGAGATCCTCATCTGAGAGTTGATGGGGAAATATCAAATAATATATATGAGGTTTGCCAACTACATTGAGCCCAGTTCAAAAGTATGTCGTAGGGGATAGGTAACGATGGCAGGGTTGTTTCTCCTTTAAATAGGAGATAGATTTACTTCTAGAGTTTGCAAGTCTGAGAAAGAAGTCAAAGAAAAAAGAATATAGAGACAGAGAAGAAAGAGTCAAAGGGAGCTGCCGAGCAGGAGAGGGGTAGATGAGGAAGGACTGGGAATTTGAGATTAGCAGATGCAAACTATTATTTGCATAAATAATAAACAACAAAGTCCTACTGTATAGCACAGAGAACTGCCTTCAATATTCTATGAAAAGCTGTAATAGAAATAGTATGAAAAAGAATATATGTGACTGAGTCACTTTGCTGTACAGCAGAAATGAACACAACATGTTAAATCAATTATGTCAATAATTTTTTTTAAAGTAAAAGGATAATGTTGTATATATAAAGAGATAAAGTATAATTATCTTCCTTTTTTACTGATTATACCCACTTTCCCTATGGAGATTCTAAGAAGACTATGAAAAATGTCAGATATATTAGAAGTATGTGTATATGTGTACTACACACACACACACACACACACACACACACACACACACACACACACACACATGTTTTTTATGTTTGTATTTTCTTATAAAATGCAGGCTTCCTGAGGACAGAATTACTGTTATTCATCACTATATTCCTAGCATCTAGAAGTGTACTTGCTGCAAAGTAAACACTCAGTATTTGTTGAATGATTTTCTTAAGAGACAGTTTTCTATATGTCTCTACCATCATATAAGGAATTATAGATTTGTTGATCTCTCTTTAAAACTGCTAGTTTGGTTAATACTCAACTAAGATGGCTGTAGAGTAGCACATTTTAGTTCAGAGAGGTGCCATCTAGGTGGGTGAAGAGAAATAAAATAAGGAACTTAAAAAATTCAGTGGACGGGATTTGTGTTCTTTCCTGTGATTGAAGAACCCATAGTGGTTAGATCATTTGGTTTGTTGAGTATATAGCACATGTCTGAATGGGGGACCTTTCAGCATGAAACGTTTGGTACAGGCGTCCCTGACACTGTTCTAAGAGAATGGAGAGTAGTCCATGACTTTCCTTTCGCTGTAGGGTAAAGAGTGCAATTCACTGGACACTGAAGCCAAGTAAGAATTCTGCGCTGACAGTCTGGTGGGCAATCTGGGTTGCTTGAAGCAGTCAGTTTTATTTCCAGATTTAGGTAACCAGAGATCAAGAAGGGCATAAGGGGTTTATTGATGACCAAGACATTTTGAATTGATTCTCCCTGCTGACTAGTTTTTTTTTGCCTTTTTATGGGATTCAAATTATTTAATTTAATTTTGCTTAATTTATGCACTATTACTAGATTTGCTCTGGGGAGATGTGAGATGTAATTGGTTTCAATTGACATTGTCTTCTAAACACAACACTTTTGCTCCCAAAATAAAAATCTTGTTGAAAGTCACCAAAATCAGAATTTACAACAGGAAATTGAACATTTTTATTCCGAACTTACCTTGACCAATGTCAAGGTAGCATACTTGAGAAGTTAATATACATATTAATATCTTCTTTATTCATTATTCCTTGCATAGTATATATTTATTATACATGGCATTTTAAAAAATATTGAAAAGAAGAAAATGTACTTTAATTTAGCAGACATATTTTGAGTACCTATTACATGCCAGGCACTGAGAGATTCAGTAGAAAAAAGTAAAGTTCTTCAAGTATCTTTTAGTCAAGGGAGAAAAACAGACTTTAAACAAGTAATTATAGATGTAATGGATGTTAAGAGAAGAGTGTTATAGAAGTTTATAACAAATAATTTAACATAGGTCTAAATCAAGTCAAAAGAGCATGACACGAATAAGGAAGTTATGGTGTAGAGAGAGGGGATGATTTGTAAAGAAACCAACTTATCTCTATGTCCTTCAACTCAAGAGAAATTTTAAGAAATATAAGTGACTGATTTGAAACAAGGAGTGGGAAAGAAGGCTCCGTGGATGATGCCCACACTTCTCACTGGGGTAACTAAGTCAATGAGAGAGGGAATATGTGACAAAGAAGAAGTATGAGAAGTAGGTGGGTGGGAATTATGAATTCTGTCTGGGTCATGTTGAGTTTGAGGTATCCGAGGCATCAAGTGGAGGAGAAAGCAATTGAACACTGGGGCCTGGAGCTCACAGAAAAGGTTGGTTAAGACGTATAGGTGTGGGAAACACCTGCCTAGAAATGTAACTGACACAACTCAGAGCATGGGTGAGGTTGAGGGATGACACACAAAAAGAGAAACGAGATGACTTCAGAAGAGTGCTAATACCTAAAGGCGAAGTGGGACAAGACTTAGAAGTAATAGAGATGCAGGAAGAAAACCAGGAGAGAATGTTAGTACCAAAGAAGCCAAGAGAAAGAGTGTTTCAAGAAAATGAGAAGATAAACAGTGTCACATGCTGTGGACAATCAAATAGGATTAGGCCTCTACTATTAAGCCTCTAGGTTTCTCTAACAGAGAAGCCTCTGTTATACAATCAAGAAGATTATGATGAGAACCCTGTGAAAACACTTTTAGTGAAGTGAAAAGCAGGCAAGAAGTATCAGAATGGGCTGAAGGGGGCCAATAGGAGATAAGACAGTGAAGAACACTTATCACCCTAAAAGTTTGCATTTAAATGCGAATGCAAGGTAGGGTTCTACCTAGAGGATATGAAATTGGAAAGAGATATTTTTATATGTCCAGGAGTTGATTAATTAGTTAGATATTCTGTTGCCTACAATCAAATTCAGCTAACTAATTGCGGCTTTCTTAAATAGCCTTTATTATTTATTTCATATATTGAGAAGACTGGAGATGGATGGGCCCAGGGTTGCTGCAATGGCTCAAAAGTATGCTCAAGCCAGGTTCTCACTGTGTTTTCACTCTTCTTTCTCTTGGATTTTTGTCCTTGTACTCAACACCTAATGGACATCGATGGCTTCTTCAGTAATATATTACCCACTCAAAGCAAGAATATGAAGCATGATCATTGTTCTCTGTCCTTTTGTAAGGGAATAAAATTCTTTCCAGACTTTTCTATAGTCTTACTTGATCGGACATCTCTTTGTAGCTTGTTGGCTAGAACAGTGTTATTTGCCCATTCTTAATAAACCACTAGTAAAGGAGAAAGTGGTTACTGAGCATAATTTAGATCAGGAGTTCTCAAAGGGTGGTCTCTAGACCAGCAGCATCTCTTGGGAGCTTACTAGAGAAATACAAATTCTTTGGACTCCATCTTAGTGATACTGACTAAGGAGCGTAGCAGTCTATTTCAAACAATTCTTCTAGGAAAATCTGGTACATTTTCAAATTTGAGAACCTTTTGTTCAGGCTTATCAAGTCATTCTCTGGTGCTGGGGAGAGGACTCATGTTCCACAACCTTATTGCTTCCCTTAGGAAGAATGGAGCAAAGATATGGGTGGACACAGAAAAGTGTCTGCCATCCTTGACTTTCAACATTAAGAGAATGAGCTGAGGAAGAGAGAGGATGAAAATATGAGAGGAGATAATTGAAAAGGAAGATGAAAGTGAAGACATTCATGGACTCAGGTGGAGAAAATGGCCTTCCATGAGAGGATTCCCCCTCCATATAAAGAGAGCTTGAAGAAAAGGGTGGATGCAGAAGCAGATAGGCTGGTGGTAGGAGGTCTAATGTTCTCCTTAAGTTGGAGATAGAAGTGTTTGGAATAGAAATGCAGTCATTTCTCTCTCTGCTGAGAGAGAGGAGCAGGTGTGGTGGACCTGAAAGAGCAGAGAAGGTTTAAAATGCTTGTAGAGAAAGAGAGGCCTTACTCATTGGAACCTATTGGAATGTATATTAGGCTGTAAACCTGCTCGAGCTCAGTACACCTGAGTTCATAGTAGGATGATCTGCCTTGTGTGATATACGACAAGAGAAGGTAGGCTTAGGGCTCAGAGATAGTTTGATTCCTTCCTCTAGGGTTGTGATATTGCCAGAGGATGTTACAGAATTCATGGATGAGGATAGGATATTGTTAAGAAAGAGGTTGAAGTGATAAACCAAGCAGTTCATGCTGAAAAGGAGGGTACTTGAAGATTAGGAGCACTGGGGGGTTGGTCCATGGACCCAAAGTCATGATGAGATTCTTCTTATTCATTTGGTAAGAGCCACGTTCAAGAATAGGTCAAGCTGTATCCACATTCTGAATTAAGAAAATTAATTATATTATGACTTGTTCTCTTTTTATCATGAGAAGTTGGAGATTGGTCACATTTGCTGAGAGTTAGGGCAGATTTTTCCTTATCACTAAGTTGTAGGACATGATGTAGGAAAAGAAGCCAGAGGCTTTAATTTGACTTACCTTGACTGCTTTTTGACCTGTTCTATTTTTCTTTATCAATGGACAACACTTTTTATGGGCATGATTTTGTAGGCCTTGCACAAATCTTGGTAAGTCATATATACGATACAAGGTGAGAGACTGCCTTTATCCAGCTGGGTGTATCATTTCCTTTGCCTAACAGAGAGATAGTTATAATTTCTTAATGCACTTGGTAACTTGCAAGATATTAATATCTTATATTTTTATGAAATAATCTCCTTAGAGCTAAGGAAGAGTCATTGTTTAGGAAGATGATTTTCTTTTTCTTTAACTGAGTGCAGAGTATCTGCTGTGCATCCCATATATGGCCACATCAACCACTGAACCTGTTTCTCTCTGCCACTTGACATTTTCTTCTCTGGATTGTCCTAAAAGAGTACATGCCAACTGTGCAAATCAGAATCACAAATGATTAGGCACACATGTTTCCTACTACAAACCACTTAAAGTAAATTCCATAACCAGGAGGGTGTTACCTCTATGTTGTGTCACGTTTTGGAACATCCACTGTTGGTGTTTTGTTTGTTTTTTGCACTCCCCACAGCATCCAGTGCAGGAGCCTCTCCCTCTCTGTGAATGTGACTAAGGGAGAGTCAGCTGCCAGGCTCTAGAAACTCGTGATGTGAGTGGAGCACAGTGAGACTCTGTTTCTATGGAACTTCAAATCTACTTCTAAGAGAAAAGAGCCTAGTACTTTGAAAGTCAACAAAATTGTTGGGATATAAGTTTCATAAAAACAGAGATTTGGCTGACTGCTCTATTCCCAGTGCTCAGAACAAGACCTGGCACATATTGGCACTCAATAAATATTTGTTGAATAGATAGTGACTCTTTGAAGATCAAAAGTCTTCTATAAATTCTGGTGTCTTAACAAAATACGTCTTATTTCTTGGTACTTATGTTAGTGAGGGGCTTTCCCAATGGCTCAGTGGTAAAGAATCTGCCTACCGATACAGGAAACTCGAGTTAGACTCCTGGGTCAGGAAGATCCCCTGGAGAAGAGAATGACTACCCACTCTGGTATTCTTGCCTGGAGAATCCCATGGACAGAGGAGCCTGGTGGGCTACAGTCCCAAAGGTCCAAAGAGTCAGACACAGCTGAGCGACCAAGCATGCACGCACTATGTTAGTGAAGGAGACCACCACAGGGAATGGAAAAAAGAGCACATTCATTACATATTACATTTATAGCAGCTGTGATTATTCAAAGTTTATCATTAGTTGAAGTAATTCTTCACCAATGTGATATGTGCCTACCCACATATTGCTGAGAATAGTTATACAAAACATGTGTGGTAGAACTCTTGCAGTGACAGTTGGGGCATTTTATTCTAGTGGTAGTTTATGTGTTACAGTTAAGTTTCATTGAGTATTAAGATGGAGAATCTGTGGGCTCAGCTCCAATGCATGATAACTTGGATTCCACCTCAAGCCTACTAGAGAGGCTTTCATACCATGAGAGATGGCCCTCCTGGGGGCACCGTAGAGAGAGGCAGGACCATGAGTTGATCAAGTGCATGGATATTAAGTTAGATAGACCTTGTTTTGGTTCCCACATTCCCCACTTGCTAGTCGTATGACCATAGACACATTTTTTAACTTCTCTAAATTTTAGTAATCCTTCATCTGTGAAATAAGGATATTAATAATATCATCTATCTCATAGGATTCTTGGGATTGAATGAGATATTACACACAAGATGCTTAGCACAGTGCCTGGCACATACTAAGTACTTACTTGCTAAACGTTAGCTGTTATTATCAGCTGTAGTTATTAATTTATGAATTATGCCTATGAATTTGTTTATAGATTATATAAGTCCATATATATTTGCTGTTGCTAAATTCAAATAAAGTTGTGCAAATTGCAAGGTTGTTAATGTGGAACATTAATGTTCATTATAGAGTAAAACATGAAGATCTCACTTCTTCCAACAACTTGTTTAATCTAGTTGATTAGGAAATGCTCTCTTATGAAAATGACACGTTTGCCTTTTAGGTGTGTGTGTACAGGTATTTAGTGACATTGACCATTAGGCTAATTCTTAGACTAGTGATGGATTTCTCACCATTCATAAACATAAGTCATGCTATCAATATGAAGAAAAGGCATTTTTAAAAAATCCCCTGGGCATTATCATTGACACAGATGACCAGTCTTCTTTTTCAGGTTTTATAATTTTCTTCAGTATTTTTATTTGTTAAGTTCAGTCAACTGTCACACAGGAATTCATGACTCTCCAATATAGTACAGTCAGCCTTGTAGGTTGCTTTTCCTCTGTTTTTATAGGGACACCAGCAAGACTAGAGACTATTTGGAGAAAGGAAACCAAGATGATAAGAAACTTGGCAGTCGTGTTCTTTGATGAATGTTGTAGAAACTACAGATGCTTGAGCTAGAGAGGAAAAACAATTTGATTTACTAGGAATATGAAAGTTATTCCCAAATATTTGTAAAGATATCGTGCAGAAAAGGACAAAAATGACATTTTTGTATTTACAGAGGAAAGATGAAAAATAAATAGGTAGATGTTAAACAGTGTCCAGTTTTGGTAAGCATTAATCACATGAAGCAGCATCTGTAAATACCTCATGATGTTCTCAGGCACCACTCAGCTTACTCTCCTTCCCAATGTATAACGTAACTGGCCAGGAGTGGAGTCAAAATCCATCTTTTATAACTTCAGATTCAGGTTGTTGTTGTTTAATCCTGTGATAACTCTTTGATCTTCATGAAGTTCAGTTCAGTGGGTTAGAGACTTGCACTGCTGAGACCAAGCACAGGGATCCGGTTTTCTATAAGGCAGATTAGTTTTATTTAATTCTGCAATAATACCTGACACCCTGTCTGTAGCCATCTAGCCTTCAGTTGATGCTTTTGATTTAAATAGGAGACAGACTGTGTATTAATCTCTCACCATTAATGAAAAAAAAGCCATTTCAAAGATATATCCTTTCGACCATGGGTCAATGATATACTCTTTATATGAGAACGATGGTATATTAATTTGAGAATAAGTTTTGTCAAGTGTCCCAGTAGTGTCTTATGAATGAATATCCTCTGATCTCTGTGTATGAGCATAAGCAATGAGAATGTTGAAAAGAGTGAACTTAAATAAATGGAACTGAAAGGTGCATTTTGAAAGTTTGGTTCTGTTGATGATTTGTGCCACCCAGCTATCCCCTACTCCAGGGAATTTGTGCTTGTAAATTCTTTCTCCATGTTTCTCTGCACAAGATTGTGAAGCCAAAATTTCTTCCCCTTTGTAGATGCCCTTCAGGTCTGAACCAAGACCCTGAGGGTGCAGTGAAGCTCAGGATTCTTCACAAGGCAGTGGCTCATCTGGTCAACTCAGTGTGGGTGTGAACCCTTCGTCATTTAGATATAGGGGAGTGTTGTGGGTGTCCGTTACGGAGCTGTTGGTTTAGAAAATTGCAATATAATCTGGGTGGGTATCCTGAAGACCCAACACATAAATTTTCCAAAGAAATGAGGCTTTATCAAGATAGTAAAACCAGAGGCCCTTGCCATTGCTCTTACATGCTACCTGAGCAACTCAGCATCGAACTTCAATGGTACCAGACTGAAAACCGACCCTGGCTCTTGCTTGTTTGCTTTTTCTCTCCCTCCTTCCTTCTCTCCCTCCCTTATTCCTTTCTTTCATTGAAAGAAAAGAGCAAACTGTTTCCTAGCACTGAAGAATAAACCAGTAAGTTATACTTGTCTGTGATTTGCGCATGGTCACACAGAATACTTCTTGAGTCTTTGAGTCATTATTCATGTAATCTCTCGTCTAGGATTTGTTGAGATTTTTCAGAGCCCTGGAGCCCCGAGCAGAACCCATGTTATAGCATGAATCCAACAGTATTCTTCCTTCTCCCCTCTCCCACTGCACTCCCACTCCTGGGGGGTTTCTGCTCTATGACAGGACAACACTTCCTAGCCTAGTGAATTGAAAGCACTGATTCTCTGACCCTTTGAGATCATTCCAGAGAAGTCAGGCCACAGAATTGGCACCAGATTTCCTCAGACACTGAGGTGAATGCTCAGGGAAGGCTGTAGATTTACATTTGATATCCACATCCATCTTCTCCCTGCCAATTAAATTATTAATTTTCCCACATGCCTTCTTATTTAATGAGAGGAGTGGTGGCCTTTATCTGTGCATGTGTGCAAACAAAACATCACAGCAGGGGCTCCTGAACTGCCCAGGCAAGCTGAGGGGTTAAGCAGTCAGATGTAGCTGTCTTGGTACTGTTGTCTCATTTACAAAAAAAAGTCTGGCTGGCTGTTGGCATCATAAACATGGAAGGACACAGGCTCCAAAACACCTCCTTGCACAGGCATCCAAAGATGAAAGCTCCTTTTACAAATACAAAGGAAAGATCAAAGGAGAGGAAAATAATAGCATTTAAAAATGCACATGTGAAATGCAAAATTAGGATATGAGTGTTTTCCCAGGTTCCATTAGAGTGGTGTTATTTTCCGAGATGGTAAAGTGTTGGTTGATTACTTTTCCAGGATTGAGATAATAAATACATCAACATGATTTTGGGGTCTGTTACTATAGATGTTCTACCACATCTGTCTTTTCCAGCTTTCCAGAGCAATCCATCGCTAGTTAAGTACAAATGTTAACTTTTTGTAGTCTCTAGTGCCCCTAAATATCAGTGTCCAGCTATAATTTGACTAAAAACAAAATAGCAAAAAACCTCCACATATATCTGCATAAATGTTTATTATAAGAGTTATTTAAACATAATTTTTCACATATCAGTTTTTGTTTATTTAGGAGGTATTAAATGTATGTTGGCTTTGTTCATGGATTTGAATGTTGGACTTGCTTCCTACACTAGAGCAATATGATCCTTATATCCTGATTCTTTTCAGGTTTATGACTCTGACACAAGACGAATTGCACTTTAGTGATTACAAAGGATTTTAGATTATTATTTGAAAGATTTGTTATCACTTGCCTTTGTTTAATTAATGTCAATATCATCTTTGGGGAGCTAAAGTTCACCTTTTTATGACAAGTGCCATTGATGTACCCATTCATTAAAATTAAACACAAACTTTAAGGTTGAGCTGAACAGAGTCAATTTTGGTGAACCTTTATGACACCTTAGAAGCTGTCTATAACTCCCAGATTACGAACCTGCATATCTCTCTGAGCCCTCACCCTGGAGCCCCACCTTTTTTGTTATTCCAATGAAAAAAAAAAATTTTCAGAGTTGTTGCATAATCTAGCCTTCCCTCTTTTAAAAATGGGGTTTGATCCCTGGGTCAGGAAGATCCCCTGGAGTAGGAAGTGGCAACCCACTCCAGTATTCTTGCCTGAAAAATCCCATAGACAGAGGAACCTGGTGGGCTACAGTCCATAGAGTTGCAAAGAGTCATGTGACTGAGCACGCCACCTAAATAGTTGATGTGTGTACGTGTTAAGCTGCTTCAGTCGTGTCCAGCTCTGTGCAACCCTATGGACTGTAGCCCTCTAGGCTCCTCTGTGCATAGAGATTCTCCAGCCAGGAATACTGGACTGGGTTGCCATGCCCTCCTCCAGGGGATCTTCCCGACCCAGGGATCGAACCCACCATGTCTCTTGTGTCTCCTGCATTGGCAGGTGGGTTCTTTACCATTAACCCCATCTGAGAAGCCTTAAATAGTTTATATACGGGCTTCTGTGGTGGCTCAGATGGTAAAGAATCTACCTGGAATGTGGGGGACCTGGGTTTGATCCCTGGGTTGGGAAGATCCCCTGGAGAAGGGATAGGCTACCCACTCAAGTGTTCTTGCCTGGAGAATCCCCATGCACAGAGGAGCCTGGCAGGCAACAGTCCTTGAGGTCGCAAAGAGTCAGACACAAGTGAGCAACTAGGCACAGCACAAATATTTATAAAGAAGAAAAAACAAAACAAAATTGCAGAACTTCCACTCCCCTTCAGTGAGGGAAAGGGGACAGTTCAGTTCAGTCACTCAGTCATGCCCGACTCTTGGCAACACCACAGACTGCAGCACGCCAGGCCTCCCTGTCCATCACCAACTCCCAGAGTTTACTGAAACTCATGTCCATTGAGTCGGTGATGCCATCCAACCATCTCATCCTCTGTCGTCCCCTTCTCCCAGCTTCAATCTTTCCCAGCATCAGGGTCTTTTCAAATGAGTCAGCTCTTCTCATCAAGTGGCCAAAGTATTGGAGTTTCAACTTCAACACCAGTCCTTCCAGTGAACAACCAGGACTGATCTCCTTTAGGATGGACTGGTTGGATCTCCTTGCAGTCCAAGGGACTTTCAAGAGTTTTCTCCAACACCACAGTTCAAAAGCATCAATTCTTCGGTGCTCAGCTTTCTGGAAGGGGACAATCTTTCAATAAAACTATGCTTTCTAGTAAAAGGGGATGATATGAACAGACCTTTTTAAAAATACTTTCCTTTGGGAAAAAATTGGTTCTCCTTTAATACAATTTTTCTGTACATTTGATTTGTACTTCTATATAAATGATATTAAATTTACATCTATTTATACAACTTGTGAACACTTAGTTGATTTTGCTTGCATTGCATTTAAGAATATCTGATCTTAATCACTTTATATTTTCATAGGATAAGTATCATGGGAATCTCATATATATTCATTTATAAACACATGAAATAGCAATATCTGCTGCTGCTGCTGCTGCTAAGCCGCTTCAGTCGTGTCTGACTCTGTGCGACCCCATAGACGGCAGCCCACGAGGCTCCCCTGTACCTGGGATTCTCCAGGCAAGAATACTGGAGTGGGTTGCCATTTCCTTCTCCAATGCAATATCTAGGAACTTTGATTGTAAACCCTTGACTAGTTTGGAATAAACCTTTACTAAGCCTCAGTATAGTTTATTAAAAGTACCGTGTTGGTTCCAGTTTGAATGGCAGCCTCATTTTTCTCATTCTGTTTCAAAGGGGCCCTCTGGTGGACAGCTCTACGTGATCTCTTGAACACACACATATTTATATATGATTTATAGACTATAGCTAATATAACCCAAAAGCCATTTGTGATTGAAGCTCTATCTTTGCAAATTGAATGCATCACTGAAACCTGTTTTGTCATCATTTTTTCATATATAATGAACATGCAATTGTCTAAAAATAAAATGATCATCCTTAAAGTTTACTGTAAATCACTGTACATCAGCATATTCCCACACATGAGATAATTGTACTAAATTAACATTCATTACCAATAATTTTAGTAGTGAATTATTCAGCTGATATGCAATTATCACACACATTTCTAAAGCAATTACTTTATTACATAGGTACTCCATGTCATTGATTTTACTTGACTATATTGCATATGTAAATGTAAGAAACCTCTGCATTTACCACACTTTCAAATGCAGAGAGTTCTTTCATGTTCAATGTCATCTAGTTTTAAAGATATGTATCTAGCATTACCTACATTTTAACAACCTTGCTGTGTCATAAAATGTTGTGATAAAATCAGGCAAAATAATAAAAACAAATTAAAAAAAAAAAACCTAAAACTAGACCATGAAGTTATAGAAATGGGATATTTTTCTGGGTAGTGTATCTCAGTGAGCTCATATTATCATTAGTTATATTCTAAAAGTCCTCATTAGTTAAGAAAATGATACAAATTGGCTTCAGTTTACAATTCTGTGTGCATTTAGCCTTAGATCTAAGATAGCATATGGAAACTGCATAGCATAAGGAAACAAACATGATCTTTGAAATTAGACCGAGTTCAAATCCTGCCTTTGTGACCCTGAATTATTTAGAAATGAACTCAGGGTGTCATGGTAAGGATTAATATAAGAAGTACCTAGTGCAGCATCCAGATAATTGTGAACCATGGTGCTGGAATGTTCTGTGAACATTTAGAGGCAACTACTAGATTTCTTTGGGCAGATGTGTGCTGATTTGTTAACAAGTAGCAGCTCAGATAGAGCCCCATATTGTTGGACTTCATTTAGATGTAACAAAGTCAACATGTATATATGTATGTATACACATGTGTGCAGGTGTGCTCAGCTACTCAGTCATGTCCGGCTCTTTGTGACCCCCATGGACTGTAGCCCACCAGACTCCTCTGTCCATGGGATTCTCCAGGCAAGAATACTGGAGTGGGTTGCTATTTCCATCTCCAGAGGATCTTCCCGACCCAGGGATCGAACCCATGTCTCCTGCTTGGCAGATGGATTCTTTACCACTGAGCTACCTGGGAATCAGTATAATGAAATAGAAATAATGAATAGTATGATAATAGTTTTAGGCAATATTGTAACTTTCAGACTTTAGCTTTACACCCAGTTCTAAGTCAAAAGCCTGAAATTAGCCTATCTAAAAGGATCCACAAGTTTTTATTTAATGCAGGCATATCTTTTAAAAATAATGTTCAAAATGAAAAACAGTAGTTTTGGAAAAGTTTAGCAAAACACAATAATCAAATGTCCATGGTTAAGAATGTAATAGAAATGAAGAATGTCATGATCTGAGAAAGTATTGTGAGGTCACCCCTCACTTGTTCTGTCTCCGTTAGATTATTCACCCATTAAAATTCACATCATACCGAGTTGCTTCTTTCTTTTGAACATGGTTTAAGAAAATGCTATATATAACTTTGCAGTAGTTTATATATTTTTCTCAGAAATGTAAACAAGTACCCAGAATATAATATGAGTTGAATGAATTTTATTTGAAAGAATAGAAGAACAAATGGTTCATTCATTCTCTTAGCAGCTGACTTTAAAATAGTCTTCAGTAAATGATGAAACAAGCCAAATTCTCACTTGAGAGGAAAACTTTGTCAATACAGAGCCATTGACTCAGGTCATTTGGTTATTTATTTATTTATTTATTTTGCTGATCTCTATACATTGAAGCGGAGAAGGACCCCACTCCCGTACTCTTGCCTGGAAAATCCCATGGATGGAGGAGCCTGGTAGGCTGCAGTCCATGGGGTCGCTCAGAGTCAGACACGACTGAGTGACTTCACTTTCACTTTTTGCTTGCATGCATTAGAGAAGGAAATGGCAACCCACTCCAGTGTTCCTGCCTGGAGAATCCCAGGGACGAGGGAGCCTGGTGTGCTGATGTCTATGGGATCACATAGAGTCAGACACGACTGCAGTGACTTAGCAGCAGCAGCATACATTGAAGCAATCAATGTTTTAAAGGCCAAAACAATTTTGGGAAATGGACTCACCTACAGATTGAAATATTTAATTCAATGATCTAATATCTCAGGCTTCTTCCGAAGTTATGAGTCCAATATGAACAAAAACAGGTTAATTCTTAATGTATTAAAAACCCAATAATTTGTCTACTACTCTGCTGGTTGCTCTCAGGAATACAATGAAGAATAAGACCCATTCTTTCCTTGAAGGAGCTTACAGTCCACGGAAGGAAATACAAATTACTGTGGCTAATGGTTTGGGCCAGACCATTGTTGGGTTGGTATCAGCCAGGGGGCTTCATGGAAGTTATAGATCTCTGATGAGACTAGAAGTTTTAAGTGTTAGGAATTTAGATAGGCACATTATTTTTACAGATGGTTATGCTTATGTGGTCTACAAAATATGTGTCCCCAGTGAAACCCATAAATCATAACCCATTAGCTATAGTCCATGAATCAGATAGCAAACTCTGCTGCTGCTGCTGCAGCTACTAAGTCGCTTCTCGTGTCCAACTCTGTGCAACCCCATAGATGGCAGCCCACCAGGCTCCGCCGTCCCTGGGATTCACCAGGCAAGAACACTGGAGTGGGTTGCCATTTCCTTCTCCAATGCATGAAAGTGAAAAGTGAGAGTGAGATCGCTCAGTCGTGTCCGACTCTTCGCGACCCCATGGACTGCAGCCTCCCAGGCTCCTCCGTCCATGGGATTTTCCAGGCAAGAACACTGGAGTGGGGTGCCATTGCCTTCTCTGGGCAAACTCTGCACTCTTTATCAAAGGGCATAATCTGGTCAGACAAGATTTGGTAAAAATCTTGATGAGCTTGGTTAACATTAGATTGTTTGGGACATTTTTATAAATTTTAAAAATTTAATAACTATCCTATAAAAATAATGTTACTCTCATTTTAGTTTTCTATTCCAAGATGTTCCGAAATCATCCTGCACATAAAACCCAAATTAGGAATTTAAGATTTTATGAAGCCCTATCTTTGATACTGCTCTTTAAGAAGAGACATTAATTTTTCATACATTTTAATCATTTCATACCTAAATATATTAAATATAATCATACAATTCTAGACTTTGTATCACATAGAATGCTTGAATTATTTCAACACCCTTTGGGTTAAGGTTATCCGATTTGTCTAATATAGTGCCCATATTCTTCTAACTTTTAGACAGTGGTTTAGGCCCTGGGAGAAAATAAGTTAGGTTTCTTTACAAAGGGAGAGATAGGTAAACTGACATGATTTAAAAAGAGTGTGAGCGGTTTTATTAACAAACCTGCTAAAACTTACCTCCCCCAGTATGTCCTGTCCCTTTCAATGTATATAATGTCATCATTGCCAGTGTTTACAGCATTATAGTTACTTGTGCCACTACCATCTTCATCATCGTGATACATTTTCATTAACAATTTATATAGAACAAACCCTAATCCACCACTTCTCTGTACACAGAGCAGTGTCCCTGGGGCCTCACAGCTATTACAAGACGGCCTCGTGAGAGGCCACCGTGTCTGAGGCTCCTGGTGCCCCACTACAATGATCGCACAATAGCTCCGACCAGTCTCGCAAGAGGAGGCAAGTGCATTTGTCAGGACCAAACACCCCATGGCTCATTTCTCTGCAGCTACACAAATGTCAGTATGCCTGGGGTTGAGTCTTCTTAGTCAGGGCATGGGAGGATGGAAAGAAAGCATGAAGAATGGGTGATATAGAGAGATGGCGCCCTTCTTGTGCCCGTGGAGTACCATCATGCTAACAAGTCCTATACTGACTACTAGATGCCTGTAACTGTTACCTCCCTAACAGGACAAACTGAAGTACGTGTGAGCTCCAGTAAGATCTTGAATAGATGTGTGGAAACTGAAAAAAATCCATGATAGCTAAGTAAAGAGATTGAGTGTTAAACATGGCATATTTCAGGATACCTTTATACCTACCTTTTGCAGTTAAATCTTGGACATGGGAACTGCTTATTTGAGTGACTGTGGCATGTGTACATCAATGTGATGGATCACAGAAACATTCACTGAGAGCACAAAAAGCCCTTCCCTGAAACTCTGCCCAAATCTATTGTCTTCATCTTCTTTCATTCTGTTTAAGATCCTGGAAGAGAAACTGCTGTTTTTATAAAACTGTGTTTCAAATGCTGCCTACCCTTCTGTATCCATGTTCCGGAAAGGTCAGTGCATGTATTCAAATTTCCTCCTGAATATTCTAGCATTGTTGCATATTTTCATCCAATTTACAGCCTTTTTTGTCACTGTAAACAATTAATTTTCCTGAATAAATATGTATATTTGATCCAGACACCCCTGAGGCTCTTAGGCAGGATTCAGGTGCATACATGGAAACTGTTCTGCTAACTTGCTACCAGTTAGAATCTGAGAAACCAAGGACACTGACTTTTTTAATTAGAGAAAAGAAGTACTTTTCCTTATTGACATTCTAGCTGCTGTGCCCTGAGTTTCTAGTCTGATAGTTTCATTTTGAGACTACCTATGGTCACACACTGCCCTTACAGGTTTGCTTCCTCATGGGCTTTTGAAAGACTTGTATAAATTATCCAATGAGAAGGAACACATTGCTGAGTAACAGCCTCCAGTGGGGACCACCGCTATGAGTAAGAAGGCTGCAATCCCTAGGGAGCAAAAAAGAGGCCAGGGAGTTCAATGGCTGATTGTTTGCTTGTTGCTGATTTTGTTTATTTCTAGAATTCAAAGCTGTATCAGAAGATCTGATCAGTTTTTGTTTTGTTTTGTCTTCTAATTGGTGACAATTGATCTCACCAATAATCTAAGCAGGTACTTGGTTTTAAAAATTAACAGGCACAGTGATCGCAAATTTGGATCCTAGAACAGAATGGAATCAATTTTTCCAAGATTGCCTTCTTGGAGAGAAGAAAACAGTGCTGAGAAGTTGCCTGATATATCCGTGGGCATAGAGAATGTCAGGTTGAGAAGGATATGGCCTATAATTGAAACCCTTGGTCCCTAAGCTTTTATCCACTTAATAGTTTTCTACCGTCTGGATTCTACAGGAGCGTATTCAAGGAATCCAATGGAATGTGCCTAATAGAGTGGCCTTTAATCTTCTCACAAGATTGGTATAGAGAGGGAGAGCCCCTTACTGTACTGGGATAAATAGCCCTTCCTTTAGAAAGGACCAACCACTTTGGGATGGAGTTGGGTTGAAGAATGGAAGAGAAAGTGGCATAATTTGACTTTGACCTTAACTATTCAATGATTCAAATTTTATATACATATAGCCACACAGCTAAAGTGAAATTGAACACTGTGCCCCATTTCATTCATAGAATTGGCGGAAGTAAAGGCCCTAGCTAGAGGCTTGCATGTCACAGTTGGGAACAGAGCAGGGAAGACAACGTGTTCAGAGACAAGGAGAATTTGCCAGACCTTGGCCTGAATGTTCACACATTCTGGTGTCGCCTGTTTCTCTCTCTTTATTTCCCAGTGTATTTCCAGCAGTGTCTTTCAGAGTGGTTGTTAAAGTGTGCGACATTCGAATTTGCCAGTAATTTTATAATGAAGATGTGAAGGGAGTGGGGGAGAATTAAGCTAGAATGCACTGAAGCACTGAAAACACACTGTAGCACATTTGGGAAATAATATGTGTATGTCAGTCAAATGAAGATAGAAATTGTCTTGATATTTTAAAAAACATAACACATAATGTGATTTCATGTGAAATTTCTTGATGGCTACTGAGCATAAAAAACATAGATGATAATGTGATTTCATGTGAAATTCCTGATGGTTGCTGAGCGTAAGGAAGGCGACAGGCACTGCAGTGAGACAGATCATGCTCTCATCCCATTTTTATTGTTTAGGAAAACAAAGCTATACATGTAAGCAGTTTTTCTATAGTTAAGAGAAAGAAGACTGTAAAAGTGGCAGGAAAAATCTAACAGAAGGAGAAGCTGCTGCCGGGGCATACCTTTCCTGGTAGGGTGCAGGAAGCAGAGGAGGAAAAAAAAAAATGCATCTTAGCAAGATTTCCAACAGTTAACAGTAATATTTTGCAGTGGAGGCTGAATTGCAAGGCTGTACCAGGGCCAAGAGGAGGACTGCAGAGTTATAGGATAGTTGCTCAAAAAAGGAAACAGAGTCTTCTGCATGACGATGGGACATTTGCCAATCTGGATTCTCGTGTTATTAATGATGCAGTGGGAGCAATGACTTCACCAGCCTTGGGGACAGGCATTCAGAATCTGTGCTCAAATTACTTAGTTATCTTGCCTCTAACTTGTACTGTTAAAAACGTGGTATAATCTTTTACCATCAATCTTACCTTTAAGACAAAGTACAAACAAAAACAAAAACAAAAGCAAAAAATTTACACAATTTGTAAAAAATGTCCCACATTGATTCAGAGATGACAAAGCCAAATGAATGCAGTGGCCACACCTAAAGTAAATAACTTTGTTTTAGCTTCTGTTCTGGTACCTCGAACAAACAATGTTGTAGACTGTCAGTAACATTCCTACTTGATTAAAATTCTTGATGAATTTCTTCCCTATAATGTAGATCTATGGTGCCAAGGTTGGAAAAGTGCAAAATATGCAGAAATTCAATGTTGCAGTTGTTCAGATTCCAAATTCAACTTGAATTAAGAAAGCAATAAATAATATCATCTTAGCAAAGTAGCACCTTTTCTTCAAAGAAATCAAAACATTTCAAAAAACAGGTTTTTCTAATATATTTGAACTATAGCCTTTGTAAAGCAAAAAGGGTATATGTATATAGTATTCTATGTGGTGGATAAGAAAGCTACTATAGAAAGAGACTAAAATTGTGCCTCCATAAGCTACAGGAAGGAAGGGAACCTTCACTTTTGTGTATATTGAGATACTGAATACTTCATTCAGTGGCAAAATATGTGGTTTGTCTAGATAAACGGTTGCATGAGTGGTTATACTTCAAAATTCATTGTGGTTAACACAGATTTATAAAAGGCCTGAGTCCCACTTCCCTGGGCTGAGATAACGTTCTCTTCACCCTGGTGGTGACATGGGACGTAAGGTGACTGAGGGACATCAAGGTCCATTTTCTACCTGGAACCTGGACCATCATCGCCATGTCCAATCTGTGAGTCTTCAGGAGGAAAAATAATGGAAAATGAGATTTCTAATTAAAAAAAAACAAAAAAAACCCTCTAATATTCCTTCAGATAATAAATCAAACCAGTAAAAAAAAAAAAAAAAAAAAAAACTAAAATTCTGCAAGATTACCAAACAGTGATAGAAGGCAAAAGCTAGCCAGTTAAAGTTGAAAGTTAAATTTGCTAGTTGCTTAGGAGAGGTCAGAAATCAGCCCAAGTGAAAAATGTCCTCCATTTGGTCAGTATTTGGGAAAGAAGATAAAAACAGAACACTTAAATTAGTGTTGTAAGTAAGAATTCCTATGCTGAATTCTTGCAGTTGAACTCCTCACTCAGGCTCATGAGGCCCGTCATTCATGGAGGCACTGAAGGTCTTGGACAGAGATCTGTGCACTGCACCCTCAGCTAGGTTTTGTTATGCGAAGGAATGATCCAGAGATGGCAGTTAAGGCCATGATGGGAGGAAGAGCCGCTGAATATTAGAGCTAAATGGAACCTTTGAAGTTACCCAGCACCTGGTATTAACAAATGAGATGCCTGAGAAGGCATTCGCCCCTGATTCAGAACCCTTGTCCCTGGACCTTTCTCAGTGATGCTCAGAAGATGCTAAGATGGAGGAGCTCCTCTGGGCCCACTAAGGCTGGTCCTGCAGGTCCAGGAGGGGAACAGGTGCAGTGAATTCTATTGGGCATCTCACTGCACCCTTTCCAGAGAGCACTGCTTTCAATAGGGTTCCACATCATAGGAAGTACTGGCTAAGTGTGATTCAGGGTGATGCTAATGATTTACTTGATATCAATTCTTTTATAACTTTAATTAACTTCATGTATTTGTTATTATGATAGTGATAGTTGCTCAGTCATGTCCAACTCTTTGCAACCCCATGGACTGTAGACCACCAGTCTCCTCTGTCCATGGGATTCTCCAGGCAAGAATACTGGAGCAGGTTGCCATTCCCTTCTCCAGGGGATATTCCTGAACCAGGGATGGAACCCAGGTCTCCTGCATTACAGACAGATTCTTTACTGTCTGAGCCTTCAGAGAATTATTTGTTATAATTCCAACTTTTATTATTATGGTTTGAAAAATGAGTCCCCCCCCCCCAAGTGATAGGAGATATAGAAACTATATCCAAAAACTACAAAATACATTTGTGGTATTTTTGTCAAGGGTCTCACAAAAGTGCTAAATTAGAAAGTCATATAAACCTAATGGGCTGAGGTCCTTGTCAGTCAAATTTATACCATTGACCCAGAATAGATATATATCAGCTCAGATTCTGTAACTGTTCTTTGTATCAGAAGATTGTGGAATTATGCTGAATAGTTGTTCATTTACTTAATTTCTGTTTCACTCCTGGCAGTGTTAATCCCTTATGAGTGAGTTAGAAAAAAAATACATGGTTACGTGGATATTTTTCTGTTACTTTCCATTGTATAGATAAACATTAGCATTGTTAAATATATCGCCTTTCCTATATGAATTTCCTAATGTGAAATTTCATGGATCATTTTCTGCAACATTCTGTAACCAGCCAAATTTTGTGGCCAGTATTTAATATGCACTCAGAATGTCAAAATGGTAGCTATAATAGAAAAGAAAGGCATATAATCTTATCATTTCAGGGAGCATCTCAGATTATCTCACATTTCTTTCCAAGACAAGACCTTTTCTGATTTATTGTCTTATACCAAATATTGTGTGTGTGTGTATACTTACTTTGCTGTATCTAGATTTTTTATGTCTAGAATTATTCCAAACTCCAGCCTTTCTGACACTTTTATTTTAGTTCCATGCCATTTTTTTTTTCAGACTTCAGGCATTTATTTCTAACATCTCTGGAGGAGGCTGGGACGTCCAAGATCAAGGCGCTGGCAGATTCAGTTCTTGGTGGGAGCCTTCTTCCTGGCTCCCTGGCTTGCAGAAAGTCACCTTTTTGTTGTGTGTACACATGGTGGGAAGGGACGAAGGGAGAGAGAGAGAGAGAGGGAGAGAATGATCCCATGCCATTTTTTATAACCTATCCTGTGTCTTCTTGCCCATTTTATATATCCCTAGAATATCTACATGAATAAGCCTACTTCCATCTCAGTTATTTTCACTTTTTTAGATTTTTTCTCTCCTTTACTTCATGTGGATCATGATATCAATACTTTCTCTTTTACAATCTCCTAGTTACCTTGAGAAATAGTCCATTTTGGAATCTAGTTATGAAATGCCCCTGGTGGTCCAGTGGTTAAAACTCCTGCTTCCAGTGCAGAGAGTATGGGTTCGATCCCTGTTTGGGGCACTAAGATCCCACAGCCACAGGTTGCAGCCAAAAAAAAAAAGGAAAATTAAAATAGAAAAAGAATTTCTAGTCATGGGATTATGCTTATCTGTTCATTCCATATTTTGAATCTGTGCACCTAAAACTCAAGGCGTGTGATTAAGGATACTTAGCCTTCCCTTTCTTCAGAATAATGACCACAGCATAATGTTACAGCTTTCTCTCAAAGTCCTTGCCCATCTCATCACTCGTCTTCCCTCATTTTTGTCCATAAGAAAGCAAGCAGGAGGTGAAAACATGCACAAGTCATGTGAACAGTGACAGACAAATGGGGCTTAAACCTGAAAAGAAGAAAGCTTGAGGGAACAGGAAACTGTCTTCAAGTATTTGAAGGACTGACTTGAGGGGAAAAGGTAGTTTTAACCTGTGTACTCAGAAGAATTAGAATTAAGACCAGTAACTGAAGTGACTTTACTGTCAGTGCAAGGCAGCTCAATCTAAACTGGCTGAGTATGGAATGACCAGCCTTAGGACCATCGCATTGCTGGGCGTGTCCAGTGACTCAGGCCAGCACGTGGCAGGCTAGGCACAGATGTGGTTCATGTGTTGGCCTGGATACTTGTGATCCCTTCAACCCTGGGAGCTCATGATTTTTGTACTTTAAGTTGTTCAAAAGAGATTTAAGATAACTCTATGAAAATCAGCACGCATCTATATGCATTTCTTCCTTTTCCTTCTAAAAGCTGAAACTGCCTAGAAGGCAGAAGTTTATCAGATACTCGCTTTTTAGCTGAGTAATACTCCCAGCAGATTGACCAACACTTGAGGTTCCCTCATCACCCTGTTATCATCCTGCTGCCCCACTGGATAATCTACTTTAAGAAATCATCCTGCCTTATCTCTCATCTATGATCTTTTCCTACAGCATGTGTGCATGCTCAAGTCGCTCTTCTTACCTAACCTAGATACTCTCCATTGCGTTCTATCTTCTAGATCATTTTTTCCCTCAAGAATTATGTTCACATTTTTGTTGGTCCTAAACAGACTGTACTACTCCTTCCTGATTTGCTCTTTGTATTTCATTTGATCAGTGCATCCCCTCCATCACCATTCTGCATGCATGAGCCATGTCCTACTGAGTCTTGGTCTAACTATGACACACTGCTCGCTTCTATGTGATAAAATACATATTCTTCTTGTTAGTGCTAGTATTCCAGGATTATTTGTTTGTTGACTATACTCATTAGTGTATGGACTCCTAAAGCCATAGGTATTGGGTGCAAAACTTCTGTTCTCATGTCATTGTTGCCAACCATCCTCTCTTTTGTAGTCCTCTCTCATTAGGGTATTTTCCCTGGGCTCAGCCCAGCTCTGCCACATGCCTCCAATTTCCCCTTTAAACACTCCTGATCTGTCAAGCATAAACTCCCTGTTCTTTATAAGTTTCTTCATCTTGAGCCAGAAAATCAAATTATAACCCTGTCATACAGTTTTTGAAATATACTTTTAATTAAATAGAATCTGTTGACACTTTACTCAGTCAGCTTTCTTATATCAGGGCATTACTTTGAAGATGCAAATATTCCACCAGTACCTCAGTTTTGGGCCCAGAGCTTTAGAATTCCTACAGGCAATTGAAGCACTTCCTGTAACTCCATTTATTCTCATTTTGGTCAACAGTAGTGGTTAGGAGTTTGCAGATGCAATAGTATATCCTTCTGAAAAACGATGAACCTCTTGTTTAGCCATTGAATCACCAACCGATCAGCCAGTAAAGAGTGACCACTGTACTTACCAGCCTTCTTTCTCTGGAGGCTGCACCAGGAGCTCTTCCTGGACTAATGCCTGTGCCTCCTCTTTGGGCCCAGAATGCTACACTTTCTTTAGAAAATCTGAATTCACCTGTAGTGGGCAGTGCTACTTATGGATTTTCTGGCTTTAGTCGAATCTAGTTTTCTCTTCTCCTTTTGCTTGAGATTGCCTCAGTTCTCTAATCTTCTGATACTCCATTTGATTCAGCATCAACCCCACTGAAATCTTTTTCTTCCTGTTTGTGTCTTGGATTATTTTTTTCATCTTCTCTAGGAATGCTTCATCCTTTCTAATAAGCTAGAGGATACATAGATATTCCTCAGAATCTTTCACTTTCCTTACTAGATATTTTTATCTCATTCTTCCCTCAGAAAAGATGGAGAAAAATTGTTACCAATCTCAGCAGAAAATTCTTGATTCAGTTCAACAGTTTCTATTAAATCATCTTTGGCTTTTTTTTTAAACTGAGTCATCCTAATCTATAGCCTAATTTTTTGTAGGCTGTGTTTTTTCAAAATCTATATGATGTTTCTTATCATTTTTTATGACTTTAATTATTGAGGATAAAATATATAGGTTTACTCATGTATGATCTGATGAATGCTGAAAACTGTGAAGGAAATTAATATGTTCCATGCTACCTGATGTTTTCTAACACAGGTTTGCTTGAAGTAAAATACTGTTATAGCCTCATGGTAAGCTCACTAATGCAACTATATTTGCATGTAGCCATTCATTGTGCAATACATCTTTACAAATATTTATCAGATAGCTATATGCACCAGATGCTGTTCTGAATGTTGAGACATACTTCTGAACAAGGCAGGCATCTCCGTCTAAAGGAGATCACAATCTGTTGAAAGAAAAGTAAACTTATAATATGCTGAGATTAATGTAGACTTATTGTAAGTAGACTTGTAGTGTGCTGAGTGCTGTCATCTGGGCACATATAAAGCATTGCGAGGGTTCAAAGGATCATCTTAGTTTGATGGTAGAGATTTGAGGGGGTGACCTTGTAGAGAAGGGTACTTTTAACCTAAATTTTGATAGATAGTTTGGATCTCACATAAGCAAGAGAATTATACAGAAAAGAAATTGCTATCTCTGCACAAAAGCACTGAAACACAAAAGAAAGGGGGCATGCTGTGAGAGCTGTTAAGTTGCATAGCATGGCTAGAATCTAGATTGTGTGTGTCTGTGTGTGTGTGTTGTGTGTGTGTGTAGGAGGTAGAGAGAAAAGTATTGACTAGCATGAGATGACATTAGATTTCATGTGGCATGCTAAGATATTTGAACATTCTATTCTATGCAATAATTTTTTGCCATTTAGAAATGCAACTATAATATTAAGGATTGCTTGGAGATCAGGAGTAGGGCAATCAAAGTAAAGGCACTGAAAATGGAGAAGAGATAGATTCAAAGGACATTTGGGATGTAGAAAAGACTGAATTTGAAACTGAATAGATAACACATATGATAGAAGAGACAGGCTGACTCTGTGTGTCTTGCCAGAAACTTGGATAGATGGTGGTAAAACTTAATACAATTGAATCACGTTGAGGATGGCATCATTTAGGGAGAATCAGGGAATATGATTAATTCATTTAGGGAAATAAAGAGTTTTAAATGTTGTAGGACATTTAGATATATATATACCTGATGTATGAGGCTTAAAGATAACCAGACCACCTGGTTGTGTGTAGGTCATAGTAAGTCACGGGTTTGGGTAAAATCATCCAAGAACATGTAAAGCTTGAAGACAGGGGAATCAAGGACCCAGAATACTAGGGAATTCCATAACTTAAGAGAAAATGATTTTTTTCTTTTTAGGATAAAGAGAAAGAATAGACTAGGAATCCTGAAGAGTGTACCGAAGACTTAGATTGCCAGTTAGAAAAGAAGTTCTTGGAGTCCATGTAAAAAGTTGGCTTAGAACAAAAGCGGTGCTCAAAGTCCTTTGAAGTTTTGATAGCATGCATTTTGGTGTCTCACTTTATGTAGTGGGCTCTTCTTCTTGATACACAGTGCTTGTACCAACCTAATTATGCTCCTGACTACCTTTGTTCCTGGTTGGCAAAAATCACTTTAAGGAGGAATTTCATTAACACTTAAATTTTGATGATCTACAATCATAATGAAGATCATCTCTCTGCCATCATCTGGATCCTTGAAAATGTCAAAGAGCCCTGAGACAAAGAGAAAACACAGTGAAAACTGTTTTCCCACCTCCAAACCTCTGTACAGACGTGGTTGCAAAATAGCAGCATCTAAGCATCTCTCTTGGCCTGGTCAGCACAGCCTCACAGTGAGCAGCCCAGATCTGTCAGCACCGGTCGAAGGGGTGACCAAAATGACCTGATTAGGAAGAGGAAGTCTTGACATTTATGGCCCATGGAATCAGCAGTGGAAATGAAAAGCCCTTGGAGGAAGAGAGGGGAAAATGGAAATTTTTTTTAAAGAAAGAATTTGGGGGTACTCATGCAGACTTAACTACCCCAGTGCTGCCCAGGCCTGAAAGAACAGGTAGAAGGGCTGCTGTCTGCAGTGTGTGTGTGTGTGTGTGTGTGTGTGTGTGTGTGTATTAGTTGCTCAGTCATGTCTGACTCTTTGTGACCCCATGCACTATAGCACGCCAGACTCCTGTGTCCATGAAATTCTCCAGGAAAGAATATTGGAGTAAATAGCCATTCCCTTCTCCAGGGGGTCTTCCCAATTCAGGGACTGAACCCAGATCTTCCATATTGCAGGCAGATGCTTTACCATCTGAGCCACAAGGGAAGCCCACTGTCTGCAGTATGTCCACGCAACAGTTGTGTTCCAATAAAACTTTATTTATAAAAAACAAACAGAAGGGTTGTTTGACCCCTATGGTATAGTTAGCTGACTCCTGTACTAAGATATAGGTTATTTCAGCTACCCAGAATAACCATATATATGTATGACTGCATATGCATACATGTATGTATGACTGCGAAAGGCAGGAGAAGAAGGGGACAACAGAGGATGGGATGGTTGAATAGCATCACCGAATCAATGGATATGAGTTTGAATAAACTCCAGAAGTTGGTGATGAACAGGGAGGCCTGGCATGCTGCAGTCCATGGGGTCACAAAGAGTCAGACACAACTGAGCGACTGAACTGAACTGAACTGATCTATGACTGCAGAAATATGTCCACATAAAAAGGACTGCAGAAGATCTGGACAGGGTGCAGAGTCTTGCCAAGAATAAGGCTGAATCTTAGGATGACTGAGTAGGCTCAGTCCCACATGTCCTCCCCAACTCCATCTCTACACCCTTCACTCTCACCCCTGTTCATTTAGGCAGTCTTCTGGGTAGGCGAAATAACCCATATCTTAGTGCAAGAGTCAGCTGACTGTACCACAGGGGCCAAATCCAGCCCTTCTGTCTGTTTTTTATAAATAAAGTTTTATTAGAACACAGCCATGCTCATTCATTTATGTGTTGTCTTACTTTCGCATAAAATGGCAGAATTGAGTAGTTGTAACAGGGAACCTATAGTCTACAGAGACTGAAATATTTATGCTCTGGCCCTTTATAGAAAAAGTTTGCTGACCCCTGTCTTCGTATGAAGACACTTAGCTTGAAAAACAGCTGTGCCTAAATTCATTTTATGTGGTTGAACCACTCTATAGCATAAACACACAGACTCAGACACACACAAGAAACTGAGAATTAAATGGCTAAAAAAAATGCATTCTAACTCTGAATTATATATTTTTAAATGTTGCATAGACTTTGTTTGGATTACCCTCTTTTTTTCCCAGGCTTCATCTTAATCTTCCCAAGTGAAATCTGTCCTTTGCTTCATGTTGTCTTGTAACCATATTTCAATAGCACTTAATCAGTGATAAAACTGCTTTGATTTATTCCCAGCTGTGGATATTATTGTTGAAATCTGTGTAAGTGTTTCGACGTGTTATGATTGGAGCAATAGCATTTAAGAGTCCAGAGGCAAGTCAGAAAATTAACAACTGAGTCTTCTGATGCCTAAATTAACTGCACAGACAGCGCTGAGTACAATGAGAAAGTTCTGTAGAACTTACTCGGCAGTATGTAAAGTGTTGAAATGGCTCACCCATTAAAAGTATTATATCATAAGGACAAGTTCTCATCGCATATACTCTCCAAAGGCAGTGCCAGCATTTCATTTAAAGGACAGCTGGCTGCTCTTTTCTTTGGGGACAATTTTCTTCATGCAACATATAGATTGTTGATGCTCTAGCATCTAACGTGACATTTCCCTATTCTGCAGGAAGACTGGGCCCTGGTATGTGCCTTGTGTGCCTTATGATGGGCTTTGCTGATGTATTTAAAGCCATATTACGGGAACAAAAGGAAACAGTCTATGTTCATTTCAGAAAACTTAGACTAGAGAATATACAAAGAAGAAGCATTGTGACCCATAGTCTAACAACTAGCAGTATCAGTCATTTATAGTTTTCCAAACAGTTTTTTGAAATTCCTGCATTAATTGTAAAATGAGATAGAAAAAAAAAAAATGTCTGAGTCTAGATATGTTTAGCATGATTACCTTCCCAGTTTTCCCATTCAATTTCTGGCACTTTATTTCTTCATGTAAAGCTTCCATAAGTGCTATTTTTATTTCAAGATTGTTTGTAGTTTGAGTTGTACTATACATTAGAATTGGCCGTCATATGTAATCATTTGCTCTTTTGCTATATCTCAATTTATGTAAATTTGAGAGATTTTTCAGTACATACTTTAATTGTTATTGATTGATTTTACTCAGTGCTCTCCATCCATTATTCACAGGGATGGTTAGATAGCATTATTGATCATCACGATTGCAAGGTGTTTATTGGACTTGCGATTTTTTAATATATAAATGTGATGTTCTGTTTTCATAAGACAGTTATCCTTTGATGTCCTTAGGGACTCTGTAGCTGCCATAAACCTTTGTTGGTTGAAATAATGATCTTTGATCACTTTTTAGCAGCTGAAAATAATCACATTCTTAGATTGTTTAATATTACTCTTTTGCTGTGGATCAAAACTTATTTATCTCCCTAACTGAACTATGAATCCCTTGAGAGTCAAGACTATATTTTGTCTCAGAATTTCTAGTCACCTTACCCAAAATTCAGTATCTGGCACACACAAAAAATACATGCTTAATAAATATTTACAGAATAAAGGGGAAATTTCTTGCCCCAAATCATCTATGAGTATAATGTCAGAACACGTGTGCTCATTTGCCCTGTGGATCCTCTTATTTTTCTTTTTATTTACTCTTGATGTAGTAAAGTGAGTGGTTAAGAAGGCAGGCTCTTTGTTCAAAGGCCCAGAAAGGTGAAATCTGAGATTCTTCCATTTCTCAGCCATGTGACCTTGGCCAAGTCTGTGGACCTCAGTTCCATTATTTGTAAAATAGCGACGCAGTAGAAACTGCTGCATAGGATTGTATCTGCTACAAACATGTGATTCATTATTATGATTTATTTTAGGTTCTTTCACTTTTTTAACTTCTTTTTAAAAATTTGTTTTAATTGGAGGAAAATTGCTTTACAGTGTTGTGCTGGTTTCTGCCATTCAACAGTGCAAATCAGCTGTAAGCATATCTATCATTTCACTTTTTAATTGTAGACTTACAATCACTTGAATGGAATAGTTTACATGGACCTGCTATTCTTGTGCCTTTTCTTGTACTCGTTTTATAGAGAGACAAATTCTGAAATATTTTGTCGTCTTCAGGCTGGGCTTCCATGGTGGCTCATACGGTGAAGAATCTGCCTGCAATGCAGGAGACCTGGGTTCGATCCCTGTGTTGGGGATATCCCCTAGAGAAGGGAATGGCAACCCACTCCACTATTCTTGCCTGGGAAATCCCATGGACAGAGGAGCCTGGTGGGCTACAGTCCATGGGGTCACAAAGAGTCGGACATGACTGAACGACTAAGCACACACACACAAATCTTCAGGCTTCTCAGAATTTTGAACAGGAAAAAATAGAAATTCCAGAAGAAGGTTCTCTAACCCTTGTGTAAAACCTTCCCTTCCTCTTTAAACCCTGTGCCAAAGTAGCTATGCAGGTATCATTTACATCCCCAGGCAGGACTTGGGCTTCTAAGTCAGGCACTGTGTTTTGCTGAAGTCTGCTCACAGCCTGTGCATTAAATTCATAATGAGATTAAAATCTACTGTTCTTAGAAAAAGAAGAGTTGAGAATGTGTTGCAAAAGCCCTTTTGTCTCATCATATTAATGTTGATGCCCTCTTATCCCAGAAACTTGGCTGAAGCTGGAGCCAAAATCTATATTGGTTTAATTTTAAGTGGCCTTGTGAACAAGCGAGTACAGACACGGAAGGAACTGAAAGGTACTTAGAGCACTCAGGCTCCTGGATCTGGTCTGTCAGGTGGGGCTGGGCCCACATGCTTAACATTTCTATGAAGGAGGGGCTGAATGTTGAGACCCTTGCCACTTTCTTTCATTGTAATCACAGAGACACATTGGATTCATTGATGAGCATAATAGGATTAGATATCGGAAAAAATCCCAAATTTTCTAATCAAATGTGAAAAGAACGCCTCAAAAAGTAGACAAATGCATTTCTTCTACAGTCTTCGAAGAAAGAGTATGAAGTGACTGTTTGAGAAGGTAAATCAAGGCTGAATATTCAGGCTGATGATCTGCTAGACCAATGGTAGCAATCACCTTTATTCCTATTCAGCTTTAAACTCTCTCTCATTTTTTTTTTCTTTTTTATTTTATCTGGATAAACATATTCCTTTATTACTGAAAGAAAAAAAAAAAAAAAAAAACAATGGTGCTGCAGAGTGACTTTCTCCCCTGCTATAGGACACCAGCTAAATGCAATGAGCAGCAGTAACACTGGCTGCTGACTCACAGACGTGCATGTGGACTGGGTTCGTTTTGAATGAGCCAGGCAGGCTCCAAGCTCAAGAGCAGCCTCGCTCAGGTGTGCCTGCCTCGCCAGGCCCCTGCTGCTCCGGAAGGTGAAGAGTGCTTGATCTCTTCCCGGCTGGTCTCAGCCAGGGGTCTATTGTTAAGACCTGCCTGAAAGCTGGCAAAATGACATTCCCCGGTGTGATTGAGTTTTAATGTAAGATTACAACCGTAGATCAAAGTGAGGAGGACATTTGGGCAGGGGCTCTTAAGAATTTTAGAGCCAGAGCATAAAGAAGATAATTATACTGTGTGATTTAGGGTTGATTCTGCATGTGTCACTCATGAGCAAGGCTTGTCCTCTAGCTGATAAAGGGCTTTACTCTCCCCCATTTCCCACCAATATCCCCTGTTATTTAGCATCTAGAAGACCTTTTAAGGGCTGTGATTAAAGAAACCAAAACTGTTCTAAAAATGGCTTTTCCTGATAATGGAGATCTGCCTTTTATACAAAAAAGCATATTCTGGATTCATTATCCATGAATTTTGGAACAAAAGAAAAAGGGAAAAAAATGGGGCGAGCAATCTGATCGAGTCAAAGTCCTTTTGTTCTGACTTTGCCATCCAGATTTTATGATAATTCAACCCCAGCTGGGCTTAAGTTTGCCTTTGCATTGTTGACCTATTTTTTTCAAAGTGCTAGAATAGCAGAATCAATTTTCTTACCTGAAGACCTATTTGGAAATTCCTGTTCAACTTTAGAGTTTTGGAGAAGTTCAGTTCTCCTGATGATCTGATATGCTTACTTTATTAACTGAAGATTTTTCTGCAGTTCTGAAGGTTTTCCCTTTTTGTCATGGCTACCAGGTACCAAGTCCCATGCTTAGTTATGATTGCTTATTTTACCCTGTTTCTAGAAAATGCACCTTTTTTAATTAATTAATTTATTTTTTTGTAACTTTCTGACTTTTTACACACTTTTAATAACAGGCCCATTGTTCTATATTTTCTGTACCAATGAATGTATGCTACATGAAAACTTCTTAATGGAATTTGCTTTTAAACTTTAACCATATTTTGTCTTGAATACATGATTTTTTTTCTTAATATTGGAAATATGGAAAAGCCAAAGGAAAAAAAACGAAAATGATCCTTAATTTCACCAATCAGGGAATGATGTGCCTTTAACATTGTGGTTACCTAACTTTCTGTGGGCCTCCCATACAATGGGGATCATGAAGAGTCTCCACCCATAATCTAGCCTCCTGAGGCTTCTGGGAGTGTAAAACACGCTGCATGCTGAGAGCAACACCCGGGTAAGATAAGTGTCTGATAGGGGTTTTTTGGGTGTGTTTTGTTTTGGACCTTTATCCCTAGGCATGTATCAAACCATTTTTATAAGTAAATATGAGCATACATTCAGTGGAATCATGATTTTGGAGAGCTGCAAGGGGGATCTCAGGGTTTATCCAGTGTAGTTTCTTCAGAGGACATCAGCTTAGGAGTTCTTTTCAACTGTCCTATTCCAGGATCCTAACCTAGGTCTTACTGAGGCAGAAACTTGAAGAATAGATGGATACACTAGGAGCAGAAACAAAGTGATTTTAATAGGTGTGCTGCTGGCGAGACATGTCAAACTGTAGCCAAGTCTCCTTTACCAGGTGCAGAAGGGAAGTATCCTGGAGGCCAAGTAGAGCCTCAAGGCCACACAGTGTTCACTTAGGGCCGAAGCAGAGCCCAGGTCTCGGCCCTGCTCCTCAGCGGTGTTTCTGTCGTGTAGAGGGCCACCAGGCACGTTTAAAGAGAAGCTTTTTGTGTAAATTTTGCAGCCTAGTAATTTGTTATATCCAGGCAGTTGCTACAAATAATATTGCATTTTAGGATAGACCAGAATGTTTGCAAGCAATTCACTGAGGTTACCAACTATGCAATTGTGGAAAGTAAAAGCAAAACAAAGAAACACTTGCCTCCATTCATCTATTCATTCATTGTGAAGCATGATAGCATTCACACAGTAGTCCGCTCTTATCTGTAGCTTCACTTTCCATGGTTTCAGCTACCTGTGGTCAACCATGGTCCAAAAATATTAAATAGATAATTCCAAAAAGAAATCATAAGTTCTAAATGGCACACGGTTTTGAGTAGCTTGATGAAACCTCACACTGTCCCATTCCATCCTGCCTGGGATCCCCAAGCATCAAAGTAGTCTGCTCCTTACATCCAACCATCAACATTATCATGGCTCCATGATCCAGGATCACTGGAAGTAGATGGTCCTCCTTCTGATATATTTTCAGAAGCTCAGTAGTAGCCTAGTATTATATCATAGTACCTTTGTCATTCACCTCACTTCACCTCATCACTTTACCTCATCCCACATCATCACAAGAAGAAGGGTGAGTGTAGCACAATAAGATATTTTTAAGGAGAGACCACACTCGCATAACTTTATTCCAGTATGTTTTTATAATCATTCTATTGGTTATTATTCAGTTCAGTTCAGTTGCTCAGTCATGTCCGACTCTTTGCGACCCCATGAATTGTAGCACGCCAGGCCTCTCTGTCCATCACCAACTCCTGGAGTCTACCCAAACCCATGTCCATCGAGTTGGCGATGCCATCTAACCATCTCATCCTCTGTCGTCCCCTTCTCCTCCTGCCCTCAATCTTTCCCAGCATCAGGGTCTTTTCCAATGAGTCAGCTCTTTGCATCAGGTGGCCAAAGTATTGGAGTTTCAGCTTCAGCATCAGTCCTTCCAATGAACACCCAGGATTGATCTCTTTTAGGATAGATTGATTGGATCTCCTTGCAGTCCAAGGGACTCTCAAGAGTCTTCTCCAATACCACAGTTCAAAAGAATCAATTCTGCAGCGCTCAGCTTTCTTCACCATTCAACTCTCACATCCATACATGACCACTGGAAAAACCATAGCCTTGACTAGATGGACTTTTGTTGGCAAAGTAATGTCTCTGCTTTTAAATATGCTCTCTAGGTTGGCCATAACCTTCCTTCCAAGGAGTAAGTGTCTTTAAATTTTATGGCTGCAATCACCATCAGCAGTGATTTTGGAGCCCCAAAAAATAAAGTCTGACACTGTTTCCCCAAATATTTCCCATGAAGTGATGGGACCAGATGCCATGATCTTAGTTTTCTGAACGTTGAGCTTTAAGCCAACTTTTTCACTCTCCTCTTTCACACTCATCAAGAGGCTCTTTAGTTCTTCTTCACTTTCTGCCATAAGGGTGGTGTCATCTGCATATCTGAGGTTATTGATATTTCTCCTGGCAATCTTGATTCCAGCTTGTGTTTCTTCCAGCCCAGCGTTTCTCATGATGTACTCTGCATATAAGTTAAATAAGCAGGGTGACAAAATACAGCCTTGACGTACTCCTTTTCCTATTAGGAACCAGTCCATTGTTCCATGTCCAGTTCTAACTGTTGCTTCCTGACCTGCATACAGGTTTCTCAAGAGACAGGTCAGATGGTCTCGTATTCCCATCTCTTTCAGAATTTTCCACAGTTTATCGTGATCCACATTAGTTGTTATTATTATTGCTAATCTGCTACTGTGATTAGTTTATAAATTGAATTTTATCATAGGTATATATATATATATATATATATATATATATGAAGAAACATAGTATATGTAGGGTTACATACTTGGATTTCAGATTATAGGGTTACAAGTCTTGGGTTTGAGGCACCCACTGAATGTCTTAGAACCCTCACAGATGAGGGGGATCTATTGTATTTTACTAATTCAGTCTGACCTTCATTCGTGAGTTGTAATTAATAGTTTTACTGCATTTCAGCTCCTAAGTTGAGCTCCTAAGTTGATGGTTTGGAGAGTGGGTAGAAGAGAAATTTAGTTATGAACTTAAAACTTTTGAGGGACAACTTCCAGTGAAACTCTGTTCATTGCTTGAGGTGGTATTCTGTTGCAGATGGTTTATATCTGAGAACAGGCAGTGGTGTATGGTGTTTTCCTATCATTCCAGGAAGTTCAGTTCCCCTATAAATACATGAAATATCATGTGCTGTAAGTTGGCCTGTGTTTGAGAAACAACTAGAAGAAAAAGCCAAGTGCTTAAAGGCTGCACGAGCTAAGCCTGTTATGGGGTGATTTGTAATGTCTCTAAACATTACAGGAATATCTACAGTCTTGTATGACACTGCCCTTGCCATTGCACATGACTGATTCTATAAGAATCTACATGTAGGTGTTTAGATGTTTTACCATGTCTGCATGACATAAACTAATGATGCAGACTGCTAACTGTGGTGACATGATTAAACAGGATGTTAATTAGTGGCTCCTCTAAGAGCCTTGATCCTTACTTTTAGCAGCCTTTGTTGTGCATGTATGAAAGTTAAAGAGACAGAAATGGTTGTTCCCTGCATGGCATCTGTTAATAGCAATGGGGACTCAAGAAAAAGCATTTAAGCCACCCAGTAAGACATATCAGGTCCATCTTCTTGTCCTGGGAGTTGTCCAAAACCATGTCTTTGTGGAAAGGAGTATGGCAATTTTCCTGTGAGCAGTAATCATTTGTACTATTACTTAGTTGTCATGTATTGATGACCTCATTTCAATCAAACATATCTCATTCTGTAAGCTTTTGATGGGAGGAATTTTTGGAAGGGTTTAGGAAGGTTAAATCTATGAGACATGGCTTCCATCTGGAATGCATTAGCTACAAAGATTTATTAGTCAGAGTGCCTCTGCATAATGTTCCATGGAAAGCGGGTCCTGCATCTAATTTCCAGCATGATGTCTATATGAGGAGTGATCTTTGAAATATCATAGGTGACAATCAAGTTTGTTATAAAAATAGTAAATGCCCAGGATTTTCATGGCGGCTATTTTAAATCCCTCATGAGAGCTGCTAAGCAGGTAGTTGATTTGTTGACAAATGATAAAACTCAAGGAATAGTAACATGCATGAAATTTTAAAAGAGAATGGCCCTTTTGAGCAGAAAAAGACTCTTAGAACAATCGGGAACATTTAATGTTTTCATTTGCCTTTTCTCTGGGCAAGAGAGCATTAGAAAAATAATAAGACTGGTACTCAAACTACATGTAGAAAGACATCCTCTTTCTGATTAAAATTGTTCTTAAGAGCTAGTTGTGTTGATCAGTAAGTGAAGCAGGGGAAGCTTTGTAATATCTCATACAATACACAGCCTGAGACTATACTGTTCTGAGCTGTGATGCGATTGGTTCATATTAGAGATGATGAAGGTGCTGAAATTTCCAATTCTACTGATCTCTGTATGGGAGAAAGGCAGAGCTGATATATAGCTTAGGCTTACCTGGGCTACTGTACCCTTAGAAGACAGCAAACATAAACACAGAAATGGGGGTAAAGTTTGAGTTTGGGTTGCAGAAACTGTGATCAGATGGAGGCCAAAAGCTTCTGCTTCCTGCTGAAAAGGCAGCTCAAGCTCTGGGGAAGGTTTTTCTCCTTCTCACTTTCCTTGTTCTCAGTGGCCGACATTAAGGTAACATGAGAGCAGGTCCAGTCCCACAAAAGCTTTTTATACCATCAGGAGGCGATTATGGCCTAAGATACCTTCCCTGGATGCATCATGTCTTCCTGAAAATGCAGGGCAAAGGATTAATGCCAGGTGAAGGGCGAGTCAGCATCCAAATATTTATCTGTAAATTTAGGTCACATCACAATGCCCAGTTGTGTCATTCCCTCTCAATGTAGGAAAAAGTGTTCTGTATCCTGGATACAAGTTCAGTACAAAATTGTTCTCCAAGGATTACAAGGGAAATGCTGAAGCTCAGCAATTTTCTTTGCCCCTTGCATTGGGCTGCTGTGCCATTGGGTGGGTTTGTGCCAGACAGCAGAATGGAGAGTGAAGTAGTGCTGGCTACAAAACTCGTGTGAGAGAGAGAAAGGAGCCTTTACCACGAGACCTCAAAGAGCAGGACCTGAACTTTTCACCTTCTCGGTGGACATTTGCAAGGTGCTCAGCTTGAAAGTGTTTCTCTTCTGCAATCCACTGTGCATGCTAGGAAGGCCACAGCTGGGCCAGTGCCTCCCCTCTGGCAACCAATGAAGACACATTCCCACGCATCCACTTGCAGTCATAATCTTTGTTAACTTGGATGCATTTAAGGACATTAATTTCTTCTTTTCTCCCATGAGGTTTTAGCAGGGAATCCCACTCCTTTTTCTTTGCCGGGAATGTGACACACGGTCTCCACACATCCGTATCCCAGACATACCCCCAATCCCAATGGTGGGGTCTCTGATACCCTCAGCATAGCCTGGTTGTCATCACAGGAGCGTGGCTTGCTTTCTGGGCCTGCCTTGTAAGATCTGTGGGAGAGTGCCATGTCTCCTCTCCCCAGCTGATGCCACCTTTACTAAGGCAGAATAGCACCCGGGCCACTCTCTTGTACACCTGTTGTTGCAGGTACCTTGTGTTAATTAAGGATTTCCCTGGCAGCCCAGACAGTAAAGAATCTACTGGCAATGTAGGAGACTTGGGTTCAATCCCTGGGTTGGGACGATCCCCTGGAGAAGGAAATGGCTACCACTCCAGTATTCTGGCCTGGGAAATTCTATGGACAGAGGAGCCTGGCGGGCTATAGCCCATGGGGTGGCAAAGAGTCAGACGCAACTGAGCGAATAACACTTTCACTTTCACTGTGTTAATTCAAGTTTCGCTGTATACAGACTATTCACAAAATAGCCTTGTGTCTTTGGGTATGATTTAATGTGAACTAAACACAACCGTAATAGAAACCATGATCGGTCCCCAAAGACATTTGGCACACGGTTGGAAATACTTTCAATGACACAGCTACTGTGGAGAAACTAATCCAAGAATTCTGAGTGTTATCCCGAGTTCGGCCCAGACCTACCCAGTTGTCCAGATTGCTACATTGTTCTTTGATGACTTTGTGTGAATCCCAGCATCCACTTCCCCCAAAAGTAATAATTTGTTTTCATTCATTATTCATTTACCTTGAGGCAGATAAAGTTCTAGACAACTTTCACATTTGCTAAAGAAAAACTCCTTTTGATTCAAGCAGTACTTTTTAAAGCTTCAGAGCCTTAGAATTAAATTCATTGCTTAATGTAGACTTGAATGCATGCACATATCCTGAAGGAAATACCAAACACATTTTAAGGAGAAATACTCAGTCTTTCTTTCATGTCACAGTCTAAGCTGTTATCGATATTTTGCGTCACTTTAAATTTTCTGCATTTTTAAATTAATTTTTATTGGAATATACTTGATTTGATCACTGAGGAAGGCCTTCTTATCTCTCCTTGCTGTTCTTTGGAGCTCTGCACTCAAATCGGTATATCTTTCCTTTTCTCCTTTGCCTTTTGCTTCTCTTCTTTTCTCAGCTACTTGTAAGGCCCCCTCAGGCAACCATTTTGCCTTTTTGCGTTTCTTTTTCTTGGGGATGGTCTTGATCACTGCCTCCTGTACAGTGCAATGAACCTCTGTCCATAGTTCATCAGGCACTCTGTCTATCAGATCTAATCCCTTGAATCTATTTGTCACTTCCACTGTATAATCATAAGGGATTTGATTTAGGTCATGCCTGAATGGTCTAGTTTTTTGGACCCTACCTTCTTCAATTTAAGTCTGAATTTGGCAATAAGGAGTTCATGATCTGAGCCACAGCCGGCTCCTGGTCTTGTTTTTGCTGACTGTATGGAGCTTCTCCATCTTTGGCTGCAGAGAATATAATCAATCTGATTTCGGTGTTGACCATCTGGTGATGTCCATGCATGGAGTCTTCTCTTGTGTTGTTGGAAGAGGGTGTTTGCTATGACCAGTGCATTCTCTTGGCAAAACTCTGTTAGCCTTTGCCCTCCCTGATTTTGTATTCCAAGGCCAAATTTGCCTGTTCCTCCAAGTATCTCTTGACTTCCTACTTTTCATTCCACTCCCCTATAATGAAAAGGACATCTTTCTTGGGTGTTCGTTCTAGAAGGTCTTGTAGGTCTTCATAGAACTGTTCAACTTCAGCTTTTTCAGCATTACTGGTCGTGGCACAGACTTGGATTACTGTGATATTGAATGGTTTGCCTTGGAAATGAACAGAGATCATTCTGTCATTTTTGAGACTGCATCCAAGTACTGCATTTCAGAATCTTTTGTTGACAATAAGGGCTACTCATCATTTCTTCTAAGGGATTCTTGCCCACAGTAGTAGATGTAATGGTCATGTGAGTTAAATTCACCCTTTGTAGTCCATTTTAGTTCACTGATTGCTGAAATGTTGATATTCACTCTTGCCATCTCCTCTTTGACCACTTCCAATTTGCCTTGATTCATGGACCTAACATTCCAGGTTCCTATGCAATATTGTTCTTTACAGCATTAGACTTTACTTCCATCACCAGTCACATCCACAACTGGATGTTGTTTTTGCTATGACCAACCTAGACAGCATATTAAAAAGCAGAGACATTGCTTTGCCAAAGATCCATCTTGTCAAAGCTATGGTTTTTCCAGTAGTGATGTATGGATGTGAGAGTTGAACTACAAAGAAAGCTGAGTGCCGAAGAATTGATGCTTTTGAACTGTGCTATTGAAGAAGACTCTTGAGAGTCTCTTGGACTGCAAGGAGATCCAATCAGTCCATCCTAAAGAAAATCAGTCCTAAATATTCATTGGAAGGATGGATGCTGAAGCTGAAACTCCAATACTTTGGCCACCTGATGCAAAGAACTGACTCATTGGAAAAGACTCTGATGCTAGGAAAGACTGAAGGTGGGAGGAGAAGAGGGCGACAGAGAATGAGATGGTTGGGTGGCATCCCTGTCTCAATGAACATGAGTTTGAATAAGCTCCATGAATTGGTGATGAATAGAGAAGCCTGGTGTGCTGCAGTCCAGGGGGTCGCAAAAAGTTGGACATGACTGAGCGACTAAACTGGTAGTTGATTTATGGTATTGTGATAGTTTCTGCTGTAGAGCAAAGTGAATCAGTTATATATATACATATATCCATTCTTTTTAAGATTCTTTTCACATGTAGGTCATTACAGAGTATTGAGTAGAGTTCCCTGTTCTTATCATTTATCTATCTTATATATGTGTATGTGTGCACTCAGTCGTGTCCAACTCTTTGCAACCCCATGGACTGTAGCCCACCAGGCTCCTCTGTTCATGGAATTTTCCAGGCAAGAATATTGGAGTAGGTTGCCATTTCCTTCTCCAGGGGATCTTATATAGAGTAGTGTGTATATGTGAATCCTAATCTCCCAATTTATCACTCCTCTGCTTCCCTCTTGGTAATTATAAGTTTGTTTTCTATATCTACGATTCTATTTCTGCTTTGTAAATCAGTTCATTTGTACCACTTTGTTTTAGATTCCATGTATAAGCAATATCATATATTCGTCTTTCTCTGTCTGACTTACTTCACTTAGGATGACAATCTCTGGATCCACCCATGTCATTACAAATGGCATTATTTGCTTCTTTTTATGGCTAAGTAGTATTCCATTGTGCATACGTACCACATCTTTATTCATTCTTCTGTTGATGGACAGTTAGATTGCTTCCATGTCCTGGCTATTGTAAACAGTGCTGCAGTGCAATGAACAATGGGGTACATGCATCTTTCTGATAGCTTATGGTGAACAGTGTCAAATTCGTGATCTCCGAGGAAGATTTAGCTTCTGGACCAGAGACCAGGCTTGATCACTCAGGGCTCTCCTGTGGCAGAAGTTTTATTACAGTGAAAATGGACAGAGAAAGCTTCTGACACAACCATCAAAAGGGCGTAGAGAGTGCCCCCCTCACTAGTGTTATCAAGGGAGCTATATACTTTTTAAATTAGTTATTACAATAAATCAAAAGAATGTCCCAAGGTTGTAAAGATCTTACTAGACCCACTCCCATAATTTACATTTTAAGATAACAGGATTAGCCAGAAAGTTTTCAGGAAGGAGCAACTGTCTGAAAGCAGGATACATTGTTGTATAATCCTTAGTACAGAGTTTGAACTGAGTTGTTTGTTGTGTAATCATCAGTTCCTGGCTTAAAGGAAAACAAAAACAAAAATGTTTTATGTGACCAAGACTAAGGAATGTAGAGGAAAAAAAAAAAGTCCTTTCCTCCTCCTTGAGAACCCCAGACCCCTATCTCCGCTTCAAGAGCCCCAGACCCCCTTCTCCTCGGGGACCCGGACTTCTTATCAGCCTGCCTAGGAATTGACTCTCTCATTTTCAAATTATGGTTTTCTCCAGATATACACCAGGAGTGAGATTCCTGGATCATATGGTAACTCTATTTTTAATTTTTTGAGGAACCTCTGTACTATTCTCCATAGTAGCTGTAACACTTTATATTCCCACAACAGTGAAGGAGGGCTCCCTAAGTTGTCCCTATTTTGATAGTAATTAGTAAAGATTTATTTCTTTCATCTGCGTCTGAGATTCAGAACTTTTAGAAGTCACACAGAGAAGAAAAACTATAAAATTCTGTGAGTAAAGTTCTATGAATAAAGGTTAATTTTATTAAATTTAGACAAAATTATCTTCATTACAATTAAATCCTTGGAGAAAGAAACATAACACTAATATGTTGTCATGTCTGAAACAAAAGTTTAACAGCTTTGAAATGAGATTTGGTGTAAAAAAGCAGTTGCAGTCATCTTCTCAACTCTTTTCCAGTGTAAAATTTTATCTGCATGCTCTGTGATGTATGAAAGAAATCCATCAGTCATTTCACTCAATTCAATAATGATCAGTGTTTAAGTGGAAAAAACTTAACTTGGCTGTTTGATTCAGTTGACAAGTTATATATGGTTTCTTATGTAGGCATAGGATTAGAAAACTGTGAAATATTATACAGGTGTGAGACGTTACTGTTGATTTGCATAACCTATGGGAAGTCTGCAGTTTTAGTTGCTTTAGTATCATTGTCCTGGAGACTTCCAGTGGAGATCATCAAGGGGATTACAACATGTGCAATTAAATTCAGTGTCATCTCAAATTCAAGACCTGGTTTGAATCTAAAGATTCATATAGATGAGCAATCTGAGGTAAATCAGTTAATCTCTGATTCATCTGAAAAATGGGAATCATTTTATCTCATAGTGTTGCTAAGAAGATCAAAAGATTGTTTTGTAGTGATAAGATACAAAGGTTAATAATTTCTGTTTCCTGAACTTGATCCACTACTCTTATGGCAGCATGCCTTAAAGGAAAACATCATACCACTTTCACCTCAATACCCTCTATTCCATAATCACCTCCACCCTCCCCCTACTTGGGTCAGGCTCCTTCCCATTTTTTGTGTGTGTGCCCAAGAACCCTTCTTCATCCACATATAAATATTTTCTTTTTTCAATTTACCACACTGTATGGCAGGTAGAATCTCAGTTCCCTGACCAGGGATCAAACCCATGGCCCCTGCATTAGATGTGCAGAGTCTTAACCACTGGATGGCCAGGGAAGTCCCAACACGTAGAATTCTTCATTGCAGTCTTCTCTTCACTCTCAATCACACTTGCTAGGCTATAGACTCTTTAAGGTTAGAGATCATTTCTGCCTGGTGTCCAGCATAGTTCCCGGTACCCAGTAGTCATTCAGTAATTACAGGCTGAATGAGTGAACGAACACATGAAAAACTATACACAAGGTGACTGGTAGATCCTTCTTGCAAGGATTTCACAGTAGCACCAAAGATGTGGCCTTCTACACATTGACTAGAAGGCTTTTTACAAGTATACTTGCATGTGGCTCATATAGCTCTGTTACGAGCATACTGTTTTGTATTTTTTTTATCAGTGACATTGGCAATAGCAATAAAGGTGGCTTTACAATTACCTAAGTCTAAATGGTCCCTTTGTACTAGCATACTGGAATACAACTTGGGAATTTCTGGATTTTTAACCCTCACTTCTCTCTGGGCAGAGTGAGTTACAAACTGTATAACCCTACAAGGCAGCTCTTATTTCACAGTTCAAGGTATTCTGGCTTTAAATTACAACATAATAAAAAATTGATGACACATAAAATTGGGCTTTCCAAGTGACTCAGTGGTAAAGAATCCACCTGCCAAGCAGGAGACATAGGTTTGATCCCTGGGTTGGGAAGATCCCCTGGAGAAGGAAATGGCAACCCACTCCAGTATTCTTGCCTGGGAAATCCCATGGACAGAGTAACTTGGTGGGCTACAGTCTGTGGGGTCACAAAAGAGTCAGACATGACTTAGTGACCTAACAACACAACAAAAATAAAATCAGCATGATTAGTAACACTAAAAGAAGTAATATAGCTCTGTTTCTTTCTCTCTGTTGTATCTTGCACTATTTCCTAAATATGGTAACTAGGCAACTCCATGGTATAAAAGTAAATGTTTGGTTTTTGCACCTGGAGTATGCAATTATTCCTCCCCAAACCGTCACTCTTCCTCAAGATGTATGTACCTAAACTTTCTTGGAATTCTAAACTTTCCTCCAACATCCTAAATTTTTATAAGCTCTTGATCAAGTAGTCTTCTGGTCTTAAGCCTACCTTTAGGAAATTCAGTGTTGAGTTGGTCAAAAGACATAAATGCTCCCCTGATTTTGAATGCTTTAAAGGGTCTGGACAGTTCAGCTGAGAAGACTATTTAGATGTCGTATAAATTTATTTCTGTCAATCGTTTCTGTACCTACTCTGCCTATTTCAATAGCATAGTTTTATCCCAGTGTTCTTAATTTTTAAAAATCTTTCCATTTGCAGCATTCTACAGGAATGTGATTGTCAGATAATAACAGCTAACACCCGTGTAGTCAGTATGGGTCAATATCTTAGAAGATGTTCATAAAAGGTGTTATGAGTTCTAGGGGAAAAATCACACCCTGATGGGCCTTAGGGAAGATTTCATGTCGGAAGTGACATTGGTTAGGATATACGCTCCCTGTGTGACTTTTACCCTTAAGCAGAACCATCGTCATTTTTATATTAACTGACAAACAGGTTCCAGTGAGAAATCTGAGCTTGTGCTGAGTGTCCAGTAATGAGGTTAGGGTTGTAGGAAATTGCCTTGAGCAGCCTCTAGGAGCCTCACAGCTCAGTGCAGGCTTAGGCTAGAGCCCCGATTCATATCCTGCTCTGCCATTGCCTCTTGGGGCACACCAACAGACCTGTTTCAGCCTCAGTTTCATTATCTGTAAAATAGGGACAGTAGCAGTTTCAAGTTCATGGGGTGGTTGAGACAAAGAGTGATTTCAGTGGAACCCCGGGGGTCATGAATTCATCCTAAAACTTTCGAAGGAAAAGGCTACTGATAAGGAATCCCTGTGCTTCCGTCACAAATAATGGTGACTTTTCTTGGTTTATCTTTAGCTCAGTTTGTTTCAAGGCCGAGCGCTGGTAAACTGGAGACAGTCATTACAGGAAATTAGTTCACACAAGGATGTGTTGGAGAAGCTGAGTGCGCTGGAGAAGCCTAGCTCCAGTGCCTCCTCACCTCCTCGTAGCTTAGCTGGGCAAGTCACCCGAGGGAAGTCACACTGCGGTTCTGTTCCGGCTGCATTTCTTCGCCTACACCCTGAAGGTTCTGGACTAGATGATCCCCATGGTCCTACCCCACTCGATAGTCCCTCGTGCTGTCTGCAGGTACCTGGTTGTCTTCTCCTTCTGTGCAAGAGGAGAATTGAACTCTCTGCTCCCTTGTGATTGTGTGGGACCAAAAACTAGTTCCAGCCAACGGGCTGTAAGTGGAAGCAACCTGTTTTGCTGAGGATGGCGCATCTAGTCACAAGACCCTCTGAGGTTCTCCTCTCTTCCATGTCACAGTGGTGGCTGCCCTGCAGCCTGGGCCCTGAAGGAAGAACCCTGTGGAGCAGAGTCCTCAGTGCCCCTCGGTGGGTGTGAGCATGAGTGACAAATAAGCACCCATTTTTAAACCACCCAGAAAGTAGCACTGGTTGTTAATGCATCATAACCCATCCATCCTGAATTGTTACAGGGACTTCCCAGCACCGGACAGTAGGGAAGACAGTAGGAACTCATGTTTGAACTCCTCATGGTCCTGACTGTATGCTGTGGAATTGCATCCTGGCTCCACACCCTACTAGCAATGTGATCTTGTGCCAATTGCTTCTCCTCTGAATTTCCATTTCTTGGTATGTGAAATGGGGATAATGCTATTGACTATCTTACTGAGCTAGTGTAAAGATTAAGGAGATTTTGCATATAACACATTGCAGAAAATGGCAGAGAGTAGGATAATTCTTATTATTCTACTTTTAACACTGTGAGTTAATGGTTTCATCATCTTTCTGTATTTTCTGTTGTGGCCATTGAGGCAAAGTGAGTTTATAAGAAATACACCAATGGATAGTAGCTTAGAGAGTAAAAGGACCTATACCTTAGCCCTTTTAAGACCAGCAGTTTCTAATGGGAATTGGAGGTTTGAAACCATTAGTGTGAGATCATTACATTTTAGTCAGCCCATTCCAAAGACAGGAGTCAAATCCATTAAGCAAATCTGAAGTAATCCTCTCTTAAGTAGCCATCGTCCAACTCGTGGTATTTTTCTACAAATACCTCTTTGGGAAAAGAGATTATGTATGTTTCACCTTGGATCTTGCAAATTTATGTCACACTTTGTGTCTTTAAAGCTTTCCAACAAACATTAAATTGATTATACAGTAAAGGCAATAGCTCATTTGGAATATTTACCAGAAAACCCCCATAGAATGAGCATAATGAGAAAAATAATGAAGCAGTAATTATAATTCTCAAGGCTAATAATTTTAATAATAATTTATACTTAAACAGCTCTATACATAAGGAGATTTCAAAGGTTTATAAATATTAAGTAAGTTCTGTATGCCTTACAGTTCCTAAAACAATGCCTTGAACCTAACATTCCTGAAACATTCACTCATCATCAGTATTATACATCTTATTTTACAAGTGGGTAAACTAAGGCAAAGAAAATATGCCTGGAGTCACATAACCCTTAGCCTAGTACCTGTACCTCTAATCAACACGAGTCAAATTCCATCCTGAAATAATCTATGTTGCTGTCTATAGGGGAGTTCCATTGTATTACGGTAACTGCTTCACTGGTTGATGTGATATGACCATGGACTTGATTTAGAGTCATGATCTCTATGTGAAAACAATTAGAATTGAGATGACAAGTGTTTGCAGGATGTGGTCTGTCCTCAGTGGATGTGCAAGGGGAGTTTCATGTTGGATCCTTGGCATGACATATCCAAAAGGTTTGCTCAAGCCAGAAGTTCACTGCCAATCATGCCCACCTCCTCAAGAGGTGAGCCAGAGCCCATCAAAAGCTGCAGTTTCTGCTCACAGTTTGTGTAAGCCTTTTTTTTTTCTCCTGTTCCATTGTGCTCATTCACACATGATATCCCAAAACAGTTAAGTAAAATGAGGGATATTATATCTGTCACACATGAGAAAACTGCAGTTATGGATTCACTTATTGCATTCATTGCTTTCTGGACTCTGGAGTCCCCTGGGCATTGCCACAAATCTACATGGTAGCCCTCAGTCTCATATTCTGTATGAGACTCTCCTAGTGAGGCCAGCGTGTATATAAAAGGTTTATGATTATTGTTGTTAATTTTTTTCACTTTTATAGCTCAAATGAATCAGCCTTAACTCATGGTAACAGTAAGGGCTGCACTGGCCAAGTACATTACCGTAATCTATTGTTGAAATAGCTCGCTCCCAGCGACATGGTGAGTGTCGGAGGTCCTGCCTTCTGAATTAATGCCAAAGCATAGGCAACAGAGCCGACACATACCAGAGGCCCAGAAGCCACTATTTCCCTATGATGCTTTCTGGGAGATCCACCCCTCCTAATTTTTCCATATTCAGTTTAAGACAGACCTCTGATTCCTGTGGGCTTGCATAATGACGAAGATGAAGCAGTCATTTGTTCCTGTAAGTGTTCATTGTCCCCGGATGCAGCTGTGACACAACTTGCGCTGTCTACCCTCTCTGGCCATGTGTGCCAATGGCTCTTTGATTTATGGTCTCAGGGCTCTGTTTGGAGAGGAGCTGGGAGCTATTTGCACCTTCCTGTGTGTGATGCCAAGTGAAAAGCTTTTGTTCAGAGAACTGCTGGCTCCTGGGATGTCCAGGGCAGGGCTTATCTGACAGCTGCTGGACCCCCACCTCTGACCTGTGAGGCCTGGTATATAGTAAGCACTCAGCTAACATTAGCTGTTATTATTATCATTATTGATTTTGTCCTCATTATCTTCATGCTGCTTTTACTATTCTCCTTCCATTCACTGTGGAAACCGCAAACAGGGCTCCTGCTTGGATGTATTTAATGTGTGTATGTGCTGCCTTTAATCACCCATCACTAAACTCTCCAAAGGTTCTTTTCACTTGAATTATCAGTAATCAAACAAATTATATATTTATGATATCTATTTGCACTTTTGGTGGCTCAGATGGTAAAGCGTCTGCCTGCAATGAGGGAGACCTGGGTTTGATCCCTGGGTCGGGAAGATCCCCTGGAGAAGGGAATGGCAACCCACTCCGGTACTCTTGCCTGGAAAATCTCATGGACAGAGGGCCTGGTAGGCTACAGTCCATGGGGTCGCAAAAGAGTCGGACACGACTGAGCGACTTCACTTTGCACTTTTATTTATGAACCCATTGTGTCAGGGACTGTCCAGTTCTAAGACCAAGTTTTCCTTCTTTGCACAGAGTAAATGCTCAATAAATACTGTTGAATGAATAAATAAGTTAATGTAACCTTTCATCCTGTCAGCTCAATAAATTAAACTATTGCATTTGACCATGCTTAAGAATTCACTAAGTGCCCACTCTGACCATGAGAGTAAACAAGTTTTCAATATGTCTACTGTCTTTAAGAAGTTTACAGCAGGTAAGGAGCTCAGTCCCGTGCTTATAAGTAACTATGGATTATATATGTATTCAACAAAAACAGGATTATATATTTACTCAGTTGTTATATCTAGTGCAGTTGTTAGCTTTTGTTGGGCACATACTATGTCCTGTTTTTTAAAGAGCTGTACATTTATTATCTTGTTTAATTCTTACCAAAATGTTTTCTGGTATCATTTCCATTTTAAAAATGAAGAAAATGACACTTAGGAAATTTCAAATAAATTATCTAAGGCCATGTAACCTATTTAAGTGGTAGAGCTGTAGGATGTAATATGTTTAACATGTCTACAATAAATTTTGAAAAGTCCAGTTTTGTTTTTTTTTTACAAAATATGTCTTTGATATTTTATTTGTTTGTGTGTTCCTAGTTTCTATCCCATATATATGAAATATATGAATTTTATCATTATTCAGTCATACGTGGTCTTAGTTTAGCCTCAAATCATTTGTGAAATCACACAGGGTCAAATAAATACATCATAGATAGTGAAATACTAAGTTGTGTGCTGTTGACAATAAGTAAAATAACAGTTTTGAAACAGGAGTCTCTGAGCAGCTGACACATGAGCCTCTCTAGAAGGATAAGTCAGGTACATAGTGGATGGGGAGAGGGATGGAACATAAATGAAAAAGCGGGGTAAGTGTGTTCTAGGGGCTTCTGTGGGAGAGATGAGAGACTCACTGCCCAGAAGTACTGAACACTGTGGGACAGAAGATAGAGCTGTTTGGAGAAGCAAGAGCTGGGCCATGGCCCCAACTTCAAAAGTTTGATTGATGATGGGGGCAGTTTTAAAAACTAGGCCGATTTGAGCTCTAAAGCCAGGACCATTCCATGGGAACCTCCAGCCTCTCCTAACTAGAGCCTCACAGTCTAGATTTTCGGAATAGAAAACACTAAAGCCAGTTGATGATCAGCAAGAAGTTTTGTTTAACCTCTTGATAAATCTTCACATAATAGAAGTGGTGGTCATTAATTTAGTTATCAAGTAAATATTATTAGCATTAAATTACTGTTGTTCATCTAGCAACTGTATGCCTTTAGGGAAGACATGGGGAGGCTGAAGACTTAGTCCTCCTTGAGGGCATTGATAACAGAAAAGTTAGGCTGAAAGTTTCAGGTATGAAATATATTTGTTAACTGAAGTTCTCTTTTATTGGTTATCTTTTTCTAAACCTATCTGTGAGTTGAAATAATCCTGGTGCCCATAAAATAGCTGTCTGGCTTGCAATTGACCCTCAAAACCAGGACTTAAGTTAGTGTAGGCTTGGACTGGCTTCTGGGCATGTGAGTGTACATATATAGTAGCCAAACTGCCTAAAACAGAGTTTAAAGAAGAAAAGACTGATGGAACTTGAAACTCAGATTCTTCTGCATTTGGACTTGACACATACACTGTACCAAATACATCTTTCATTTTTTGTATGTATATATACAGAAGATGTCATTATAAGAGTGTGTAAATTGATAAAAGAGCTAACTCTCTCTCTCTTTGGGGGAAAATAGATAGAAAACTCTATAGCTTTAATTTGAATTGAGATCTTGCTGGTAATTACTTAAAGGTTAAACCACCATACACCGGAGGAGGAAATCATGGGATTCAGTTTTTACTCGAGATAGTATAGAAATCACTTTAGACATGAAGTTCTAGCTGCTTGACTTGGAGCAACTGACATTCAGAAACGGAAAACATGAAAACATCTGTGTTTCCAGTAGTAGCTGCTTTATACTTGGCTGAGCAAGATACCTAGAAAGGTAACTGAGTTTTTCACCGCCCACCCTTCACTGTTTTAATCTGGTCTAGGTGGAGCCCCACTTGTCCTTGGTATGCACTGGCCCTGACTTAGTTAACACAAGCAGTGCGGAACATGTGAGGTATGGCTAAGGCCTCAGAATCAATAAGGAGCCTTTAGATGTAAAACTAATGATTTTCTGTGTTCAGAGAAAGTCAAAATCTCTCAAAGTTGCCATTGTTGACACCCAGTTTCTCCCCAGAGAATAAAGGAAGGTGTGATAAATTATCATGTTCCACAGTGCAGATAAAATGCCCATCAGGAGAGACTTGAGCTAGACTAGATATGGATCATGTAAGTCTTAACCAAATTTCAGTCTTGAGTGAAGCCCCTCCACAAACACCGTGCTAACAGTGATTGTCACAGCAGTGGATGCACTGTTTGATCCAGCTGTCCTGCCCTCCAGGGGTTTCAGTGTGACCTGTCTGGGAATGATATCTGTCAACGTTCCCTCCCAGAAGCATTTTCAGCAGTTTGGGATGACGTCAAATGCTTTTGAATGTATCTACAAACTGCCATTGAATGTACATAAAATTTCACCAGACTCTCTGATTTAAAGCCCTAGAGAAGGCCACCAGGCTCGTATGGAAATTAGCTAAGTATAATTTATTCATGAAAGGCAGAAAAGCTGAATTAATAAATACATGAGTATGTAAACTTATAACTGCATAAAGATCTGTAGAAAATATGAAAGCCGAGCTCTGTGTGTTCACAGAAACCCTTAAGGTGTGGTCACTTGGTCCTTTATTACACAGTTCTGTCTCCTATTTCAAAAGCCAAAGTGGAAATAAGTAATAAGCAAAAAAAAGTACATTTAATTTTTGGAGAGTTTCTTTTTTTCCCCTGAAAATATGGACCTGTCTGTGGTTACTGCTCTATGTGCATCAATCTAAGAGAATTATTTTTTTTTAATATTAATGAAAGCATTAACTCCAGAGATTCTGAAAACTGCTCAGCAGGTTTAACGCCTACTCTCTCTGTCTGAACCCAATTCTGAGAGCCCTGTCACAGCGTATTCTCTCACGAGAGGTCATCATTTTATTTCCCTCATCCTTACCCTCCCCGAGAAATCATAATCTGAATAACAGCAGCAGCCCTATCAAGTATCGATCCAGCAGTCCCCTTGTTATACAGCAGGAGTCAGGGCGAGATGGACACTGTCACACTTTACAAAACTGCTTAAAGGGAATCTTGCTTTGTATCGAATACATTCTGGTGAAATGTCCCAGATTAAATTCTGAACCTCCTGGCCGCAGTTGAGACCCAGTTGGGCTCTGGAAGCCTGAATTTGCAGAGTTGTTGCCTATGATTTGATAAGCAAGCAGTAAAACTACTATTTCCTATAGTTCTTTATGTCATGTGTATATAATTTGATCAGAACATGCTAAGGGAAGCGTGGTATTTCCCACTGTATTCCTACTGATGATTTCCTTATACTAATTAAAAACATTTTCTGAAATTCTCTTTTGGAAAACATCAATCTATTGCAAGCTCTGCTCTTAGTCAAGGAATGAGGGAAGAATAATCAAATCTATGGATTTTTTTTTTAATTTGTCTTAATTGAGAATTATAATAAATACAGGATAAAAGTGAATCATCAGATACTTTTATATCCACAGCCATAATCTGTGGAGAGGAAGTTTAAATAGCAAAAGCACATAGCTCTGAATGCTAATAATCATAGAGTTCTTTATAAATATTAATTCATTAAATTTTTGTGGCAGCTCTGTGAAGTAGGTACAATTATATCCATTTCACAGATGAAGAAAGTGAGGCACAAAGGGGTATATAGCTCACTAGGGGTCTCACAGCTAGTAGGAAACACTGGAAGTCAGCCCTGATATTGTGGGTAGTTATTCAATGCAAATACAAAGTGCAAATGGCTTTCTGACCTCAATGCTTTAATTGTGTTAGTGGCATCTAGTTTTTCTAGAATAAAGTTTTCTTTAAAAAGGTTCTTTTTCTTAGCGCAGGTCCTTGAAATGACCTAAGCTGATGATTTTTAAGAGAGGCTGTTGATTGTGGTGTTTTCATTCCTGCCCTTAAACACTCTCCTGTCATTAATTTAACTGTTTTCTAGTAGACAGCCTTGTTAGACTTCTTAACTGACCGATGGAAATATACATGTGAAAATAGGAAGATACGTGTTGTGGTTATTGCAGCATAAAAAAATCACCCCAAACTTAGTGATGGAGAGGACTTCCTATAGAGTATAGGGAACCATGGATATAGTCAGTATCGTATAATACTATGTGATGGAAAGAATCTTAAAAAGGATATATATATTTATATATATATGAATCACTGTGCTATACACCTGAAACTAATACAATGTTGTAAATCAACTATACGTCAATTTAAAATTTTTAATTAAAAATAAAAACTTAGTGATTAAAACAATGACACCATTTATTTTGGCTCATGAATCTGCAATTTAGGCAGCATTTGGCAAGGATAACTTTTCCCTGCTTCACTTGGCATCCTTTGGGCAGATCAAAGGCTGGAGGGTGGACTCCTCTGAAGATACCCAAACGTGGTTCTGGTGGTTGATGCTGCCTATCAGCCAAGTTTTCACCTGGAACTTTAGCTGGAACACCTGCTTGTGATCTTTTCACATGACTGCCTAGCTTCCGTATAGCATGGTATCTAAGTTATAAGGGGCAGGGTCCCAAGAGAAAGAGAGCCAGTGGAGTAACCAATCTCAGAAGTCATGTAGTATCACTTCTACCATCTTCTTTTGGTGGTGGCTTGTACAGAGTTCTGCCCAAGTTCAAGGAGGAGGAACACAGATCCTATGTGTCTATGGAAGACATCACTTTGTAGGAAGAGCATGTGAGATGGATAGACTGGTATAACCAGCTTTGGAAAACACAGTCTTCCATAAGTTGTTTTATTAGGCATTTAGGACTGTCAACCTGAAAGAAATGTTTTTCTGGAACAAACTCCATTGCTATAAGAATAGGAACCTATTGAACCGTAGGATTAACAGAAATAACTGTTCAAAGAATCAAGTTTTGCCAAGAAACCAACTCTCATATCAGATAGAAATACCCCAGGAAGGAAGGAAAAAAACTTCCAATGTTAATTCTAGCCTTGTGCCTACTTCACAGTAAAAATCTTTAGAGGTGGGAATTCCCCAAACATATGTAAGATGGTTCATTTAGGCTGATCACATCTTCAGCAGTTGCCGAAGGATCTTATACCAGATGTTAGCATTCTAGGTTTTATCAGAGGGCTATGTTCAACTTTTTTTTGTCATTATTTAGTGTAAGAACAATGGAAATGAACTTTTACGAAGTTCATTCCCTGCAGATTCAAAGTTAACCAGACATACTTTAAGAAAGATGGCATTATTTTAGAGAAATTTTATTTACAGAACACCTAGCCTGAGTAAAAGCTGGTCTCCAACCTTGAGAAACTTAAAAGCTAACTGAGGATTTGAGAAGCACATTAGAATATTGTTTTCTTTATGTAAAGGGATACTAATAATCTACCACATGACTTTGAGTGCTCTCTCTAGTTATGTGATAAATTTGCATTTAGCCAACTATACAGTTCTCCAACACAAATCATATGCCTGTTGTTCAGAGTCAATAAGCTGAGCTCTCTTTCTATCCATTATCACTTGCTCAGAAATCTGTAAGCTGAAGTAACAGTTTTTTTACCCTAGCTGGAGGCACGGGGCAGTAATCATGATATGTGACCTGGAGGACATGGGCTTGACATGTTCTTAGATGACTCTCAAGTCTAAATATCTATGATGTCATGTTAGATAAATGAAAAATGAGAGTAGTAGATAACGTCCTTAATAAAAAAAGCACATTGGTAGAAATGAAGTTGTCAAGTGATGTTTTTTTTCTGAATAGAGTTAAAAGGAAATTACCAACAGGAAGTTTGAGTGACATTTTAAGTCAGAAACATGGGAGGAGGAGTCTGAAGAGTTATTTATTTATTCATTCAACAGATAATTATTGAGCACTGCTATGTTCTAGTCACAGTCCTTAGAGAGAGGCACAGAAAAGTCTCTGTCCTTATGCAGCTTATATTCTACTGGTAGGAGAGAGCACACAAGTAAAATATAGTATGGCAAATAATTAAAGTGCTATGGAGGAAAAGGGGGAGAAAGTGCTGGGGCCAGAGGTGATTGCAGTGATAAATTGTTGATGAGAGTGTGTCTCACTGTGAAAGTGGTATTTTAGCCAAGACCTGAGGAAAGGAGGGAGTCAGTCATGCTGACATCTGGGAGAATTGCTGACCAGGAGTGTGGCTGTAGAGGTGTGAGCTGGAGGAAGGGGAAAGGATCAGGTCAAAGAGATAAGAGGTTTTGCAGGAGGTTGAGGGGTTTTAGAGGCTTGTGAAGGCTTGTGTATGGAGTTTTGTTTTTATTCTGAGAGAGTTGAGGAACCGTTGAAGACTTTAAGTGGCATGATTTGACTTAGGTTTAAAAAGAATATGTCTAATGTGATATATATGTGTGTATACATGTGTGTGTATCTAATTTGTGTGTGTGCTCATTCACTTTAGTGATGTCCAACTCTTTGTGACCCTGTGGACTGTAGCTCACCAGGCTCCTCTGTCCATGGGATTCTCCAGGCAAGAATACTGGCGTGGATTGCCATGCCCTCCTCCAGGGAATCTTCCTGACACAGGGATTGAACCTGAGTCTAATATGTGTGGCTTAAAAAACTAAGATCATGGCATCTGGTCCCATCACTTCATGGCAAATAGATGGCAAAAAAATGTAAACAGTGGCAGATTTTATTTTCTTGGTCTCCAAAATTACTGCAGATGGTGACTGCAGCCATGAAATTAAAAGACGCTTGCTCCTTGGAAGAAAAGCAAAAGCAGAGACATCACTTTGCTGACAAAGATCCTTACAGTCAAAGCTATGGTTTTTCCAGTAGTCATGTATGGATATGAGAGGTGGACCATAAAGAAGACTGAGCGCCGAAGAATTGATGCTTTTAAATTGTGGTGCTGGAGAAGACTCTTGAAAGTCGCTTGGATGGCAAGGAGATCAAATCAGTCAATCCTAAAGAAAATCAACTCTAAGTGTTCATTGATAGAACTGATACTGAAGCTCCAATACTTTGGTCACCTGATGCAAAGAGCTGATTCATTGGAAAAGACCCTGATGCTGGGAAAGATTGGGGGCAGGAGGAGAAGGGGGCGACAGACTATGGGATGATTGGATAGCATCACTGACTCAATGGACATGAATTTCAGCAAACTCTGGGAGATAGTGAAGGTCAGGGAAGCCTGGTGTGCTGCAATCCATGGGGTTGCAAAGAGTCAGGCGTGACTTAGCAACTGAAAAACAATGTATCTGATATCTCAATACAGACTTTATTTTTAAAAAGAAATATCACCAGCTGTTTTTTGTTTTTGTTTTTTTTAAATAGAACAGGGTAAAAGTAGGAAGACAAGAAAGCTATTATATTATAATCTAGGCTAGAGATGGTGGTTACCTGGGCGAAGTGGTAGATGTAGAGGTGGCAAAATTCTATATAAGTGAAAGTCAGGCCCATAGGATATGCTGGCTCATGGGGGAAAGGATAATTATGAGACTTTTGTGCTGAGCAACTGACAGGTGGAGTTGTCTCGTATTCAGAGAAACTTCTAAGAAAGAAGGTATGGCTATGTGTGTGTATATAGGATAGGTTGTGGGCTGGATTATATAGGGGAAAAAAAAGATGGAGGTATTTATCATTAATGTGATTGTATTATTTTACTTTCCAAGAGGATTTTCAAAAGCTTATAGTAAAATGTACAGACAGAATAGAGATGGAAACCATTTAAAAAGAGTAAAAGGCTTAAACTTGATCAAAGAGTGATGAACCTAAATCTAACTTCCTTTGGGGAAAAAGGTGTGTTTGCTTCACCTTTGCAGAGCATTTGTGGTCAAAAATAAAAATACAGAACAAGGTAGAAGTAATGAGTATTACAGCATCCTCAAAGGGAGACATAAAAGTCTCAGACAGGCTTGCAGGTCTTTGAGAAAGGTCTTTTTTTCCCCTGCAGGGTGAAAAACATAGGAATGGGGAGGCTGAATACTGCAAAGGCCAATAGGATAATTAGAAGACCCAGGTGTGAGAAGAGCTGTCCACATTAGTAAGGGGGACTTGGAGGTTGGTTGACTGAAACTACAAGATTGGAAATGGAATGATGGCTTTCTGACAGCATCTTGACTAAAACGTGCATCAGAATCACCTGGTAGGCATTGGAAATGTTCAGATGCATGGCTTCACCTAGACCTTCTGAATCCTAATCTGTTCGAGAAGACTCAGTACTCTCAGTGTTTTAAACCTCCCCCCCTCTAGATGATTCTGATGCAACTCCTGGTTAAGAAATGCTGGAGGAAAGAAGTTAATGAATTTAATTAGCTTTTATGTTATGGGAGTCACATAACTAGAATGTTTTCTAGAGAAAGAGAGAGAAGTACTAATTAAAAAATAATTTGAGACATTCATTTATTTATTTTAATGAATATTTATTGAATACTTATTAAATTATGCATTTAAGTGCTGAAGGCATAAAAATAAAGGAAATACTGTTCCTACCTTCAAGTAGCTATTAGTCTATTGAAAGAAACAAACACTTACACTGATAGTACTATAGGGCAATGTGTCTGTGCACTGAGTTTTATGGGAACAGGGCTGGAAATTGAAGTATTAAGGAAGACTTACTGGAAGGGCTGGACTTCCCAGGTGGTTCAATGGTAAAGAATCTGCCTGCCAGTGCAGGAGTGCAGAAGATGTGGGTTTGATCCCTGGGTCAGGAAAAACCCCTGGAAGAAGAAATGGCAACCCACTTGAGTATTCTTACTGGGAAAATCCCAAGGACAGAGGAGCCTGGTGGGCTATAGTCCATGGGGGTCACAAAGAGTCAGACACGATTGAGCACACACATACACACACACATATGTACTGAAAGGCTGTCCCCTGAGCTGGAAACTAGTCTGGAACAAGAGTGTGAGATCTAGGCCGTTTTCCTGAATAAAGATTGATTGGAACCACAGCCACGTTTATTCATTTATCTGTTGTCTAGGCTGCATTGAAACTACAATAGCAAATTTAAGCAGTTGTGACCATATGACCCACAAAGAATGATTCATTATAAAAAGTCTGCTAACCCCTGTTCTAGAACAAAGGGGAGAAGAGAAGCCATTCTAGAAAGTGGAGGTAATGTGACATATGGTACTATCCAAAGAACAGCAAAGTGAAAGATTAAGGCAGAGAAAGGAAGTGGTATGAAGCTAGAGAGGTCACCAGAGACGAGACCATTGAAGACTGTGTACCCCGTCTTAGGGAACATGGACCTCAACCAGCACAGTGGGAATCAATGAATGGCTCTAAGCGGTAACACTAGAGTTAAATGAATTTGGATGAATTATTCTGTTTGCTTCACTAAATACAGATTTTAAGGGAGAAAGTCTATAGGAAAGAAAACTGTTAAGGGGTTTGAAGGAGTTGTATACGAATTAATGAAAGATTAAAATTTGACCATAAATTTATAAAATGGAATATTACATAATTGCAGTAATGAAGTTTATCTAAATTAAACTGATAAGGAAAGAAAATTACAATATATTCAGTAAAAATAATCAAGAAAACTGTGTATACAAACAGAAAACATGTAGAGAATACACAGAAAATTTAATTTTTTCACTAGGGAAATTTAATTATAGGAGACAATCACCTTATATGTTACATATCTGGACTCTTTTTTTAAAAATAATGAAAATATATTATTTTTTATTCAGAAAAGAATTAGCATTGTGGAGTGATGAGTAAGGAGAACAAGGATGAATGCTTATACCATGACTGAAAACAAGAAAAGAAGGGTGAAGAGAAGGGCATAAATTTGAGAATGATTGAGGAGGTTAAAGTAACAAAATTTGCTTATACGAGAGGTGAAGAGTAGAAAAGAAAATATATTATGTCCAAATTTCTGATTTGAGTGACTATGGTAAATTGTTGTATCAATGATTTATTAAAATTAAATGAGATAACCTTTATTAGTCATTTACTATGTGCAGGGCCTCGTAGTTAATATATTTTTAGTGATTTGAAACTATCGGCCAGTGAAGGAGGAATTTTTATTGTTTGCATTTTATTGATGAGGAAACGGAATCTTAGAGAGATTAAGTAGTTTACTCAAGGTAACGTAACCTGTGAACTGAGAGCAGAGAATTAAGCGTGAGTCTGATTGATTCCAAAGTTGGTATGCGTTCCCACCCCCAACAGTAAATGAACTTTTAAGAGCAGTATAGATGGAAGGATAAAACCAGTTCAGGACATACTGAGTCATCAACATAAAAGTTTTGATCCAACATGATAAGCTTTCACGAAATAAAATAGAGAGAAGTGCTCAGATTGAATTTTAGAGAATGTTCAGAGTTAGTGGATCTTAATAATCACTTAAAGTTTTAAGAATAATGATATTGAATGTATAAAAGGCTTTCCCCCTTTTGTTTGGATACTTGCATTTATTGATGTGCCAAGTAATAAATATTTAAAAGAATTAGAAGAAAACAAATGTGATGCATTTTTGGCAAGGAAAATCATAGACCTGATTTTGTCAGTTTAACTCAGTGACTATTGAGGGTTCACTGTGTGCAAAGCATATGGATGCTACACTTTTACCTATTTTAGCTGTGTGTGTGTGTAAAATTTGAGTTCAATCTAGGAAGAATAAGACCTGAAAGATACTTAATTTTCTAAACATATCTTTGAGCTGATATTAGTTTAAGAAACATCCAGAATCATTTGGTTCCTCTGTTTTTCATTGGACCTTTACTGGCTGTTTTGTTGAAGGTTCTTTGTTTGAAGAAGTATTCCTAGTTTAGGGGTGTCTGAGGTGAAGGTGATCTAACTGTCAGAGGAAACGCAGTGGGCCTTTGTGAAGGGGAAAGAAAACTACATGCCTCCTACAGAGAGGGAAGCAGTTTCTCTCTGTTGTCGCTTCACCCTGGCATTCGGCCACCAGAGGGGGCTTGGACTGGAGTGAAAATGCCCACTGCCTGGCTGGTTTCTCTACCCTCCAAACAAGTACCATAGCCATCCTCACTTTGAGGTGAGAGCAACTAAATGGTGTACTAGTAGCCATGGATATACTTTCCCCCATGAAAGCTAAGAAGTATCCTAAAGACTTCTAAAAGGTGTAGAAGAATACTGTTAAAATTGACCCGAAAACGCAATAATGGTTTTCCTTAGTGTCAGGTCCCATGTACACTTTACTTCCTTTTTGATGTTACTAATTTGTATCCAAAAACAGCTATGGGCTTTCAGAAAGAGAAGTCAGATTCTTAAGATTGACCATTCAACATAAAGTTTGTACATTGCATAAAAATGTATTTTTTGACACAGTAAAACACGTTCCCTTTTTGCTCATTGTAATTCACTTTATAGTGACTTGCTTAATAGCGTAACATATATCATTTATACTGCTCTCCTTCATGCTTTTAAAATGTAATATCCTTTCCTCAATGACTACTTGTCAATTTCACTGATCTAGATTTGATTTCATAAATTAACTAGGCCAATTAAGTAGAGAGTTATCATTAGAATAAGAAGTAGAAGCAAATAAATATTAATCTTCCATCTCTGAATGTCAGTATCCTAACACAACTTCGATTATACTTGAACACTACTTAATGGAAAAAATATACCCCTCCATTGTCAATTCAGTATTACCCAATTTAAACATTTATGAGTATTTCATTCATTTTCTCATTCTGAATCTGTTTTTCTTTGGAGCAGTTATATTTCTATTTTGTCATTATAAAATATGGGGGGGGGAATACCAGAACTTCATTATTTAAGGATTCTGGTCTTGCCTATTTGCCTGACTTTCCTTCCTGGTCCCTTTGCCTGCAAGGCATTTATTTCAGAGACATGGGAGCCTCTTCATATGTACATACAGTAGTTTGCTTGCTACATATTTTTTGCAGTGGTTTAGTCATGTTGTCCTCTGCAGACTTTTGGAAACTGCTCAGAGGTGACGATGCTTGACAGAGAATAACATTTTTAAGTGCAGCTTATTTTAAAGAGTGTTTCTTTTTGAAAACTTAGAGCCAGGGATTTCTTCTTTATCTCCCACATAAAGGATTGTTTTTACCTTATTAGCACGAATCTTGCTTTGTCTTCCTTGGAAATGGAAAAGTTTGTCAATACTCTTTATGTAAAAATATTTCATATACACAAAAGCGATTAGAAAATCACCCTTCAGCCTTTCTTTTCCCTCTGCACTCGTTAATGCTAACTTTTTTTCTAGATCCTATTCACAACCTTTCCTCTTTTGCAGAGGGTGGGAGAGGTTGCTCTTCTTGGAACCTTTTCAGTTTCTCCCTCCTTAATTATAGAAACATTAGATTGTTGTGGTAAAGGCACATCTTTCCAGAATGTCTCTGAAAACATCCCAAGAGGACATAATACAAGGATCCATGGGAGAAATCAACTTAGGATTCCTATATTTCAATATTAACTTTGCTCTCACTGTCCATTCATAAACCTGAGTTATGGTGGTGAATTAGTGGTCTCTCTCACTCTCTCTCTCTCTCTCTCTCTCTCTCTCTCTCTCACACACACACACACACACACATGCAGAAACACACACACACACACAGAGTCACATGAATAGCTTTTGGAACATTTTGGGACCCACAAGGAAGGGTAAATACCAGATTTACATGTCTCTACTTCTGATTAAACATTTTGCATCTAGAAGCTGGCAAATCAGAGCATCTTACTCCCTCCAAGTTCACTTACCCCTTGCAGCCCTTCAAGCCTCAATAGTTTTACCATAGTAATAATTTTTCCCTAGGAATTTTAAACAAGACTTTGCCATTGGACATCCTTTGAAATAGTTAGCTTTGCCTCACTATTTTTTGTAACTTGCCAAAAATCACAAATGAAAGGGTCTGTGTCCTCTAATGCCTCTTCTCTGGTCATTATCCTGGAAAATATGCAGAGTCTGATCCAAGTCGAGTGCTCCCCAAACCTTGCTGTTACTTTGAGAATGGTTTTAATGAGGCTTGCAGCTGAGCCAAGCTCTCCTGTTGGGCTATTATTTGGGCATGTGGAAGCCCTAGTGATTGATCTGTGTGGGGGAACTGGCAACACTCACATGCCCTCTGGGTAGAGGCAGAGCCTCCAGCAGGAAAAATTAGGGAAAGAGAAAAAAAGGAGAGGAAATGTTTATCACCCATCTCCTAGCATTTTATGGCTGTGTTATGGTGAACTGGGAGATGGATGTGTATATTCATGGATTTTGCACCACTTTAAGCACTAATAACATTAAATCAACCTTAATACCTCATGCCAAATGCGCTCTAAAAGAGGGAATAATGGGAATTTTTGTTGACTTTAGTAAAGCATCAAAAGTTACACTGGAAACACATAAAATGCTACAATGCAGAGGTCACAATTATGCTAATATCATGATAATATCAAATATTAAGTCACCAAAATGACAGGATTTACAACCAACTATCCCCAGTCCCCAGAAACCTTGAAGATGAGCTCCTGGTAAACACAGCAGCCTGTACTCCCAAGGAGTCTGATTACAGATTTAAATATGTATATGATTAGAACTCCACCAGTCTACCACCCCTTGAGACAGATGAAGTACAATTTGATTTATATCACACCTGAAATCTATTGTGTTGCGTTCTCTCTGTTTTGCAGAACTGCTACCAGGTCTGATGAATTTTGTGTGTTTAGCAAGTTGCTTGTGGGGAGAACGGGGACTCCTATTAATGAGCTTGGCTAGCCCTGTGATCTCATGAACTAAGACTTAAACAGTGATACAGAAGAGCCAAATGTTTGAAAGTGGGATACTGGCAAATGGAAAATGTAGCTCCTGTGTTCCCATCTCGTTTTGATACCTGGTTTTCGTGCAGAGGCCCAGGTTTGAAGTCTTTACCCTGAGCCTTAATCTCATGGTCTTCAATTTATCTTCAACCCTTTGGCCCCCATCACATTAAAGTGTCTCCTTTCAGGGAGACCACTTTGTCAGTGGTCCTAGGTATCAGTGAAGGTAGAACCATCATGGTTATGCAGCTTTCCTAATTGTTGTCTGTTCTGGCCAAAGAATACTGACTTCTATTTGACATAGCAGATATCATGACAGTATAAGGCAAAGGAAAATTAACATGCAGTTAAAGTGTACTGTTATTATAAAAAGATGCTCTTTAATATTTCTTTATGCTGAAGTTCTAGTTTCAGCTAATTTTGTTATGCCAGCTAAAGTAAGCAGATGTGTGTTCGTAAGGGGTACACCTTTCTTTTCAGTGTTAAAGGCATGTACGTTGCCTGAGCTCATGCTTAAAGCCCTGACAAAGGTAAAGAATGTAGATGTTTTACCACCACATCTCTCTCTCTCTGTGTTATTAAATACATCATGTAGCATATATTTATATATCATTAATGTAGCATCAGTACCATCACTACTATTAATATTGACCCTCTACCAGCAGGCCATGGACTAGTCTTGCCCCAAACTAGAAGGCTCCCAGCTCAGGTCATAGGCGTGCGCCCCTAGGTGCTCATTCAGTCCACCTCTTTACCCCGTCACTGTGTCACATCATTCATACTAATGTTATTGATGACAATAAAATAAAACAAGTTGCCTCCAAAGGAATTCCCATCTGTGTGCTGTTAAGAAGGGCTCTAAAACCATGCTTTTAAAGTTCAGCTTGCAATCCCTAGAGGTTGCAGCAAAGTCCTTATAGGAGTTGGCAGCGTCAAAAGAACACTGAGACTCTATGGGCACTTTTCCTCCGTCAATCCCTCCATCTTAGCAAGAGCCAATCAATATTTCTTGATCTCCAATTGTGTGTGAAACTCTGCTTGTGCTTAACCCTTCTGGCAATCCCCTTCTTTGCCGGTTCCCTCTTTCTGGGACGAAAAGAATGTGTTCTCGCTTTTAACAGGATGGAACTTCAGAACCCATTTATTTTCTTCGATTCGTAAACCACTGCTGGGGTTTGAAAGTTTCTGTCACATATATGTATCTGTAGTGTGGGAAAGACATGTTCAACATTATCAGAATCATATTTGTTCCTAAATAAATGAAATTGTTTTCCTTTTTTTTCTCCAGAGTCTTCAGTTGGCTCCCTTCCCAAATGCAACCTTTTGGATAATAAATTCCTTTTGAAAAGAAGCACGAAACCCTTTTGATGTTATCAATAGTACATGCAGTAGAAGGGAGAGGATCATAGGTAATTGCAACACAAAGCCTGAGAGAAGTCTGTAGGATAAAGTAGATCTCATTTTCACTCAATGGTTAGTCACATGTCGGGTGTTTATATTGAAAGATATATTTTAATACACATTGCCAATTGTTTTTATTTGCTTCTAATACAGCCTGAGTGATTCACTGATGTACAGATAAACATTTACAGCTACAGCTCAACCAGAAATTCAGTGAGGATTCTGTGATCTACTGCTATCCTAGGCCTTCAGGCAATCTTCCATAAGGCAAATGATAGTCTAGGATGAGTTCTGAAAAAGCAAAAGGTATTGCTCTTCCTTGGAATTCCTTTTGAACTTGCAAGGCAATGCTCTCTCCATTCTTCCTTCTCTCTGTCTCATATTCGCTGTCTCTCCCTCTCTCTCTACATCCCACTCACCCCTTCCTGCTTCCTCTCCACTCCCTCCCTCCCTCTCAGCTGTCCCTGTGCACATCCAGATACACAGCTTAATAACTTCACTTCTGAGGGTGGCCCCTTGTCTTCCCTGCTGTGCCCCTCTTTCCCCCAAGTTCCATGCTCAGTTTTTGGCAGGCATTTTAAAACTCTGGAGGCATAAACCTCACCGTGTCAATGTGGCAGTGAGGCCCCAACACATCAGTAAATGTCACAGAAGTGTCAGCCCTTTCCATCATAACTGCAGTTCATTTCTCTGCATTGACGGTAATGCTTATACCGGGTAAGGATTAGAATGGGCGTATTTCCAGATCTTAATTACATCAGGCATAAGGATGAGCAGCAGCATTTTTCTTTGAGGGTGAGGCCGGGAGGAGGGAGCAAGAGAGGGGAGAGTTATGCTGAACTTGGCCATCTAGAGCCTCATGTGCCCCCGTTTATCAAGAGATAATAGGATTAAGCAAAGCTATGGGACTTCTCTGGCTTAATGCTGCCTTCAGCAGGGGTCTAATAAGGATAGATATAATTGGGTAAATGGCAAATAAGAATGAAAAAGTACAGAGTATAAGCACAATGCTTAGGAATAAATAATGACAAATTGGATTTTGTCCAATCTCTGCAGACTTGGTTAAAATCTGGCATCTCGCACTGAACTCTAAGGGGCAACATCTATCTTTCCTCTTGCCCAACTTGTCTCCGTTCATTGCAAGTATCAGAAAGTATCCTCTCACATTCAGCTGGGGTCTGTCAGTACTGCTCATTTGAAATCAAGTAGGAAATGTTAGGGAACATTCAAAGAGGGTTAAAGAAACAGAGTAAATTAAATGCCTAAAAACAAATGTGACACAAATTAGAGTTGGTTTCTTTGACCCTTATCCATTTACGGAATTTACCCCATTAACAGTTGGAAATTTATTTTCACTTTCTTCACCTCTCTAAGAGGAAAGCAAACGTATAACATAGCCCCAAAGGAGTAATTAATTAGATCATTTACTGACATGGATTCGAATAGTTCATTTAAATACAATTCTGTTATTTATTTATTTTACAACATTGTGTAGGAGGTTGAAACTCCTGTTCTAATTTGCACATAGCAAGGATCTCTGAAAAAATATCACAGCGAAGGAAATAAACAAAGAATCGGTGATCAAAGGGCCACATTCAGAGATGCATAAAAGAATTTCCCCAGGATGAGTGTTTCAGTGATTTAAAAATAAGGGACAGGTTGAGTTAGAGGTGGGGGGAGAGAGATAACAAAACTGCCTGTTTAGTTTGTATTCCCATTGGCACATTTTAACAAATAATAATGAATTCATTGATAAGATTCTGTATAAAAAGGTAAGAAAGGAAATAGTAAAGATAAAGGATGCCAATATGAGTAAGAAAGGTATAATGAACATGCAGATTTTCACAACAAACTGAAGGCTGCTTTTGAAAATAGTGGAAAATCCATGAACTCAGAAGGAAGTTTTTTTTTTTTTTTAAGGTACAACCTCTCAAATGATAAAAGTCATAAATTTGTTCCAGAAAAATAGAAGGTCCTTCAAGTATATTTTCAAAAGTTGGAAGTGAAAGTAGAAAATTAGTTTACCAAAGATGAATAGAGTCTACTCTGAAAATATGTAGGGTCTTTTTTATTTTTAAATAATGTGATGTTAGGATATATATTCATATTCAGTATCTTTAAATAAGTAAATGGCCTTATAAATGCTTATGCATATCATGTAAGTGTCTTCATTCCATGGATTTTAAGGGAAATGCCTGACTAAACAGACATAAATATGCCTTTATTGCTCCAACCGCAAAAGAGTCAGACATGGCTTAGCAACTAAACAAGAACATGAGGTTATAACAACTCTGGTTACTTTAAGTGTAGAACTCAGAAAAATTTCTCCCAAGCACTGTTATCCCATAGAGAGTTTATGGAGATATTGAGATGGCATTTCACAAAAGGAGTATATAATAGGTATACTGTAAAATTAATGATTTCTAAAGATTCCAGGGGCAGAGAACCCTCCCCCAAATCCTCAGTCCCACCTCATTGTTCTCCTCTCCCTACCCTGCCCCCCCCACCTCCCCCACTCCACCCCACCCCCGCCACACCAGCGCCTGTCATTCATCTCCCCTCTCCCCCATCAGAGCAGGATGCCCAGGCACTGCTGCTACTTTTCACCTTTTCTCAGTGAACTTTTTCTCATCCATTTTCCTCCCTCTCTTTTCCATTGTTCTTACTTGAACTCAGTTGGAACTAAAAAGTTGTTCTGGGATGAGTGTGAAAATTTTAAATGCGACAATTATATAACTAAATTAAAATATTTTCATCACTTTACGGATCATTTTGAAAGAAGCTGGTCAAGCTTTCCTTAGTTTTTAAGAAAACAGACACTGCTATTAATAGATAGAAATGCATGCTTTGGTTTCTAGGTGTCGCAGGTGGGGGAGGACCTGTGATAGGAGTTTGCCCTGAGGGGGTTTGCTGACTTGGTTGTCTTCCTTTTCTATTTTAACAAAGGCAAGTTGGTAGATAAATGACCAGTTTGGGCTTCCCTGGTGGTTCAGACAGTAAAGAGTCTGCTTACAATGCAGGAGACATGGGTTCCATCCCTGAATTGGGAAGATCCCCTAGATAAGGAAATGGCTACCCACTCCAGTATTCTTGTCTAGAGAATCCGATGGACAGAGGAGCCCGGTGCGCTGCAGTCCGTGGGGTCGCAAAGAGATGAACATGACTGAGCAACTGACACTTTCCCTTTCACTAGGCTGAAATAGACTGTTCAACTATGAAAACCGTATGAGGCTTTGGTTATCACTGAGCAGAAAAACTCCGGGAGTTGGTGATGGACAGGGAGGCCTGGCGTGCTGCAGTCCATGGGGTCACAAAGAGTCAGACACAACTGAGCAACTGAACTAAACTGAACTGAGCAGAAAAATGACTCCATCAGGAACTGGCTAGGCTGATGTAGGCTATCATCCCTACAGGGTGCTGGTGCTGTTAGGTGCCTGAATCAGTGTTGGTGGGCTTGTCTTCACCTTGTGGGCCTGTTGTTTTCTTTTGTTTGGATAGAAAACCAAGGATAATATTTCACTAGGGCTATATATTGGCAGAGTTATCACCTTATTGTCTTAAGCAAAAGAAGTACTAAAGGCAGCTGACCTCTCTCACAATATGTAGAGAAACTAGTAATTGAAATGGAGCCTGAGTTTTCATTAGCTTCTAAAGACTAAATCAGTGTGATTCAAGCACAACACACGAAATGCCCTCAACACAGCAGACACTTAACCTAATGGTAAACAATGAAGCTCTACACGGCATGGCTCATATCAATGCAAAGAAGTAGAGGAAAACACTAGAATGGAAAAGATGAGAGATCTCTTCAAGAAAATTAGAGATACCAAGGAAACTTCTCATGCAAAGATAGGCATAATAAAGGACAGAAATGATATGGACCTAACAGAAGCAGAAGATACTACGAAGAGGTGGCAAGAATACACAGAAGAACTATACAAAAATATCTTAATGACCCAGACAACCACGATGGCATGATCACTCACCTAGAGCCAGACATCCTGGAATGCAAAGTCAAGAGGGCCTTAGGAAGCATCACTACGAACAAAGCTAGTGGAGGTGATGGAATTCCAGTTGATCTATTTCAAATCCTAAAATATGATGCTGTGAAAGTGCTGCGCTCGATATGCCAGCAAATTTGGAAAACTCAGCAGTGGCCACAGGACTGGAAAAGGTCAGTTTTCATTCCAATCCTAAAGAAAGGCAATGCCAAAGAATGTTCCAACTACCGCGTAATTGTACTAATCTCACACGCTAACAAAGTAATGCTCAACATTCTCCAAGCGAGGCTTCAAAAATACATGAACTGTGAACTTCCACATGTTCAAGCTGGATTTAGAAAAGGCAGAGGAACCAGAGATCAAATTGCCAACATCCGCTGGATCATCAAAAAAGCAAGAGAGTTCCAGAAAAATGTCTACTTCTCCTTTACTGACTGTGTGGATCACAACAAACTGGAAAATTCTGAAAGAGATAGGAATACCACCTTACTTGCCTCCTGAGAAATCTGTATACAGGTCAAGAACCAACAGTTAGAACTGGACATGAAACAACGGACTGGTTCCAAATTGGCAAAGGAGTACGTCAAGGCTGTATATTGTCACCCTGCTTATTTAACTTGTATGCAGAGTACGTCATGTGAAATGCTGCACTGGATGAAGCACAAGCTGGAATCAAGATTGCTGGGAAAAATATCAATAACTTCAGATATGCAGATGACACCACCTTTATGGCAGAAAACAAAGAGGAACTGAAGAGCCTCTTGATGAAAGTGAAAGAGGAGAGTGAAAAAGTTGGCTTAAAACTCCATATTCAAAAAATGCAGATCATGGCATCTGGTACCATCACTTCATGGCAAATAGATGGGAAAACAGTGGAAACAGTGACAGACTTTTATTTTCTTGGGCTCTGAAGTCACTGCAGATAGTGATTGCAGCCATGAAATTAAGACACTGCTCCTTGGAAGAAAAGCTATGACCAACTTAGAGAGCATATTAAAAAGCAGAGACATTACTTTGCCGACAAAGGTCCATCTAGTCAAATCTATGGTTTTTCCAGTGGTCATGTATGGGTGTGAGAGTTGGACCATAAAGAAAGCTGAACACTGAAGAATTGATGCTTTTGAACTGTGGTATTGAAGAAGACTCTTGAGAGTCCCTTGGACAGCAAAGAGGCCAAACCAGTCTATCCTAAAGGAAATCAGTCCTTAATATTCATTGGAAGGACTCATGCTGAAGCTGAAATTCCAATACTTTGGCTACCTGATGCAAAGAAGTGACTCCTTGGAAAAGAGCCTGATGCTGGGAAAGATTGAAGGCAGGAGGAGAAGGGGATGACAGAGGATGAGATGATTGGATGGCATCACTAACTCGATGAACATGAGTTTGAGCAAGCTCTGGGAGTTGGTGATGGCCAAGGAAGCCTGGCATGCTGCAGTCCATGGGGTCACAAAGAGTCAGACACGACTGAGAGACTGAACTGAACAAAAACAATGAGGGATCATGGCTCAGGTAAACAGTCATGTCCTAGGGGCTTAAGCATCTTCTCCAGTAGAGAGACGGCCACAGGACTGTGAAACTGCTGAAGGGACCTGGTGATCTCCTCAGAGGCTTCCCTGTCACCAGGCCACTATGGGAATCAAGTGCCTCTCTTGAACATCTTTCCCCATCATCAATATATGCCCCTCTTCTCCATGGGAAACCAATTATGGCTGACTTCCTCCTGCATGGTGATAGCTTGCCAGATTATTCCCACCAGAAATACCTTTTTCCACTACCACTGTTAGTTAGTACTTTAAAAAGGTTTTATGTTTCGGCAGATTTATACGTGTTTTGAATTCCACTAGGTAATCCCACGGTATATTGTTCATTCATCAGACATTTAGGCAATGCTCACTGTATACCAGGACCTGTTTCTAGGCACCAGGAATACTCGGTGAGCAAAACAGACAGTTCTGCCTTCATGAACCTGTATCTTGATAAGGGATGTTAGACATTAAATAAAATAAGTAAAGGGTTCTTATGGTATGCTGAAAGGCAACACATTCTATGCAGAAAAATAAAGCAAGGAAGATCTGGATGTGGGGATTATCATGGGAGGGGCATGGTTGTAGCTGAGAATGGGGAGAGAGGAGGGGAACTGAGGGAGTTGCTGGCAAGCAATCTAGTTCCAGAGACTAGATAGTATTGGGCCCACAGTTAGCAGTCACTGCATATTTGAACAAGTGATAATCCATAATCTGTATTTGTTTGGTTCTTTCTCTTCCTCAGGACCATTACCTCAAGAGAGTGGGGAGGTCCTGGTTCATTCTTACTTCACATGGTGTGTTTTACAGAATTGGACTCACAGAAAGCACTGTGCGTAGTTGTTCAGTCATCTCCAACTCTTTGCGACCCCGTGATCTGTAGCCCGCCAGGCTCCTCTGTCCATGGGATTCTCTAGGCAAGAGTACTGGAGTGGGTTGCCATGCCCTCCTCTGGGGGATCTTCCCAACCCAGGGTTCGAACCCAGGTCTCCCACATTGCAGGCAGATTCTTTGTCATCTGAGCCACCAGGGAAGGCACCAGGAAGCACCGGATAATGGCAAATGCCTAACCTAAAGATAAAAGTAACCAGCAAGGTTGGATCGAATAATAACACAGACACAGTGGTTCCTCACACATATGCCTTTATAAGAATTAATTCCTCACATTTGTGAATGTCTGTGGGGAGATGGCTAATTCTTGGAGGGATTTGGATTTCAAAGGAATCACCCAGATCCCTTTCAAGTTCTCCCTGGGTCAGAATTCCTGGTCAGTCAACCATCGTTAGTGGAAGGGTACATCATTAGTAAAATAGTTTTTAGACTGATGAAAAAGATCCTCATTCCAGAGATCTTTCCTGAACTGCCAGCCTGGCGTATGCCTGTAATTGAGAGAAATAAATGCAGTCTCGGGACTGTTAAACTGTACAGCAGGACACAAATCAAAGCAAGAAGGATTGTGACTACACTGGACCTTCCTAGACTTCAGTGCATTGCTGCCCTGCTACAGCACAGAGGGAGAAGACCCAGTACCTCTGGAGCTTGAGCTATCTTTATTAAAATAAAAAAAATTATAAGGATGAAAACTCCTGATTTCAGTGAAGAGAACAGATTCCTTTACAGGGCTAGTAAAATAAACTTTTTGGAGAGGTCAATAGATAGAAATGTGCAACCAGAAAATAAAATTCAAACTCCCCCAGTTCTCTCATGTATAGACCGCATTTTCTTGCTAGGTTAGTGATAAGAATCTCTTATGGATTCTACATGTGCTCAGCCTCATCTTTGTGTAAAATTCTGCAGCATTCCAAATTATCACCAAGAATCCATCTTCCTGAAGACGAGACACCAGGAGCAACAAGATTGGCTAAACAGGAGATGTTTTGAATGAAATGCATAGTTTAATCACATTCTGCTTTCAGAAAACTACTTCATTTAAGTCGGTGCTTGCCTGGGGTAATAATTTATGCTCCACACTTGAGTAATCACCAGGAAGATTGCTCAGAACCCATCCCATCACAAACATAGCCACCAATATTCATGGCCTAAAGTAAACTTCTGAAAACTTGGAATCTACATCATCTCAGCAAAATTCAGACTTCTAGATTTGTTGCCCACACCTCCCCCTTTCCAATAGAAGAATTTCATTTTTCATGCTTTATATTAACATTTGGAAGTAAGGTTTGTTTTCTTTCCTCATGTGGGCTTAGTCACTCAGTCATGTCCAATGCTTTGTGAGCCCATGAACTGTAGCCCACCAGGCTTCTCTGTCCATGAGATTCTCCAGGCAAGAATACTGGAGTGGGTTGTCATTCTCTTCTCCACGGGATCTTCCTGACCCAGGGATCAAACCCAGGTCTCCTGCATTGCAAGCAGATTCTTTATCAAATGAGCTACAGGGAAGTTCCTTCCTTTCCTCATAATGAACACATTTTAAAAGATAGTGCTTTTGAACGTTAAAAATGCTCAATTTTCTTAGTATATTCCGTCTCATGAACAATTGAACCCTACAAAAGGTCAACAGAGATCAGTTATTTCTAAATTTGAGCTATTTTTACAGAATTTCCTCTGTCTTGGTTCTCTCCATACTAGAATTCATCCAAATGCATTAAAGCACATGTGGGTTTGTGTTTGTTTTCAGCTCTGTCCTTTCAACCCTAAGGAGGGTTGCCTCCTTGGGGTGTTCAGATTGTGTACTGAACAAGGTGCCATGTCTGAGGAATCAGTGTATGAGCACGGGTGACAGCCTGTGTCCCCCGTGCTCTAACCATGTATATGAGCAAGGGAGACCATGAGAGCAGCAAGGATGCTTGTGAGTGCCTCCAGAACAGGTGCTTCATCTGAGCTCTGGAAAGCAATGCCTGGCAGAGCAACCAGTCCTCACCGTATGCTTGTCCAAGTTGCGTAGCATAGGACAACGTGAACATCTTTTACTTAAGGAAGGAATATATTTTTCTCATTCTCACGACAGTATATATGGACTGGCTGCTGCTCTGGTGCAGATCACATGCAAGTGACAGACAGTTTAATGACTGCCCATTGTGAATAACATTTTCTCATTGTCCCCAAATTCCTACTTTACATACTGTCCATTGCTCCCAACAGCCTCAGCTTCCTCTTGATTTTTCCTCAGCTAATCTCAACCCCTTGGGGCTTCCCAGGTGGTGCAGTGGTTAAGAATCCACCTACCAGAGCAGGAGGCACAAGAGAATTGGGTTCAGTCCCTGGATTGGGAAGATCCCCTGGAGAAGGAAATGGCAACCCACTCCAGTATTCTCACCTGTAAAATTCCATGGACAGAGAAGCCTGGCGGGCTACAGCCCGCGGGGTTGCAAAGAGTTGGTCACGACTGAGCAACTGAGTAATCTCAACCCCAAGGATACCTTCTTTTCTTAGCTACCGCTAAGATCTGCAGAACAGACTGTGTTACAAAATGACCACTGAATCTGACAGTGTTTCAATAATTAGTCAAACCACTTATCTAACGAGAGGCAGCTCTGGACTAACAGAAAGGAGCTTGAGTTTGATTGTGACAGTAGGCTGTGTTTCACTAAACCTGGCTAAGCTGCCCTGCCTGTGCTATAATGTGAAGGGAAAATAATTGTCTCCCAGGTTTTCAGTTCTGAAACTCTCAAGTAGTCTTGCTTGACTAGAGGTTGAAGTTGGCTAGTCAGCTCGGTCAGAGTGCTTTCTAGCAATCCACATGCTTTTGTCCCAGCATTCTCAGAAGCCCCACAGACTTCTGACAGACATGACCCCTCCTCTGATGGGCTTCTAGATTCCCATTTTTACAGTATAAGTTTTCCTCACCTAACCTTTAAACTTGCAAGGTTTTAGTTACCTCATCAATCCAGACCAAACTCAGTAGACATTTCACTAAAAAGAATAGAGACAAAGAATATCACTTTCCTGATACTGTTCAGCAATTTTCCAAACCGCTTGGGCCTCCTGTTGGGAGACTTCATGCTTGGTTTGTTTATGCTCTCAGATGAATCCTCTCTCTGTGTGTTTTGAGGTGTTTATTCCAGTGGTTAAATTTGAAGAGGTGAAGAAAAGTCAAACTCTCCCCAATATCGCCTAGGAGGAGTCTAAAATAATTGGTACACATTGAAAAATGTCTTACACCTGAGGAAGGAAGAGAAGGTTTCATTTGTTCATAACAGCAGAGTTTTCCAGAATTCTGGGCCAGGGAAACTAAAGAAAAAATTTGCTTTTTCTCTAAATATAAGGGTGCTGATTTTTTTCTTAGCATGCACAGCATATATTACTTTGTAATATAATTGGCCACTTAAATTTTTGTTTCATATTTCTTCATTCCATTAACCAAACCCCAGACATAATAGTTAAAATGAGTGGATCATCTTTCTGAAATTAAACATTTTAATTATGATTATTTGATAAGCATTTCAGACATACTTACTCATATATCACATAAAATCAGAAATAAGTGTGTATATCAATAGCAGTTTAATCCCAAATGGAGGCTTTATTTAAACTGTCGAGAAGTTGATTACAGAAGCTTCGAGATTAGAAATGAGATTTACAAGTGGCTAGAGGGAAATATTTAAATATCTTTGCTAGAGCAAATTACAGTCATTTTTAAAAAGACTTAAAATATGAGTGAACTGAGAATTCCATCTAAGATATCCTATTCTGAATTATGCTTTTTTCATGTGGTCACCTCTGCAACTTATTTAGAAAACAGCTTGACCAGAAGCAAGGAATATCTAGTTTGCATTTACAGCTAGCAAAGTAAACCTTTTGTGGAATCATAAGTACTAAGTAATTTTGTATTTGAAATTCCATATAAAGCTGAAGGTGGACTTTTTGCAATGTACCAAAATTCCCTGATAGCTCAGTTGGTAAAGAAGAATCCTACTGCAATGCAGGAGACCCCGGTTCGATTCCTGGGTCAGGAAGATCCGCTGGAGAAGGGATAGGCTACCCACTCCAGTATTCTTGAGCTTCCCTTGTGGCTCAGCTGGTAAAGAATCCACCTGTAATGCAGGAGACCTGGGTCCAATCCCTGGGTTGTGAAGATCCCTTGGAGAAGGGAAAGGCTACCCACTCCAGTATTCTGGCCTGGAGAATTCCATGGAGTGTATGGTCCATGGGGTTGCAAAGAGTCGGACATGACTGAGCGACTTTCACTTTCAAATAAGTTTAGTTTCTAAGTATGTTTGGCTTCAAAATGATGCTCATGAGTTAACCATGTTGGATTTGTCTTTCAGATTTAGGGGTCTACATGACCTGGTTCCCTTTTGTGGAATTTTCCACAAATCAGGGCTTTTGTCTTCAAACTGCCCAGTTTGTGCCTAACTCAGGGTATTTGTACCTGTTGTTTCTATTTCCTGAAATTCCTTCTTCTGAAAAGATGTATATCATATGGCCCCCTTATTTTGTGCAAGTCTGTTCAAATATCATATCATCAAAGGTTTTCCCCAACACCCCAAAACAAAGAATACCCCCTAACCCCAGTATTTCCTATCACCCTTTTTCTCTTTGTTTTTCATAATTGGCATATGATACATAATTATTTGAATTTTGATGTTATTTATTGTCCATCTCTCCTCATCTCTCTGCCTCCAACTAGAGCTGAGATTTATTTTTATTTATTTTGCATGTTTTTTGTATTGTAGTTCCTGTATCTGCAAGTATATATTTATCAAATGAAGGAATTTAATTCAATAGATATTTATTAAACATTCACTATATATAAGTCACCCTTAGATGATTCCAAGGGTTATGAAGTTGAGTGTCAGGTTGCCTGGGAGAAAGAGTAGCAATTTGTATACAAAGGAAAAGAAGAAAAATGCACTAAGAAGGGTCCAAAGTGCCATGAGTGTCAAAGAGGAGAGAACTTGGACCTAGTTGAGGTGGCTAACCAGGCTAATGGAAGAAGGTAGCATTTCTAGAAGGACCATGAAAACTTGGCAGGGAGAGCTTTTGTTGGCTGAGGTAACAAAGAAGGATGTTTCAGGGATGGAAAAAATGTGAACCCAGACAGAGACATAGGATTGTTATTTGTGTTTGGGTAGTAACATTTGAGCAAAGCCCAGGGTTATGTATAGAGGACAGGATTAGAGAGACAGATGAAAGAAAGATCAGGAATCCATTGTCCATCACCCTCAGGTCAGCTTGGAGAATTTGAAATCATGAGGCAGTGGGGAGGCCATGAAGAGTTTTGAGGAGTGATCTGATAAAGCTTGGCTTCAGGAAAATTAACATGCCATGCTGTAAGCCCTGGATCAGAGGAGCTACCATGTAGCCCAGTTAGGAGTCTGTTGCTGTTCCTTAGGACAGGAAGGCTGTGACCTGGAAGGGAGAAAGTGTAGATAATGGCAACGAGATTGACCATGGAAAGTAAGGGACCCGGGGGAGTGAAGAAGAAAGGGATGGCTCGGCGTGACTGGGAGAGGCATGTTGCCATGGTTACTTTCCTGTAAGTGGAATAATATGGTAAGAAGGAAGACCTGATTTGGAGAGTGAGATGGTAAACTGTGTAAGACGTTAAGATTTAGATATCACCAGGGCATCCAGGCAGTTGGGGCTACCATGGCATTTTGAGATGTGAGACAGGCCCTGAAGAGAAAAGGACTCAGATGTCAAGTGTGTAGAGGAAACTGTTGGTAGTCTGCAGGCTGATGGAGCTGAAAATGAGGACACAGGAGAAGAAGGAAGTAGACCCCAGTAGGGAGGGATGTGTGGGGGAAGGAAGAGAAGAGTTCCAGCGGGGGAGACCAGGAGGAGCAGGCCTAGGTGACAGAATGCCAGACAGCAGTGTGGGTGTCCAGAAAGTGTTGGATGGTCCAGAGGCTCAGAACTGCCAAGACAGTGAAAAAGGTGAAAGGTGAGAAATGTATTCCCAATATTAAAAGTTTGATTTTCTTTGTCACTACTTGCAGAACAGTAGATATCTAAAATTGTAGAGTATTTAAGGATAAAATGGACTAAAGCAAGTGAAAATGCAAAATCCATATCATTTTTTCAAGAAATGTCACTCTCGAAGGAAAAAAGAAAAGGCAATGGAGCCAGAATGATATAAAGATATTTTTGAATAGAGAAGTGTAGCTATTACTAGATGCAAAAGAATCATTAATCTGTTACAAAAAGTGCTTTCGTTTAATTTTGCCAACCACCCTGGGAAGGTGGCTGGACTAGGATTATATCTGCCTTTGACAGATGAGAACAAGTTGCTACGCAGGGTGAAATGATGTTGCAAGGTCATTCATTCATTCATTCAGCATGCCACGTCCAATATCATTGTATACTTGGCACCATGTTACATGCTGCGGATTCAATGATAAACAGATGCACACTGTCTCTGCCCTCAGTGGTCTTACATTCTAGGAAATGCAGATAACACACACACACACACACACACACACTCTCACACACTCAAGCTCATAAACTATGTTTTGATTCTGTGAGGGTAATAAGGAGCTGATATTAAGGACTCAAAAGGGAAACTCTTTAGATAAGGTGTCACATCCCTGGAAAAGTGACCTTTACATGGAGAACTGACGGGCGGGAAGACGCTGGGGTAGGGAAAATGAATTGCAAGGAGAAAGTAGTGTGAACAATAGCCTTAAGTGAAGAGATAATAGAAGTTTAAGAAAGCGAAGGGAAATAGTCTGACTATAGTTTAATCAAAAAGCAAGAGGGTAGCACATGGTAAATTTGGAGGAAGAAACAAATCATAAAGGAGTTCACTGGGCAGGCAAGTCTTTGGCTTTTATGTTAAGTATAATGGAGAGTCCTGAAAGTATTTTTAACCAGTTAGTGATGTCGAATTTATATTTTGAGAAAACCATTCTTTTGTCTCCATTAAGAACAGGTTGTAGAGAGGAAAACAGAAGGGAATATAAAGAGAGAACTTTGGAGGCTCCAGCAGACATTACTGAGAGGAAATGTGAAGCTGGCCTAGGGCAGTGAATATGGTGAAAGTAAGATGGCTCAAGATGTGCTATACAAGCAGAATTAATACAAGTTATTGGTCATTTATTTACCAGAGAGAGTAAGGAAAGAGGTAAAGTAGACTCTGAAGCTTGAATTACTGGTCAAGGCGTGGGTCCACTTACAGTGTGGGAGAGGAGGGCAAGGAGGGCAGCTTTGCAGTATACAATCCAAAGTGCTGTCCGGCAGCCTCTATGGAAGATAGCTTTGCGACTTCTTATGGAACCAAACATACTTTCACCATACAACCCAACCATCATTCTCCTTGGTCTTTGCTCAGTGAGTTAAAAATGATGTCCACACAAACTCTTGCCCACAACTTTATTTATAGTTGACAAAACTTGCAAGCAACCAAGATGTTCTTTAGTAGATGAATGGATAAACACTGGTACATCCAGACAATTGAATATTATTCAGCACTAAAAAGAAATGAGCCATAGAGCCATGAAAAGATATGAAGGTATCTTAAATGCATATTATTAAGTGAAAGAAGCCCATCTGAAAAGGCTAATAGCATATGATTCCAATTATATGACATTCTGGAAAAGGCAAAACTACAGAGACAGTAAAATAATCAGTGGTTGCTGGAGATTAGGGGAGAGGGAGGAATGAACAGTTGGAGCACAGAAGATTTTTAGGACAGTGGAAAGACTCGGTATGATTCTGTAATGCTGGATATTTGTCCAAGCTCACAACAAGTGCCAAGAGTGAGCCCTAGTGTAAACTATGGCTCGGATGATTATGATCTGTCAGTATAGGTTCATCACCTATAACAAATACACCAACCATTGTGGTGAGAGATATTGATAATGGGGGACTCTGTACGTATAGGGGCAGAAAGCATATGGGAAATCTCTGTACCTTCCTCTCAATTTTGCTGTGAATGTAAATTGCTCTAAAAGTAAAGTCTACTTTAAAGAAAGACCCATTGAGGGAATTCCCTGGTGGTCCAGTGGTTAGGACTACATGCTTTCACTGCTGAGGGTGGTGATTCGATCCCTGTTCAAGGAACTAAGATCCCACAAAGCTGTGTGATGCCAAAAAAAGAGAGAGAGCGAGAGAGACCCATTGGGATGTAAGCTTGTGAAGACTAGAGGCATCCAGTAGAGAAAGGCAGTGGGATATTCCAGTCTAGAGTTTGGAGCAGTGAGTGGTGTGGCATGGTCTGGGGCTGAGTTGTCAGGGCTAGAGGCCACAGGGAGAGAAGCCGGGCAGGATCTGAGAGGGAACTGTGATAGAAGGAAAATCACCACGAGGGTAATAATAGAGCTCTCTTGACTCCTGATTCAGGATGCCTTACTCTAAATCCAGCACTTGTTTCATTACGCAAATATCCTTAGGAACCAAATTGTATGACTGTACGTAATCTGTGCTCAGGATTCCTGCTAACACCCACTTGAGCTTAGATTGGCAGCATGGCAGTGTCTGTTGCATGGTTTGGAATGTTAATGGATCGTAGCCTTTTGGAAAACCCCAGCCAGGTGACTGCAGCACAGATTGTCATTCTATCTCTCTCTGTGTCTCTCTCCTCATGCCCTCTCTTCCCCCATCTCAACATACACAGCCTCAAAGTGTCTACTTCCATCCACATTTATCATAGACCTTACATGAAAATGTTGTATGAGTGCCTTCAGATTCTTCTGAAAGGGCGGCTGTTTGGTTCCAAGCAGGTTCCCCAAAATCTGGCTTTGGAGACCTAGGCAACCCAAAGTGAGCAAATGATCAGGCAATAGATACTACTTCAGTCAGAATAATTTAAAAAATATAGATAGCACTTTCCTGAATGGGTTCATCATTTTCCTAGAAGTGGCTCATGACTTTGGGGTTTTACTAATCAGGGCTGTTTGTCCTACAGATGGGAAGTGTATATTCCCTTTTATGTCTATAAACTGGATGTCACCTGGGCTGGAAAGCCAAGTAGAGGTTCCCTGCCGTCTCGCTGGCACAGTTGTCGGTGTGCATGAAGCTGGCGGAGCTGGAGGAACGTGCTTTCGTTTTTGTTTACATTCTCACCCATTGGTACTGTATGTGTTGAAGAAGCGCTTTCCATATTGAGGCTCCGTATGAAAGTGTAAAACACCAGCATGCTCAGGAAGTGTGAATATGGGCAGTGATTTTGCTGTTCTTTTTAAAGATGCTCCTATTACAAAGCAGGCAAGCTAAAAATTGCACCCATTCTGCCTGATTGCTATAGCCATAAACCCTTAATCTGCTTTGAAGGTCACAGTGAAACTGCAATGTAACTTCAAAATACTCTTGTGATATTTAGTGTCCAGGAGGGTTTTGTTTTGTTTCCCTTTCATAAGTATCTGACCTGCACTAAAGAAGTGGACCAGGATTCAATTTGTTTAATTTGTAGTGAAATTGAATTTAAATAAATTGGCAAGCTGAATACAACTAAGGTACATGTAATTTCTTCTCTTTTGGATTGACTGTTTTATAGGGACTTTTGTTTCCATGACATCAGACTTCATACTAACACACATCAAACAGTAACTACAGTACTAAATATAGGAGGATGCCTGTATGAGAAGGAATTTTGATAGAATCCCAAGGCTGACATTGATTTCACTGAAAGCAGAAACTGTGTCAGTACAGAAAACAGTCTATATTTTATTTTAAAAAAATGTGGTTAAATAAAAATCATATATTGTGTTAATGGAGATAAAAAATGCATCAGTGAAAGCCATGCTCATAAAATATAGCATTTACTCCCCACTTTGAAAAAATGCACTCTTGTGTATTTTAATACTTAATAAACATGATTAGTGATAAATTGTGCTTAATAAAACATTTTAAAGTCCTTATTAATTTTTTGTTTTAGTTGAAACACAGTATTGTGTGCTTCATCTTGGCAGATATGAATGCTGCTGTTTCAAGTGCAAAAAGAGTAACCTCCAGAACATATTATAAATTGGCTGGCTCGGAATAGGGGGAGATGATTAGATTGTCGGGTTTCCTGCTGAGTGGTACATGCTTGTTTTGTAATACTGTTTTATAAGTCAGAGATTCAAACAGAACATGTAGGTCCAATTCAGTACCTCAGCATTGTTGATCTGCTTTTTATTGATTTTTCATCTGCTCAAATCTAAGAAGTCTTGGTAGGTTTCAGGATCTTGTAGCCAAAAGTTGCAGTGAGGGTGTTTTAATTAGAAATGCATTGTTTTCACTGAAATAGTATGAGCATTTTATTGCTTTTGGGCTTGGCTTTACCATATTCACAAAGTTAAAATCTTTTCCATTAAGGAAAAAAGTGTCTTTGTGCAAGCCCACATCAGACTCATAAGGGCTTATGGATTTTGTGCCTGAGCATCACTGAAGATGGTGGCATAGCTTGTATATATTTGTTTCATGGACAAGTAAACAATCTCATATTAAACATGGAGACATGTTGCCTATAAATTTTGAACCCATTATTTGCCTGGTCAATTTTTTGTAGCTTTTCTGTTCTATCCTACTATATAATTACCTTATGACACTTGGAGAGAAAATTGCTAAACATTTTTATGCCTTTTGAAATTACCTTAAACCCAGTTACATTTCCATTTTTTCCTTTCTTATCACTGCCTATGTTAATTTTTCTTCAGGATCCATTGAACAGTGTACAGTGACAATGTAAGTGGGTTGTACTTCCTCACATCAGTGCCTTGTTAATGTCATTCATTAATCTAGAACCTTGAGCTTTTTCAGAGATGGTTAGATATTCCATATTTCCATGGAGTTTTGGGGAAGGGTGACAGGTTACTTACAGCTTCTGCAACCCAGCCTCATTGGTCGTAATGTCATTTTTAATACTGGTAAAATGGAAGGGCAGGCATGTGCACTTGTAGCCTTTGAAGGCAGGGAGAGAGGCTCTGTGGCACACATGCAACATACTCCGTCATTCCATCAACCTGCACGGTGCTGGATGAGAGCGAGTCTGTTTATGTTTCTTTACCTCCCTGTTTGCTTTCAGCAGCTGATCGAGCCTGAATTCATGTCAAGGCACAGGCTCCCCTCAGGAGAGCCTCAGATGCTGCTGCTGGTGGCCCCACCAGACCTGGCAACCCTAGAGCATCTTTATTCTTGGGGAACTGCTGCAGAGAACTGGACCCCCAGTCCACTGAGCATTCATGTGGCTCTTCTGCAGAGCCCACAGCTCTTTGTTCTACTCTTCTATCTTTTAACCTCAGCATAGATTCCTTAGCCTTGCTGTTATTTCAAGTATGAGACACTAGCAACTCCAGAAACAAAATATTAGGGGACCCAGTTAAAAGTTATCATGAACAAATCTTCCACAGTTAAGGTGAAAATTACTACGTAGAGAGAAACCATCTCTGGGACATTTCCAGAACCAGTCCTCTTGCTGCAATTAGTATAAGAGATGAATATGTAAAGTTGCTTTTTTCTCATTGCCTAGTGAAGGATGTGGAGAAGAAACAGACTCAGCATTGTGTTAGGGGTTAAGGGTAGAGCCAGAGTGTCCAAATCTAAGTCTAGGCTACACAAGACCTTCTTGGGATAAGACAGTATGCGATCTCCAGGTGGTGTTGTCTGGTGGAATTTTCTGGATGATGGAAATGTCCTGTTTTGTACAGTCTAATATGATAGGCACTAGCCATGTGTGGCTGTAGAGCACCAAGAATATGGGGAGTGCAACTGAGGAACGGATGTTTTAATTTTCTTTAATTGTAATTAATTTAAATAGCCAAATGTAGCTTCCTTATTTGTCATTGCTGTTTGGTGTTTAGTCGCTTAGTTGTGTCCGATTCTTCGCGGCCCCATGGACTATAGCCTACCAGGCTTCTTTATCCATGGAATTTTCCAGGCAAGAATACTGGAGTGGGTTGCCATTTCCTTCACTGTATTAGTACAGCGCTAACATCATAATTGCAAAAATTTTAAAACTTCTTTAAATAAATATCCCAAGTCATTCTAATTCACCTTCAGAGGACAGGCATGATAAACATATTTTTATTAGTAGGAGCAATAATACTTTATAATACCTTGCTCTTTTTAAACCCTTAAGCATTGCTTGTAGGAGTAAATAGCTAAGCATATTAATTTATAAGACAAAAGAGACAAAGGCATTGTCAGTATTTATAGATTACCATAATGGGCTGAAAAGGTGTGTGTGTGTTTAATTATGTCTGCTGAGATGTGCACATATTCAAATACATGGTATATGTAAACCAAACATCCAAGTTGACCAAATTTTTTTTCCACTCAGCTTTACTGAAATTATGTAAGTCATGTGCTATTAGTTGCCAGAACTACTGGAAATGGGTCAACTAGGCAGAAATTTGAGATTTTCTTGGGGTTATGTCAAGGAAGTCCTATAGTCAAAGTGCTATGCAAACATTCTGAGATGTTCCCAGGGAGGGCGATAATCACACTCACTTAGAGATCTATGCTGCCTTCAATACAGACGTGTAACCCCATTAACATTAATAGGACTCACGCTCACATATCGATGGAGAGTAAATCCCTAATTAGTAGTGAGAACTGTTATCACCCCCACTGTGATAATACTTCTGAAAGACTTTAATGTTGCTGTGATAATAGGTGCATCTTTAAATTTTTTTTTTTTAAGCAATGCAAAAGGTGACACACAGTCAAACATGAGCTTTGTAGACCTGTAACTGTCACAGTTGAAATGTTTTTACTAATGGGGTCTGGCTCCGAATCTGATAGGAGCAGGTAGACGGAGAGTTTCTTCATTTTCTTTACTTAGGGGGACGTGAATGTTTCTCTTACTCAAAGATGAGATTTGCATGTGCTTTTTTCTACCCTAGTGTGGTAATCATTCCAAAGATTTTGTAGGAGATTTCAGAGAAGGACTAATAGGGAAGCAGTGGCCTTTCATCCCTTTTTGAATGTAATATGTAAATAAGAGATTCATTGGACATGGTTTGGCTCCTCTTGGTAATGGAAGGGACACGGGTTGTAGCAGGGAGCTTCCTGTCCACGGCAGCATGTTATTGATGAGCTGGCATTTGCCCTGTGGCCCTCCCAGAGGATTGCTTACATCTATTACTCACACACATCGATTGGTTAATTTGATAATTCTATCACCAATTGCCTGGTGTCTGACCTTTCGCCATGGCGATGATGGCAGGCTCTTCATTTTTACATTGCAGACCAGTTAGATTGACCTTTTTGAGGAGAATGTCAAGGTATCCCTTGATCTTAACCTGTCACTATATTTGTTAGAACCACACTGTCCCTTAACCTTGATTTATGGTGTTTCAGCACTCAGAGTATGCATTGTGTTTGTTTTAAAAATCCCTCCTAACATGTGTGAATCTGAGGAGAGGAGCTGTGCAATCAAAGTTGCATCCTTCCCACATGAGCCTTGTGCTCCGACACCATCAGCAGCTCTGTTTTTCTTTCACTTGACAAGTCAGTTTATGCATCCTGGGAAACTTCTCAGCATCATTTTGGTGGCAAAAGGAAATGCAGACCCTGTTTGGGTGGTGTTTTCTGAATTTGCTTTCTCCTACCCCCTCACAAATTGATCAAACTAGTAAAACCTCTTTAAATACCATCTGAAAATCAGGGGACGGTATTATGGTGAAGTTCTGTTTGCACTCAGAGGTTTTCATCCTTTTCGTCATCCTGCTAATTTATACTCTTGCCAGAGGGAAGAAATTGTCTTGTCTATGAGCTGCTCCTTGGGGAGCAATACAAGGGCATCACTCTGTGACTCTGAAGCAGTAGATTCGCTCTTCAGTTCAACTACAGGCGGAATGAAAGGGGACTTTCTCACCGATCTTCCCATGTGTGTGTTGTACACGCACATGTTTTGTGTATGCAGACACAAGTACCTCAGTCGACCGTGCTCTGTGTTACCTCAGCCCACTGTGAGAAGCAAGCGGAGAGATGGTATATAATTAAGGCTCTGTCATTATCTAGCTAAAAATAGAGGGAGGAGCTAGCCCCTTTGCTTCCCTGTGACTAAAAACCAGCCAAACCAATTTCACTAAAATTTAGTAAAATAAAAACTATGCTCCCAGGATGAGAAGTTGCATGCCAAATTTCAGCCTGAAGCGAATTTAAATGGCTGAGTTATAAACCTTTCATAAAGGATGTTTTGTCGCTCACTCAAGATAAAAAGGCTCCTTTTTTGAAAAGGAAATTATCTAGGCACATAGTCTTTAGCGAGGATTGTTGCCATTTATTTAAAGAAAACACAATTTTAAATGACTGGGTTTTTGAGGACTGAAAGCAGCAACTGTGTCTGAGCAGTAATTATGTTTCATAATTTTGTTTAGCAAGTATTACATATTATATGAATAGCATCATAGTAAAAATGATTAGCATTCATACTATGCAAAATTCTGCATATTAAGAGCTTCACAGTAGTGTCCTACATACAATACATTGTAATGGCTCCAGATTACTTTGTGTCAGGCAGAACCCTCTGTGCCTATGCATCCCCCACCCTAGCCCAGCCCAGAGCCAGAGCCTGAGAACAGGCCTCCACTTGATACCAAGCACCAGGCGAATGGGCACTTCCAAAACAGCCTTAGAGACACTTCTAAAATTGAGGCAAGCATTTCATTGATGACGTTTATATACTGTCATTATTCTGCAAGCCTAGAGAAAGACCTGGTTCTGCCATATGCATTCGTCAGTGTGTGTGCAGTGTTAGGGTATGAAATGAAGGCACAGCCCACATGTTCCATAAAGACCCCTCGGAATGCTGGAGCTTGTTGATTGGGATGTTTCTGCCTTAGGTCTTGTGTTTGCAGCCCAGCATCTCAAAACAGTTTTCCAACTTGGGGATCAGGCCATGAAGCTAGACTAATGATGTTTCACCTGACGAGACCCAGAGAAGTTGGTAATGGGACTGGGGTCACACCTGTGTACCTGTAGGAACCCTAACTCTGAGGGAGACTTGGACTGAGAGAAGCAAAGTTCCAAGGGTTACAAACATGCTTATGCAACAAAAGCTATTTTTATTGCGGTTACTGTTGTCTAAAAACATGGGTGTGTACTTCTATATCCATAATTTGATTTTCTGCAGTAAATAACATTACTTATAAAGTCAAAAATTAATATGAAATGCATATAATATATATACACAGATTTGTCATATATATGGATAGATAGATATAGCAATAAGATATGAAGATGAAAGAGGTAGCTGTAGTGGATGAAAGAAACTGTGCAATCATACATAAAATTTTTTTTAAGAACATTAACCCTGTAGGAAAAGCTCTAAAACAAGTGACAATGACCTACATACTGAAAACTTACCTAGAAATTTAACTTCCCCACAAAATATTATCAAAACCAACACTATGTCCAGGTGTGATTCCTTTCCAGAATCAGACCCCAGAGACTTTTAAGGCTCTCTTGGTTTGGTTCTATAAAGGGGTCCCCAGGGAAAAGAGAAAATAAAATTTGAAAGCAGTTAGTACACTAACTTTCTTTTGTAAATGCCCTGCAAATCCTGGAAGGTGAAGTTCACACCTTAACTGGTTTTTAAAACAAACAAAGAAGGGGGAGGGATAAAACAAGTCTAGGCTTGTGTTTCCCCACAGCACTTAACAGGTGTAGCTTCATGAACCCACCCAGCCAACGGGAGGAAAAGCAGAATATTCCCAGATCACTTGTGAGCAGCAGTACAGCTTAAGGTCTGGTAAAGCCTTATGAACCCAGTGCCTAGCTGCCACATGGAGTTATGTTAGCACATTTTCTATCTCAGTTTGCCTCTTGATGAGTTTAAAGATGGCGTTTACCCATGAGGCAGGAGTTTTAACCAGTTAAAATAGAGACCTTTTAATCTGTTACCAACAATGCACATTTGTCCAATATTAGTAACCGTATTTGCGGGCTAGACAGTGTCCCAGGCACTCAAACAGGCCAATGCTCCGGCTGTCTGATTCTTGCTTTCTCACTGCTCTTCGTTTCTCACTACTTCCAACAGTTCATCTCGGGCAGCCTTCCCACACTGAGGCATGGAAAGAAGAATGCATGTTCTCTGTTTCTTTTTCTCCTTTACCCATCTTCTAGCTCTGTTCTTCTTCTGTCTCACGGAGTCTGAACAGAGGAGAAGAAAGGAATTGAGGGTTCACTGTGCTTCTCTTACAGTCTCTCCCTTGTTGCTGCCCTCTCTCCCTGAATTCTTGTGAAACAGTAGCTTCAGTGTCATAGTTCCACATACAGGACACAACCAAAAGAGGTCAAATGTTTTCATGGTTATTCTTCAAAGGAAGGGAGTTTGAGGAAGGCATCTAACAATTTGGTGCTCCACAATCACTGAGCCATACGTAACCAATCCAATCCAGAGAGTCTGAGTTGGGTCTTTTCTTTAGACATGCAATCCCACATAAGGAGGGATGATTTTTAAAATCTAGGAAGTGGGTGGAAGGAAAGGCTTTGAAGAATCCCAAGTACTGGCATTTTGGGTTTGAAGTTTGAGTATCTCTGCACATATAAAGCTATGTGAATTTCTCCCTGGGACATTTTTCAAAGTGGGCTTCTGTGCTCTGAGATGAAGATGCAGGGATCAAGGAAGACCCTTAGGTTGGTTCTCCACCTCTAATCAGTGTAGCTGAACCGTTGGCGCAGATGTACCAGCTAAAGCTTTTACTTAGATGAAGGTGACCTGAATGATCAGAAACAGTGGAAAGTTTTAGTCTTTAGGGTGTTTTCTCTGAGTCCAAGTTATTGTTTATATTTCCATGAAGAAAAGAGTTACCAGAGTTATTAGTTGTACAGCCTGATTCACGGAAACTATGCAAATGTCCTTAGATATGATTCTTACCTGACCTGGCTGTTTGTTTACACCAGCTTTGTTCAGCTCCTTTGGAGACAAAACCGTTCTGGGGCAGGGTAATCACAGCAGAATTTGGTGGCGGTGGTGGTATTGTTTGTAAAGTACGATCTCCAAGCACACTTAAGTGCTAATCTAAACTAGATTTAAATGTAAGTCATGCAAAGGAAAAGACTAGCAGGCCAATATAAGAGCTAGTGGACTATCACAGGCCACTCAGCCCCCAAGATATTACATACAAATGAAAATGGTCTGGATTATTTCATAGGATTAGAACATGTTTCCCTGCTAATAGGAATAATTTTGAAGATGAATATTTTAGATTAGGAATAGTTTTTTAAATGTTTATGTTTAAAATATCTGTCTTTCTCTTTGATTTACATCAAGAGAAATTATTTTTGTGATTCTAATATTTAGTGTTAATGAATAGAAGATATCAACATACAATTTTGTGTCTCCTTGAGAACAGTTTCTTACAGAAAAAATGTAAATTAAAGGGACTGTGTTAAACATACTCCATAGGCCCACCCTCTCTATTTGGGGCCATTTTAATGAAGCTTCTTTTCACATGGAAAAACAAAAAGTAAAGCAGAGTGAATCTGAAGACTAAAGTTAATGATAAAAGGAACAGCATCCCTCATTATAGTGGCAGCCCGAAAGGTCAGCAACTTGGTAATATGTACTTTGCATAATATGTAAATAACTTGATTTATTGTCTGTGAGGGGCAATAGTATTACAGGTGAATTTGAAACCCAAGGCTGTTAGTCTCCTTAAAATGTAGCCTTTTCTTAAAACGTAATCATCTGTCCTACTAAATCTGGATCACTCCCCTTTACAACAACACAAGAACACATGGCAACCTCCCTGTCACACTCACCTTTTTCCTCTCACCACGATTTTTGAATAGAATCGTACAAATTTCCAGTTCCTTGTTCCCTATCAGTCTCCCCTCTGGAATCCACATTCCTTTAGCCTCAGAAAGCAGCTCCCATGTCTGGATTCCGGGTGTGTGACTGGGGTGTGAAGAATCTGGAGCCATCGCTGAGCCGCAGGCACAGCTGGAGCCCACGCAGAGACACTCTGCAGACCTCCTTCAAGGGATCTGCAAGTGAATTTTTTATTTTTAATTTGGACTTCCATGTGCTAGATGTCCCAGTCTCTAAAATGTGTATGTCACAAATCAAGGAGGTAACTGTTCTGGTAAGTTTCTCTGGAGCACGTTTATATATTAAATAACAAGTGAGTCACTATTCTGGGAAAGGACCAAGTGAGTAAACCCTCTAATGAGCTGTAGGATCATTTCATCTAATTCCTCCAATTACTCCCCATCCAAAAATTAATTTTAAGTTATGAGGGTAATATAAGAAAATAAAATATTATTTATAGGTTCCCAAATCTATAATAACATTAAAAAGTTATCTTTGCACTTATTCTAACATACCACAAATAGAATAGACTAAAAAGTCTATTAAATAAAAGGCAACTGGTAGCTGGGGGTAGTGGGAAGATTAGAATGATGAAGCATTTCTTTTTTTTTTTTTTTTAAACATCTTTTTGCTTTCTTATTTGTCCAACTCTAGTATAAATGCATGTTCTTTTTTGTTAACTTTTATCTTTCTCCTCTCCTTTTCTTGCTTACCTTTCTCAATGGTGAAGGATCTTTAGTGTCTGTTAGCTCCCTGGCATTCAAATCTGTAAGTTTCTAACCATCAGCCTTGTTGCGGTTAGACAAGTCTGGCTTCTTGTCCCGCCTCCCTGTTGCAGAACTCTGTTCTGTCCTGACTTCCTCCACCTGCTCAACACAGCTTTATTCACTTCTGAAGTAGTCTTACTTCATCTTTGATTTTGAATGTTTTCGTTCTCTGCCCCAAATAAAATGATTGCGAAGCGAAATCCTGTCCTCGTTTTCCAGGGAACTCCCTAAAAAAAAGGCCCTTCCCTTCCTTCACATCCCTGCTACCAAGTAAGTAGTTCTGCGTCCCTCTTGAGCATTGTCTTCTGTAACCCCTTTCTTCATGGCGATACCATCTCCAAGATTCTTTCCTTAAATCTTCATTATATCACAAGGTAAATCCTTTTTATCTTAGTTTCCTTCTCTTTTATTCTTTCAATTCTTTCCTAAAAGCTTAGTGTGAACTTCTGCCCACTCTCTCCACCTCCAGTAAAAGCTTCCTGTGCTCCTTACCAATCTGTCTTCTGTACGTAGATTGATCCACCAGTTTGGGATCTTAATTGAAGTAGTAACATTTTATCCAGGAATTACGGAAACTTTCAAGAGTCACAGAAGGGTCTAACATACTCCAAACTTCACTACTCACAAGGCAACTACACTGCTTATATTCTTTGTCATCATCTTCTTCATGAGCTATCATTCAAGCAATCACTTCACCAAGTAATGTGCATTAAGCTCTCTCAAGATTTATTTTTTGTAAACCTTCCACAGTTGTCAGAATGTAACCAATAATACACATAAAATGATGGCAGAAAAAAAATATTAATGCAAAAACCAGAAAACATATTCTCTGTCCCCTTAAAGACATCAGTAAGGCATTGATTGGACTATATGACATCAACAATTACCCTAATACCTGCTAATGCACACTATGTAATACTTTAATATTAGCCAATTAGCCACAAATACTATAAAGGTTTTAGTTTCCATGCCAATTAAGCCACTTACTGAGAGAGAGAGAGAGAGATAAGATAGTTACTCTTATATAACTGTGATAATAATGTTCATGCCATAGAACTATTTACAGAGTTAAAGATAGTATTTGAAAAACATATGGGGCATGTTCACAAGAAAATAATGAGACCCTAATTGGTAAGATGAATGGTACCTTTGAATTCCATGCCTCTGATGTGTTTAATGTAACCCATTGACACAGAGCTTCTACAGGCCATGTTGTGTTGTTTCCTCTTGGTATAAGGGGACATGGCAACGGGACAGAGGCTTATGTCCATTTACATATATTTTCTTCTGTAACCCCTCTCTTCACGGCAATACCATCTCCAAGCCTCTTTCCTTAAATCTTCATTAATCATCACCTTCATTGTGGTTAGACAAGGCTGGCTTCCTGTTCCACCTCCTATATATATGTATATGACTGAACCTAATTAAAAATGTGATTCTTGGGAAAAAATCATGTTCCAAAGAGCCTGATGGAAAATATGATTTGACATGTGGGAAAAATATGACCCCTGTCAGAAAAGATGAATTGAAGGGAAAGCTGAAAGAGGGAATAACTCTTAATTAAGTCTCTTTCTTATTCTACTTTGTTTATCCTTTTTCTTTACCTTTTATTTTCTCTCTTTAAAGGGAGAATTTATATTCATGTACAAGGAAACATTCATGGCTCAATAGGAAAGGACAATTGCTCATCTATAAGCTGGTTGGTAGAAAGGATATCTAAAACATTTTTGGCAAGGTCCCATACACAACAGGGACAGAGGAGCCTGGTGGGCTGCTGTCCGTGGGGTAACACAGAGTCGGACACGACTGAAGCAACTTAGCAGCAGCAGCAGCATACACAACAATTTTATTTAGAAGTTATGTTATCTACTATTCTGGGGTTGCAAAAATAAATCTCAGTCCAAAGCTATAAATGCTGGTACCTACATCATATAGGGTCTCAAACATTGCTTCCAAAAATTTCCATCCAGAAAGTGTGAAAAGGATTAGTAGTGTGCCAATACCTTGGGTCTAATCATTTTGGGAAGAGAAGGCTACCAGTGGATCTTGAGTCCCATGCTTGATCATAAATGAAAGCCCAATTATATGCAGCATGATTGAGCAGGCTACCATCTTGAATTCCTCTGTGGACTGATTTACATTGCCAGGCTTTTTTTTTTTTTTCCTTATGTTGTGTGTTATTGTGCTTGGCAGGAGATTTTTATGTTGCATGTGCTTTGAAGACTTCACAAATACCATAGAATATGTAATGCATTTACAAAACTACCAACAATAAAAGCTGGCATAAGCTTTAAGAAATGTGATTCCCAAGACTTTTATATTTCTAATCATATGCAGAACAAACCGGTTTACTTAGCTTCCTTGGCATATGGGATGGAAATTCTCTAACAGTCCCTATGTAGCATTTTAAATTGGCTGTCCATTTTAAAGGGTAATAGCCCTTTTGCAGTAGAATTAAATGAATTAAATTGTTAGACGAGGATTCTAGGAATTCATGTATTTTCATATTCAGAGTTGCATCCCGAAGTGCTGATTTAAGCAAATATTTATTCCGCACCTACTGTGTGTTGGCAACTTTTTTGGTTATCGGGGAAATAATGACAGCTCCTGCAGTAGTGGTGCTTACAGCCTTTGGGGGAGCTAGTGACAAGTAAATGAGCAATCACAGTTAGTATTAGAATAGCAGAAGACCAACGTGCCATGGGGTCCTGTGGGAAGAAACACTCAATAACTCACACTTAGAAGAAACTGACAATGTTGGGGGTGGTTTGGAATTAGGTGGAAACAGTGGTAGAAGAAAATATGCCAAGCAAAGAAGAAAACATATGGAGAAACAAGCCAATAATTTTTTTCTCTCCAAAATGAAAATATACTTTAGACAAATATTTGCTTTCAGTATGAACAGTTAACTATGTATAAACATCTATATAGGTAGCATGATAGCTCATTCCCAGTACTTTTGATGAAAAGTTTATTAATATCAGAAACATACATTAACCAGTAAATTATTGACTCTAGAGACTATATTTTAACATTTAAGACTATAGCTTATCATTAAAATTGGTAACGCAGTATAAATATTATAGCCGCATAGTAGGTTGGTGGTGGTTGAATATTTAATGCGGAAAAGTGGAGAAAAGTGATACACTCTGTAGGAAAAAAAAAGACTAGTTTCTTCATTCCAACTTCAGCAATTTCTGTTTTGATACCCTACAGACATGCTCCTCAGAAAGTTTTGGAGAAAGCCTACTTGCTAGAAATTCACATGAGGCAAAATAACATGTGAGTTAATAAAAGGCCTTTCAGCAAAACTGAGATTAATTTCCATATCCCTCAGGAGCCCATCTGCACTCCCTTGTCACACAGGTGGAGTTTTAGAGGGTGGGTTAAAAATTAAGATACCACAAAGTGAGGTAAAAATAACTGAGCCATACTCAAATCACCTAGAGTTGTCTAGCATATTTATTTATTTTTTATTCAAAACAGGAAAGAAGAACAGATATTTCCAAATTAGAAAATGTATACCCTTACTGTCAGAGACACCCAATTGAACACAATAGGCAGTTCAATACCCCGATGTCCAGTGGCCCCCACGATTCTTTTTGCGTGATCTCTCACACCCCTGCCTGGGCTAGCTCTTCGACTTCATTGCCCACCCCTTCTCCTCATCCACCTCCTCTGGCTCAGTGACCTCCTTGCTGTGCAAATGTGCCAAGCTGGCCCTTCTTCAGGACTTCTGAATGACCTTTCTCTCTGTCAAAGTGCTTCCTCCACCCTCAAATCGATGGGCTTTTTCTTCTTTGAACCCTTTGATCAAACAGCATCTTAGAAGAAGCCTTCCCTGTGCACCCAGTATAAAGAGCAACCCCCACCCCTTGCCTTGCTGCCCTGCACCTCCTATCCTCCTCCTTCCTCTGTTTTGTTTTCCATCATCACCCTTATTGCCTGAAAGGCTGTGCACTTATCTACCATCTGTCTCTCCAAGCCCAGAGCAAGCTTTGCAAGAACAGGGATTTTGCCTGTTGTGTTTATTGCTCTGTCCCCTGATCCTACAACAGAACCTGACATGGACACATTGTAGGTATTCAGTAAATGTTTGTTTGTTGGATGAAAAAGTGCTAACTGTTTTGAAGCAGGAGATACCTTTCCATATAAGTGTGTATGTGTTCATGGGATGTGTGTGTGGGTGTGTACACACATAGTATGACCTTAGGCAGGCTGCAGTCCTATACATAAATGAAAGATGCTGTATAAGTGATTAAATGGAAGGACTAAAAGGCAGACTCCTTTCTTTTGTTTCTCAATTAAATGTATGATTGTTTAGGGGCTTTTTGTTTGTCTTTACATACCAGACATTCTCTAATAAATACTAACAAATAACATGCTGGTTATAACATTATAGTATGAAAATTTCCCATTCCAACTATTTCTACTAAATAAAACATGTCTACAGGCTTTGTATTAATATGCTTAAAGGCTGTCTTTATGTACAATATCAGTGTATGGTAGGCATTTGAAAGCCACAGGCTATGAGCCGGTTAACCCTGTATTATAACAGTCATCCTATGTTTATTGACTATCTCATCACGAGAGGAAGAAACATATTTAGTTATCTCACAACAGGGTGGCTATGTAGGGAGACCATTTCTATCTTATTCCTATGCTTGCAGTAGAACCTGTTATGTTCTCTATTTTCCTTTATTTCACATACCAGAAGTTTATATTTTCTGTGTTGTTGACTTTGAAAAGTTCCTCCCATTCAATTTTGAATTTTACCAATTGGGATCACTGTTGAACATTCTGAACCTAACTAGTAGCTTTTAAAGTCTCATCAGGCTAAAGGATATCCACAGTAAACTCAAATAGAAAACCGAATTATTTTGCTCTTTAAGAAATTAAAGAGCCATCTCCACCTCTGCCGATGAACTACTGTGGACCTAATAATGTCTGTTATTATTAATGTCTATTCATTTTGTGGAATTTGAATGAGCATTTTGTATTGCTACCCAATCCCATGCCTGAAAGTGTAAGAATATTTCTGGGACATCAGGGATGTTAGCCCAAATGGAGAACATAAGGGCAGAGTGCAATGCTTTGGTTACTAGAGAGAAATTAGAGGAAAAATGTCTTGTCATAGAATTTGCTGCTGTTTGTTTTCCTTCACATTTCTAGTAATATCTGTTTATGATCAAATATAAAGAAATACCTTAGACTGCCATCTTGTGTGGAAATCAAAACAACTGGGCATTGAAGTAGTATAAATAAACCTTGAGCATTGTCTGTCTGTTCACTTCTGGCCAGTGAAACCTGGTTAATATTTTTAGTCATTCTGATTCTAAAGATGGCCACCCCCGCCCCTTCCTCTGTTCCCTGAACTGTTTGCAGTATGTTTTCTTCCTAAACATGGACAGATTATTATTATTATTATTTTTTTATCAAACCAGTAGTAAGAGTCCTTATAATTGTCCATCTTCAAATGGAATTCAAATTCAATTTTAGCCTACCTTCCCCCATTCTGGAATATACTTCAAGCGTGGAACATGGAATTTCTTTCCAATTTTACAGAGTTCCAATCATACAGTTCTGTTTTGCAAAATTTTCTCACTGACTTTGTCTAGCAAATATCAAGATTTACTTCAAGACTTTCTGTGACTTTGCTGTTCATTTTGGCTACTAGTTTTGAATCTAGATTTTTTGAGATGGCCCTTTCTCTTTCGTTGTTTGTGGTGTACACATGCACGCTTTTTTGATTACAATGTGTAATTAGTTTCCATTGTCTGTGTGTGTGTCAGGGTCTCCCTCATTTTAAAGATGAAACCTCTCTCTCACTATACCCCAACCTCCATCAGGATTCTGAGAGACTGAAGCTGCCGTCCAGGGGCTCTTCCATGGGAGCACTCAGCTTGCTATGGAAAGGTTTGTTATGGTTTCATCCAACCCCCTAGTCTCCATGGGGTATCATATTGTCATTGTTCCTCCAGGAAGAGCAGCCTGCACTAAGGTTTCCAGGTTTCCCATGTTATGGCAAAACCAGCAGAGAAACCTTTGCAGTCAAAGGAGCAAAATAAAATTTACAAGCAGTTTGTTTGGGCAAAGGAGCCAGCTGCACACAGAGGGCTTGCTATTTAATTCAGAACAAAATCATAGCTGTCCTTATAGTTACGTGACAAATCATCATTTCCAGATGCATTACCAAGTGCCTGCAGAGGCAAGTCCTGGATTTAATTCCCCCCAGAAATGGGAATGAGTGAAGTGATAGCTAAAAAGGGTCGTAGGGTTATACTGAGGAAGAAGAAGTGAGTTTGAGGAGGGCTGGCCAGATGAAGCCCAGTTAATTCAACGCGCTGTTGTTTCACACCATGTGAAATCCACAAGCCTCCAGAAAACATCCTTCCCTTTCATTGAAAAGTGCAAATAACACCCCAGGGAAACGTCTCAATATCCGGGAAGCTGTCCACACACACCAGCCACAGAACTGACTGGCTGGCCACAATCTCCCAGAATTCTCAGAAGGATCAGGAAACAGGCTGCTTAAAGTTACAAATAGGAGGGCGATGTGACACTCTTACTGCCCGGGTGAGAGCGGATATGCCTTTTTTTAAGGTGAGTGTGATTGTTTTCATGACCCACACGATTTCCTCAGCTTCCCTTAACTGTGGCACAGCTGAGAGAAGGAGATGTTCCCGTCCAGGTGGGGTCAGAGGACTTGGTGAGCAGGGCATCTAAAACCACAGCCATTTTTCTGCCAAGGCTGCATCGTTCGCCTCGCAGGCACTGACCCCCTCGTCAGTCCCCCGGAGCCTTCACTGCCCTGTGGTCTCTGACTGTAACCTCTATGTGTGGGCGGGTCGTGTCCTGAGAGATTTTACTGATTGGAAAGCTGGCGGGCTGTTGTCAGTCCAGGAAAAGTGTGGTTTAGCTCAATTAAACCTTAAAATGTTATTTGACCTTATTTCTTTAAACTGAGACTGTGCCCTTTATGTGCGTGGAAGGATTCAGAAGCATGAAGGGGCGTGGTGTTATTGGAAGGATTCAGAAGCATGAAGGGGCGTGGTGTTATTGGAAGGATTCAGAAGCATGAAGGGGCGTGGTGTTATTGGAAGGATTCAGAAGCATGAAGGGGCGTGGTGTTATTGGAAGGATTCAGAAGCATGAAGGGGCGTGGTGTTATCGGCGTTGTTATTTGTATTGTTGGTATTGATTCTTGATCACATATTACCTTTTTTCTTTCTCTTGGCAAATCGTCTTATGTTAGTGGCTTCTTTGTTTTTATTTAATTTGTTACTTTTTAAGCTTCTTTTTTGGATGAAAGAGTCTTTAAATTCTATAGTGCTTTACAATTTTCAAAAGTTTCACACACGTGATGTCATATAATCCCACAGTAACCCCCTTTTTTTTTTTAATCCTCTGCCCTATATTGCCCTTTCCCCTTCCATAGAGTAAACAAGGACAGAAAGAGAAGAGAATCTCAGAACTACAAGGGACTCGGGTAAACAGTTGGCTCACTCTTGTCCTTCCTCACCCTCACTTGTTCCATTTTACAAATGAAACAACTGAGCACCCAGGGACCTGACATGACTGGTCCTAAACCTCAATCAACAGCAGGTTGGGGGCAGACAGAACTTGGACCTGGATCTTCCTTTCAACCCCACGGTCATCTTCAGCTCTCTCTCTTTCAGTCCCTTCTTGTTCAAAATGGCTGTATACTCAAGTGCTTATTTGTAGGGGGTTTGTGGTCTGAGGTTGAGACTAGAATGACTGCAGGGAGAGGTTCTGCTCAGTCTGGGAGGAGGAAACCTGGAAGAGGAGGTGGGGATTCATCTGGGCCTCGATGAATTTACTAGGTGCTTGGAAGGAAGGAGTGAGAGTCCATGCTGCTGGTCCTCAGTCCTCTGGCAAGATCACAGAATGGATGCTGGGGACCTTGCTTAGCCATGCAATGTCGACGGGACTACACTTGGGCCCTCGGGATGCCCTGAGTCGATAAGATGGAGTTGAAGCCTGTCTGTGCTCTTGACTTTCATTAGAGTCTCTTCTGTGCCAGATGCAATGTAAAGAAAGGGTTGTTGTGATTCTTGAGTTGGCACTGTACTTTATTTTTAAATGGAAAACATAGCTTCAGATCTAAAGGTTGCTCTCCAAAGCGTGTTTTTTTTTTTTTTTTTAGATCCTGTTGATTTTATTTTTGTATTGGAGTATAGTTGCTTGACAGTGTTGTGTTAGTTTTTGCTTTATAGCGTCTCCAAAGCTTTTATAGCCCGAACCTATGTGTGCACACACTTTTTCTTTCCCCTACCCCAGCACTCCCCAGGATAAGAAAAATCAGAAGTGTCTGACAGAGAGAGAGAGCTCTCAGGACATGCTCCTCCATAAGCGTTTTGCAATTTCCAGTGGGAGCTGCTGCAGTACTATGGGATGTGTGGTTGGAAAAGCAGTTTGTTCTCTGCTAATGATGGCTGTGGATTCTGAAATGAAGCACAGCAGGTGGGACAGTGGTACTCAATTTTCAAAATCTGTGCCCTAAAACGTGTTTGCTTAAACCTTGCCTCCACCACCCTTTAGGGGCCTCCACATCCATCAAAACCAGACCTCAGGAAAGGAATCCAAGGTTTCTATTTCTCACTGATGCTTTCACAATCACCGCTATGATTCAAAGGTTGTCTGGAAAGTTCAGTAACCAAAAGTTTGCTCCTTCTCCCCAGAGCAACAGATTAAATCACTTCCAGTTCTCGAGGTGGGGGTGGGAACCAGCTTTGCCAAGGTATCAACAATACCTTTGAAGGGAACATGAGATCCCTATAGCCGTAACAGCATTATGTCAGAAGGAATTCATTTTCTCAAAACGATACATGGGCCAGGTGTTAATGTTCTTATCTGTTTCTGAGTGAGAAAAGAGGAATTTGCATTTTCTACACATTGGGAGATTTTAAGCTTTGGGGGTTTAGTGTGTACAATGTTCTTAGATTGACTCTTTATATAACCTAGGCTTCCTGGGCAATGACCACTAGCCCCCCCACCCCCAAGGAGAACATGTGCATGATGTGGGCTTGTTGGAGTATTAACGAGGTCTTTGGAAAATTATAAGGCAAAAGGTGGCCTTTCAAGCAGCTGATTGACCATTTATATGTTCTTCTTTACCAATATGTCTGATGTGTGTGCTGTGTGTTAAGTTGCTTCAGTCATGTCTGACTCTTTGCGACCCCATGGACTGTAGCCCACCAGGCTCCTCTGTCTGTGGGATTCTCCAGGCGAGAATACTGAAGTCAGTTGCCTGAAGATCCTCCAAGGGATCTTCCCCACCTAGGGATCAAACCCACATCTCTTATGCCTTTTGCACTGGCAGGCAGGTTTCTTTACTGCTAGTGCCACCTGGGAAGCCCCAATATGTTCAGTACCCCTTTTTTTCCCCCTGTTTGCCTGTGGTCATTTAGGTGTAGATGGAGAGGGTAATGAGCTTTGAGCTGTTATTGAGCCCTTCCTTAGGTGGCATATGAGGGTTGTTGTGTTATTTTAATGCTGGTGCTGAATGTATAGTTCCTTTATTTTGTAAGTGTTGTTTGTCTTCAAGAAGAAAGTATTCAGCACAGCGTTGAGGGTCCTTGAGTAGGAAGAACCCTCCAAGAGTCATGTCTTCAGGGGGAGATGCAGATGGCACAGTTTGTGAATTCAACAGACTTTACCAAGAAGCATCAGGGTCTTTAAAGCCAATGCATTATCTCGCCATGTAATTCAATCACCTGTTATTTTATTGCTCTGTTTGATTTGATTAAAACCTCAGCAACAAATCATTTGTATTATAAATCATACAACTTCCTATTTTTATTCCCATCACTTTTGATCCCTTTCGGCATGTCTCACTGGATAATTCAATTACAAGCTGTTTTAGAAAAATTGCAATTTAATCAATACAAGAAAGGACACATTTCTAAAGAAGACCAAATGACATAAAATACCGTGAAAGTCTCTACTTTGGAAAGTGTGTTTGGTGATGTTTGAGGCTTGATTCTTTGGCATGCTGTTGTATCATCTTCGGTAGGTAGATGATACCCACCAGTTCCTCATTTTAAAAAGTGATGAATAAAGACATGATTAAAATGAACGCAGTCCTGCTCACTGGTAGCCAGTGAACCTTGCTGAGAACCCCGGAGGAAATAAATAAAGCACCTGAACTGAAGAAGTGTGGAAGAGGTGGCAGCATGCTTTCATAGTAGGAGAGCTTGTTCTTATATAAGAAGAAGCCGTTTTTTGGCCTCTAGTGTGCTTACTGTGCTAGCAAGTGTTTTTGTTTTGTCATATTCTACTTTGGTGCTCCCAAGCCTTAGCATGTATCAGAATCACCTGGGGGGCTTGTTAGAACCCTCTCACTGGGGCACACATTCAGAAATCCAGATTCCTGTGAGTCTGGCATGTGGCTGGTGGAGCTTCCCGGTTACTCTCTGGCCGCCGGTCTGTCCAGCATGCGTTGAGTAGCACCGCTCTATTAGAGATGAATTTTAACAGGTCTTCCATGTTTCTATTACCCTCCCTCATTTCGGCTGTGGCAGAAAATGCTTCTGTAGGAAGTCAGCAATACGAGCTTAACGCAAACCTCGGCTGAACCTTTTGGTCTTCTTTTCCATGTTAACTTGCGCTTCTTTGTCTATGCCATCTTTCCCACCATGCTAATTTTCCATCTTTGATCCAAACTGGTTGGCTCCATGAGCTTGTAACTAGGTTTTCATGTTGAATGTGTAGAGCATCTTTTTTTCAGGGAGGTCAGGGTAGTCTAGGACACAGAGTGTTGTTTTCCTGCCAGCACACAGAAGTGAGGAAATGCATTCAACACCCTCGAAAAGTTCTGTAGGACTCCACAGTGTTCCCTGCTTTGATCTGAAGCAAGATGAAGCTGCCATTCGTCACGTATTTTACTTTAGACAGCTACTTCCAGATTTGTCGGATCAAAATATCTTATAAATGACTCAAATGTTATAACAAATGGTTCAAACCTCATGGCATTTGTGGAAAACAATTTAATGGGGTCCCTGAGCAGCTACAGGATAAAGAAATTTGAGTTATGAACTCTACCAGCATTTTGATGTGGGGTTTGCATTCCGGTGTGTCTCTGTGTGTGCAAAGGAGTATTTCTCTCTCTGTAGGAGAACTTATGTCTGGTTTCTTCTGTGACAAGGTCAGAAACAAACAGCCTGCACTTTCTGTAGTAGACCAGGAATATATTTCTCATATGTGTGAATCTATTTACATAGAGATTTAGATATTCCTATAGAATTACAAAAATGTCACCAGCCTTAAAGTATATCAAGTTTAGTGTCATTATTTTCCAGAAGAGAAGAATCCAGTCTAGTGCTCTTTTTATGACCATATATTTTTGAAATGCTGTTTCCAAGTTTAGAAGGTTTTGAAAATTAATTTCAAGGTAGGTGGCTATGAAAAGGAAGTTGTTACTTCACTGTGTTTGTAATTTTGGTGCTCTATCTCCAGCACAATGGAGAAGGAAATGGCAACCCACTCCAGTATTCTTGCCTGGAGAATCTCGTGGACAGAAGAGCCTGGTAGGCTGCTGTCCATGGGGTTGCACAGAATCGGACGTTACTGAAGTGACTTAGCAGTAGCAGCAGCTCCAGCACAAAGAATTTTTAGCTTGAATTAAGGGACTTCCCTCGGGGCTTAGACAGTTAAGAATCTGCCTGCAATGAGGGAGACTTGGGTTCGATCCTTGGGTCAGGAAGATCCTCTGGAGAAGGAAATGGCAACCCACTCCAGTATTCTTGCCTGGAGAATTCCATGGACAGAGGAACCTAGAGGGCTACTGTCCATGGGGTCCCAGAGATTTGGACACAGCTGAGTGAGTAACAGTACTAAAACGGCAGAGAGACGGCCTACCTAGCTCTACCGCCTTCCTGTTGGGTGTCTGGTGGAGCTTTGAAAGCGAGAAATTGGGTCCCATTCACCTACTGGTGCAAGTGTCACAGAGCATCCAGCCATGTATTGCCTAGACTAGGCACTTATACTTGTCATTGAGTCTAGCATGAAATTAATAAATGTTTTTTCATATCAATATTCATGAGCTAAGATCATGAGACATTGTTGTTGTTTAATCACTAACTCATGTCTGGCTCTTTTGCAACCATGTGGACTGTAACCCTCCAGGCTCCTCTGTCCATGGAATTTCCCAGGCAAGAAGAGTGGGTTGCCATTTCCTTCTCCAGAGAATCTTCCCAATCCAGGGATTGAACCCTCTTGCATTGGCAGGCAAATTCTTTACCACTGTGTCACCTAGGAAGTCCTCATGGGGCATTAGGATTGTTCAAATCCTAATGAATATCGGGTAAATGCTATACACTGAACTATCTGTGGTACCCTGCTTGCCAACATATGAGGGTGTTGTAAGGTGATCAAACTCACAACAACATCATAATATAAGGTGTTGCTATTTAAGTACTTATGTGCCAGGCACTGTACTTAGCCCTTGGCATGATCTGTTCTCTCAATTGTCACAACTGCCCTATGAATACAATAGGCATTGCTGCTATAATTACATATGCTGTTAATGCTATCATCATCCTCATTCTGCAAATGAAGAACTGCAGCTTAGGGAGGTCAAGTAACTTGCCCAAGTTCACACAGCTAAGAAGTAGTAAAGCCGATATCAAAAACTAGGTCTTGATATCACCCCAACATGTCCTATTTTCACTAAACTCTGCTGCTTTCCGAGAGAGGAGGAAGGATTATATTCTTATAAATGAAGAGTGGAGTGCAGATTGGAGCTGAATGGGCAAGTGATTCTTTCCTTCTTGTCTCCTCACCTTTGCTGCTGAGTTGACTGACAAAGAAAATGCTCACGTTCTTGATTTTTACTGGACTTGTTATGAAAAGTCACACATTCTTTTTGCTAGCCACAGTAAATATTTTTCCCCTCACAGTGAAAAATAAGGATTGGGGAGGAGTGGGTGGTTGGAACCAGTTGGAGGGGAAGTCCAACTTGACCAGACTTGCTGAGACACATGTGTCCTAGGCAAGAGTAATTGTTTAAGAATTCTTCATTCTAATAAATTCATATCCACAGGGGGGAAGTTTGAGATATGATTAGGTCACGAGTGAAATGAGTTTGCTGGTCTCAGTATAATCCCTGTTGGCCGGTGGTTCAGGCACACAGTTGCAGCCCAGTTTTGTCCATGTCTGCATTATTGTCTGCTTCTACTCAGGAGATGCTCAGAATTGAATTAACAAGGGGCTTCAGGTCAGCAGGAAGGTGTGCAGAGGTAACCTCCAGTAGAAAGAATAGTGCCTTGTCAACGGAGCTGCACGTGGCCAGGGCTCCTTGTCCCTTACCTCTCTGTCTGCAGATCCAACCTCTGGTCCCTCTCAAGCAGATCAACAGTGTACTCTTCAAGTTTCCAGACTCTCTGCCGAGGGAGGTTATCTGAGTCATAAATAAGGGTCACGCCAGTCATACCTGCTTCACAATTAGATTGATTTGGAAATGTGAAATTTACTGAGAATACTTTGATGCTGAAATTGGTTATGTTGTGTCCCTCAGTGAATATTCTCCCCTTAAAAAACATAAGTAAATTGATTAGGAAACAGAATCTCCTGAGGAGTTGAAAATAATTGATCTTACCTAATCTTATCAAGGAAGTTCACAAAATTTCACAAATTAACTTTGAAAATGTACATGAAATAAAGAAATTATATCGCAGAATAGAGCTCTGTCAAATGATGAAAAAACTCATTGTACCTTGTACTGAAAACTTGTAACTCTATCATGAGAACCTATCAGAAAGAACTGGTATACCTGTGATTATTTAATTATATGATTATTATAAAGTACTGGATAAATTACCCAGTGAAGTCATTTTTAATCCAATTAAAATCATGACAGTTGTAGCTGACTCAATTCGGTTTCCTAAATCATCTGTAAGAAATACTGTAGTGTATATTAAGTGCCCAGCAGTTATGTCCTTTTGCACAATATTTTAGAACCAGAGATGTTGAGGGCTAAAAGGAACTTCCTGTTCAGTTCAATTCCATTTTATACAGAAGAAATTGAGTTTCAGAGATCATGACTTGCCCAAGATTACCCAGTGAATCAGTGACAAAGACCCAGAGTCCTTTATTTTTAGTTTAGTTTTGGTTCCATCAGATCAGTTATTGTTGTATTTTTTTTTAGCTGTAACATGTATGTTTCTGCACATGTGTACAGACACGCACATAAAATGGCCACTGTCAGGCCCATCACATCTCCCCAGTGTGTATCCAGGGCTTCATGCAGTTCTCAATACTCTGGCTACAGCTTCATCTCATTCCCTTTCAGCTGGGAAAATATATGGAATGAAAATTAATCAGTGACATCACTATAAGGATTATTTTCAATGAGCAAATATTTATGCAAACAGATACATATGCATGTATATATTTCATGTTACATTTTTGAAATCATTCCCAGACCTTGGTACTAAAACTCTTATTGATAGCAGTTATTAATCAGCTTTCAGTTAGATCAGGGTCACTAACCTACAGGCCTCTCCAGCCAAACCCAGCCTGCCTCTTGTTTTTGCAAATATGGTTTATTGGAATGCAACCATACCCATTCATTGGAGTATTTTACTTGCTGCTTTTACGTCACAATAGTGGAGTTGAGTGGTTGGATAGATAAGATAAATTATTGAACCTTAGATGTTTACTCTCTATCCTTTTATAGAAAGAGTTGGCTGATCCCTGCATTAGACCATTCTTCCAACTCAAGGAACACACTGTCATACTTTTTTTTTGTTCTTTTGTTCTTAATCATTCAACTGCCCTGGACACCATGGTTTATAAGTCCATCATTTGGAAACTTTCTCTGAATTTATTGCTCTCCGTGGATTGCCTCCTATCCTCCCTAATACTTTTACTGTTCCTTTTTCTCTCTCCGTTTTTAAACAGCTTTATACTTTGTTTATATGCCCCTAAACACTGGTATAGCACATTAAGAATGTTCTTGTTAAGTAACTAACATAGATGCATAACTGTGTGCTACATACAAAGAAAGCTGAATAATAATAGGAAGTTTAACACTATTTTTGAAGCATGATAAAATATACATGCACATATACATGGAACTCCACACAGCACTTCTGCTGGGTCTGCTAAGTAGGTATTTATCAAACCCATTTTACAGATAAGAAGACTAACGTCAAGTACCATTATTCAAGATTGCACAGCTCATCATCACAGTTAGCAGCAACTCAGGGATTTGACACAAGTCTTTCATCTCCAGAGCCTGTGTATTTAACTTTCCTCTGGTACTATGCTTAGAGTGAGATTGATATTAGGAGAATTAGAAAATCTTATTGTTAAATATTTCCTCTTTCCTTTCAAAGGGGTTCAAAGGATTGATTTAAAAAGATGTGAAAAGGAAAGATGTATTCTTTACTTGATCAGCTTTCATTCTGCCATGACTTACTGAATTCAATAAGTGAAACCACTTCCTGAATGCCACCACTTACTGTATCCTTCCCATCCTCCCAGTGAAGCTACACACTGTGGAACAGACTATAGCCTCTTAGTTCTTTCCCCTAGGAGAAGAAAATATGACTGAGTATAGAGACTGATGCTCCAGATTACCTCGATTCATATCCCAGATCTAACACTTAACTAGCTTCATGTCCTTGGGCAAGTTATAAAACCTCTTTGAACGTCAATTTCCTTACTTTTAAAGTGGGGCTTATGAAAATAAGCACCTCATAGAGTTATTGTGTGTATTAAATACACCTGAATGTATTAAAGGTATACATGCAAAGCCCTTAGAATCCATCCTGGTATATAATGAGCCCTTAATGATACTAGTTAAATATTATGAGGGTGGTTGTGATAATGATGATTAAACTAAGAATGCTTATGAAGAATCACTATAGAATCTTATTAATTGTCCCCTCCCTGTTTAGTTTCTGAGGCTTCTTCAGCATAAAGAGGGCATAAGTAAACTGAGGTGGGGGGAATTTCTTCATTCTCTCAAATTACCCCTCTGCATTCTGTATCCAGGTCTCAATCTCCCAGCATGGAATGATTTAGTTTGCCATCTACCCGGGTAGACTATGTTGAGTAGAAAAGAAGTAGTGAATAAATATTAAGCACTTCTGACATCTTCGCTGGAGGAAATGCCTTGGCTTCTTGGATTGCTGCTGCTGCTAAGTCACTTCAGTCGTGTCTGACTCTGTGTGACCCCATAGACGGCAGCCCATCAGGCTCCGCCGTCCCTGGGATTCTCCAGGCAAGAATACTGGAGTGGGTTGCCATTTCCTTCTCCAGTGCATGAAAGGGAAAAGTGAAAGGGAAGTCACTCAGTCGTGTCCGACTCTTAGCGACCTCATGGACTGTAGCCTACCAGGCTCCTCCGTCCATGGGATTTTCCAGGCAAGAGTACTGGAGTGGGGTGCCACTGCCTTCTCTGCTTCTTGGATTAGGTATTCCTTATTGACTTCCTTTGCTCACTGAAAGGACTTCCCTGGTGGCTCAGATGGTAAAGAATCTGCCTGCAATGCAGGAGACAACCCCCAGTGGTTTGGGGGGAATAAACACAAACATGTTAATGTTTATGATATTGGCCAACTTATAAATCAGGAAACTATATTTTACTAATCTTAACTGGATTTCTGATGGTTTCTTCCCTACTTGTCCTAAAGCAGAGGTCAACAACCTCTAGCAAACAGGCTGAGTTCAATTCCCAGAAATTCCCTCTAGTCTACTTCTAATTCACCAAAAGACTACTGGAATAACAGTTTGAACATGTTGCATTTGCATGGTGCTTCACAGTTTATAACTTGGCTTTCATGTGAATTATGCTGTTAGGCCCTTACAGCATCCCAGAGTTATGGAAGCTCAGAATTCGAGGGAGCTGCCTGTCCAGGAAGCTGTGGGTGGGGCTCCCCTTGGATATCTGACTATTTTGTGCTCCAGGATTCTTACTTATGCTGTTTCTGCCTGGATTGTCCTTCTCCCTCCCCCTGCTTTCTGATCTGTAAAGGTTCTCTGTGGGTTCAACTCAGACATTATTTCAGTTAGGAAAACTTTCCTGACAGCCTCCAAATCCTGCCCTCTTAGCTCATCACCCCTTCTTTGTGCTTTAATTATGCCCCGAAGACACCTAGGGCTCAAGTCCCTCACCATACTTCCACACTAAATCACCATTATGTCTTCATACATTTTCCCAAATAGCTCCCACCCCGGGCCTTACTGTGAGCAACTGTTACACAGAGAACCTACTTATTTTTCGTTGATCTTTTCATTCCTAGCACATAACATAGCACCTGGTATACAGTAGGTGCTGAGTAAATGTGTAATGTTATGGAAAGAACCTGATTCCAAGTTCTGGGCTCTCCCCAGCACATTCATCCCCAAGGCAATATATAGGTGCCCCCTGCCTGCCTCAGGCATTTGTTGAACATCTACCATGTGCCAGACTGTAAAGTGAAACCAGCTGAAACAATTCCTGACTGATGGCAAAAGACAGTATCACTCACTTGGGGAGTCATAAATGAAACGGCTGAAGACTGCTTTCATGAAATGATATATCAAGTCCCAATTAAGTGCCCCGTATATTCAGTATACACATGGTAAGAGGATGCAGGCCGCTCAGTCAACCAAGGAGGCTTGTTGTGATGGGAGGTTTCCCACTGGGCGGCTCATAAATTGATGCAGAGGCCCTGGAGGTAAACAGCCAGAGGGAAGGTAAATCATGGGGGAATGGAATTCAGTTCGTCCCTTTGGATGGCAAGGGTAAGGAGGATTTTCAATTTCAGGGTGAATAATTGAATTTGATATTAGAATCGGGGTGCTTATACAAGTGAGCCTGGAGATAACCCTGGAGTCTCACCTGCTGAGCCCTCGTTGTGCTGTTCCTTTGGGATCAAGCGAGACTCCCAGTCCAGAATGACAAGCAGAGAGCTCTGTGGACTCCGTCACGGCACCAATCACTCAGCAGCCCACTGCTTTTCCCTTTCCGCCCACACCCACAAGGTGTCTACAGATGTCAAGGATTTTTGGTGTCACCATGCCTTCGCTAAAAATAAAATGTCTTCCACTTGGAATAAATTCTCCTTCCTTGCCCCTTTGCACCTCTCCAGCTAACCCCTGCCTGTTTCTCTCAGCTCACATCAAGTCTCTGCCCAGCCTCGCCCCAGCAAAGCTGGCAAGCTTTGATTTCTCTCTCCTTTTGTGCCTGCTTCCCTTTCAATCCTTCTCATCAGACTTCTCAGCCTCCATCTCCCATTCTACCATCTCTGATCTCTCAGGCCTTCTCAGAGCTTTGCTGGCTCTCTTTCTTCCCTTTTCCTGTTCCCCAGCTTCCCTTGTCTTTTTCCTGGGTCTCTGCCATGCTCATGTACTTATTACACCTGAGCCTCGGCTGTCTACCTGCCAGAGATCCAGCAAGTAACCAAGGTCCTGCCAGCTTCCCTAGGCAGTGCCCATGGAGCAGAATGGCAGAGTGAAGCTGGCATGGAATTTGAAGACAGAGCCATCTGGGCATTTGTTTAGGCTTTACCGCTTACTAGGTGTGTAACACAGGACTACTAAACTCTCCCAACCTCAGGAAACTCATATGGAAAATGGAAATAAGAGTATAAACACACACTTTGTAAGGTTGATGGTGGATTAAGTGGGACATAAGATACTTGAAACGTAAGGACCTGAAAAATGGTAGCTTGGATTGAGACTCTCCCATACTTTATTTTCCTTGCAGCTGTAACATATATCCGTGTTCCTAAAGTCACTCCTTTTAGCAAACTATACATTTTAAAATAACTGACACCCACATGGTTGTATTTTGGGCTTTCCTGGTGGCTCAGATGGTAAAGAATCTGCCTGCAATGTAGGAGACCTGGGTTCGATCCTTGAGTTAGGAAGATTCCCTGGAGGAAGGCATGGCAACCCACTCCAGTATTCTTGCCTGGAGAATCCCCATGGACAGAGGAACCTGGAGGGCTACTGTCCACGGGGTTGCAAAGAGTCAGACACGACTAAGTGACTAAGCATGCAGCAGAGTTGTATTTTATCCAAATAATGCCATGGTTCCCCTTGCACTGATCCAGAGTGGCTTAACAAGTACCTTCTTGAGATAATCCATTCTTAAGTTAGGAGCCACTCTCACCTCCATCTCAGGGTTCCTGCCATCCCCTGATCACATCGAGACTCGAGGGGAGCAGAGCAGTGGTGGAGCCCCAGTGAGGTCTGAGGACTCACCAGCAGCCTATTGTCTCTCCTTCTGGCATCTTCCCCCTCATTTTGATTGAATTAGTTGGTTTGATCTGCTGAACCTGGAGGGGTTCTGGTGTAGGTACTTGATTCCATCTTCGACTTGCAGAAGAACTGGAGGAGACTGGATCAGGGTTGAAACTCACAGCTACCTCTATGGAAAAAAAAGGTCGTCTACCCTTGCCCTCAAGAATGAATGAGTGTTTCTCCTGGTTATATAGTTTCTGTGCCTCAGAGGGGGCTGCGTTTCAGTGGTGGATAAGGTGACCCTTATGTATTGTTTATGCCAAGAAAGCACTTTGAGATGAAATGTGGTCCATTAATCTCAGATGTTGTGCGTGCCTCTCTGCCATCTGAGTTTGGAGGTTTTGTTTAATCTGCTGAGGGAGGTTTGTTTTGTTTTTATAATCTGTGATGAAATAAGAAGAATTCCACATTTACTGTGATTTATCTGTGGGAAGAAAAAAAGTGAAGCTGGAAATGTTTATCCTGAGGAGATTTGTGGAATGTTCTGTGTGATGAGGTTGTTGAGAACGAAATGGGCAGGAAAGATGAGGAAGCGATAAGTGCCCTTTTGAATTTGTGAATTGAATCAAGTTTCAATTATGACAATGGTTAAACACAGTGATCTTTTTTTTTCTGTATTTTCAGCAATAAAAGCAGCACAATTATTTCTTCTACAGTGTCCAGTGATCTCTAAAAATTTATCCATTTTCACTTAATGCCTCCAGAATGGGCAGGAAGAATTACACACAGCCTGCAATGTGCGCTGAGATGGGCAGCATCAGTGTGGCTACTGAGTGGGAGGGGCGGCATGGGGACCCTGCTGGGGAGGGGGCTGGCCCCACTGTGCACGAGGAATCAATAAGCCAACGCCGGATGCTGCTAGATAGTCATTTACCCTTGACAAAACAAGCAATGATAATTGGATGATAATGTGGTAATTTACCTTTATACATTTTACCCTTGTTGGATTTTTTAGAGGTTATTGTTGTATCTGATACATTTTGGGGTGGAATCCCAGCTTTTTCCTGTGAAGGGACCAAAACTGTCAGAAGTCTCTTCTTTTTGCTACCCCTTTCCTCAAATAACAGGACCTTAGGAATCATTCTATTTGTTTCTGAGAGGCCAGACAGGAGTTTTCCAGGTGCTTTTCTATTCTAGGGAGATCTGTGGGGCACTTAACCTACGTTAGACCTAAGAGGTCCAAGGTTCTTCAGAAGACAAAGAATTTCTAGATACTTTTCCTTGAGGATGTGTCAAGGGCAATGCAGACAAAAGCCTGATGTCTGCTTTAACAGCTTGATAAGTATCTCAGGATATTCTGCGGGAATCAGCCCTGCTTCTACAAAGTCCTGTATCCCCATTCAGCATTATATGGCTGAATATGTGTGTGCTACATGTGACAACGATGAAGACTTATCTTTGCCCTGAGGGCTGAACACTGTAACACCGCTCAAGCGATAGGCTTGATAGAAGTGACGATTTGGAGAGATGATCTGCTTAAAAAAAAAAAAAAAAGACACATTAGAAATGTATAAGAATTAATAAATGTGGCTCTCTGTTTATCTGAGTTTTCTAAGTTCCAAAGGCATTTCTATTTGTGGCGTCAGAATCCCTTGTAAAAGTGAAGTAAATCATTCCGGTATTGACCATTTTTTTCATGTTGTTCTATTGAGACATCTTCCCAACTGAGTTTCTTATTGAATTGTATTTCTATAAGGGTATTGTAGGTTAGCAGCACATTTTTATGGTACACAAAAGATGTGCCTTCTGAATTTCCAATGCCTTGCATATTGTTCCCCACAGAAGAAACATCTCAGAAATGCTAAATAAATCAAAACAGGAACATTTGGCTCTTGACTTGCTGCTCGTGCTTCTTTTTTTTCCCTCTCGGTTTACATTGGCTGGAATATCCATTATGATCCATCTTACCTATTTGATTAATTTGTAATAAATTCGGCCCTTTGGAAATCTCTTGCTGCGTTTCTAGCCGGGTTACTCTTGTAGAGGGTTTATTTAATATGTGTCTCTGTGTACCTATATGAATGAAAATTTAATATGGTTTAGAAGCCTTTAAAAACATACACGCACAGAGTGTTTGCTCTGAATTAAGTGCTCATATTTGACATAGCCTTGTGGTAAAAATCCATAAGTGAATGGGCAGACAAAATTATTTAGAGGAGAATTTCTCCAGAAATTTATGTGACATGTGATATCATTTCAGGGGGTGAAATATCATCATATTTCAGATGACCAGTAAATGTAATTATAAATGCTGGGTTGGAATCCCTATTTCCTGTCTTTAAGTTGTTGGTTTTTTTTTTCCTTCTTCCGATGGCTTATATTGTTTGAAGTGCCATAGCCACTTTGCAGGGTTCACCTTCAATTTGATGCAGTCATGTAGTTGCATCCCTGTGGGTGAGAAATGTTCCTCTCCAAATAACTATAGCAGCATGGCAGGAAGAGTTTGAGACAACCTTCTTCTCTGTATTATAGCAAGATAATAAAAACGCCTCTGCTCTTTACTATACCATGCACTGAGGAGGGCATAGCAAGTTCGTCTTCAGCTCTTGGAAATAAGATCAAGGTAGGAAGTGATATCCCCCAGCTTCCAGGCAAAGACATTTAGGCCCAGAAAAGCACATTTGAAAAAAATATATTAATTGTCTTTTGTAGCAAAACTGAAGCAAAATACAACCTTAGCCATTTGTTGTTGTTGCTCTTGTTGTTTTTAACTACACTGTGTATCCCATCCTGTCCCTTTGCTTACATTCATCACCACTGTGCATGTCAGGAAAGCCACAGAAAGTGATTTTTCTACATGTATGTGTTTTGTACTTGCTGAAATCAACAGTGAATGAATGGTGCTTGCCGAGTACAAGAATGAGAGAGAGAGTAATTGGTACATCCTCCTTTCTTATAGCTTATCTGAATGTTTTATATCCATATGTGATATGGAATTATCTAGCACTTGTGTTTACTAATTATGTCTGGTAAGTCTTCCTTAACTTTGCCTCCTTCTTAGAAGGTCTGTTATAGGCATGAACCATGTGGCAATTCAATTCCACCCATAGACTGAACCACACAACTCAGAATTATCAAGCAATAATATAACCAAAGACCCTGTGCTCAGAGTTATTTATAATCTAGTAGGAGAGATAAGACAGATACAAGTCAAGACCAACAAAGAAAAAGATGAATCCTGTGTTTTAGTGATTCAGAGGAGGAAGAAGATCCCTGTGCAAACTCAGAAATGCTTCATGAATGGATCTAGATGGTCTGGTATAATTAGGATAACCACAGCGGGAAAGGAAGAGAGAAAGAGAAAACAGCATGACTCAAAGTATAGGGACTAAACACCGTGGGGGTAGTTACAAAAAATAGAAAGTAATTTGACTTAGATCTGGTATTATATGGCTGTCAGGAAAGAGGCAATCTGGGACATTTTAAGAAGATCCTGGGCACAGAGAGACTAATGAATTAACCTTTCTACAGAGAAAGCAGATCAGTGCCTGCCATTGATCCATGATGGGTCTGCTGCATGGGCTGGGGCCACAACAGACCTACACTCTGAAGAAAGATAAAGAGATCATGGAGGACCTTGAATGCCAGGGTAACAAATGCTGTTATGTCCCCACAAAACAGATCCTAGTACTAGGCCCAAAATAGCCAACAGTGACTCTAACTGCCTTTAATCAAATATATCCTCTAATTCAGACAGAATGCTGGGAGCTTTATTTATGTTACCTTCTCATTTTTTTTTCCTTCTTACCAATTAGTTCTCAGGTTAAATTCCCCTTCTTCTGAAAGTCCTGATCTTTCCATACCGCTGAAGCTGCTACCCTCTCCAAGGAAGGCCCCCTTACTCTCTACAGTTGCACCCTATCCTTTTCCTCTATAGCAGTTAATATAAGTTTTAATTGTGTATGTGTTTGTTTGTAAATGGGTTTTTCTGTCTCCTCCTTCTGAAGTCCACGAGGGCAGGGACCAGACCTGTTTTGGTCACCTTCCTTCCCCAGGACCTATATCAAATCTCTCTATATAGGAGGGACTCAAACTTGGTTACATGTTAATAGTCATAACAGTTTAATAAAGTAGGTACCTGGATCTTCATTTAAAAAAGAAAAGAAAAGAAAAGAAAATGACATTCAAAGAATTCCTTGCCTCAGTTAGCCAGTAACTGGCAAAACCAGTCTGCATGACAGGTTTAAGCTCAGTCTGCATGACTCCAAGTTCATGGTTCTATCCTTGACATACCATGATTCCTCTTTTATTAATAGGAAGATAAAATCCATACAAGTTTTATATGAATGTCCTTAATTAGTATCATATACTGGGTGGCTTAAAAGACAGAAATGTATTGTCTCCATTATGGAGAGAGATTTTACCTTCTCTCCAGAGTCTAGAGATACAGAGATCTAGTTTTAGCAGTTTGAGATCAAGGCTTTGACAGGGTTTGGTTCCTCTCAAAGGGTGAGCAAGAGTCTGTTCAGTGCCTGTCTTAGCTTCTGGTGGTTTGCAGCAATCTTGGGCATCCCTTTGCTTCTAGATGCATCAGCACCATTTCTGCCACAGGTCCCATGACATTCCTCTTGTGTGTGTGTGTCTGTGTCCCAATTTTCCCTTTTCATGGGGACACCGGTCATATGGCTTAGCGTAATAGCTTCATCTTAACTTCATCATCTGCAACAACCCTATTTCCAGATAAGGTCATATTCCAAGGTGATAGTGGTTAGGAGTTAAATATATGAATTTTGGGGGTTAGAGTTCTACCCATAATGCTTTCTTTTTATCTAACCGCTGAATACTCTGTAAAAGGTATTTATAATTGTTTTTGCATTAAATATACTACTGTTCATAATGTAGGGAAAAAGTTCTGAGAAGAAGGGTTCAATATCCTAGTTTTGTCTTTACATTAAAGTTCAAGTCAGTCAGCTTTTATAAAAATTATGAGAAACACAAAGATTATGTGATCAGGAGTCCAGAACGTGGATGTTTTATAATTTTGCAAGTTAGCTTGGAAGCAGTTATATAACTAAGGAGGAATACTTGGAATCATTGTGCCATATCATAATTGCTACACTACATTTATATCTTGAAATCTTTACTTTACATAAAAGAGTAGTTCTTAGTAAGCATTAGGAATTCTCAGTAATAATACCCCTGCAATCAGAAGGTTGAAGTTTAGTTTGTATCAATTTAGTTCCTATCTCCTATAGAGCTAAACTCTATAGAGAAGGTACAATCTGAGATTCATTTTTATCTGTGAATTGTGTTGTGTATGAGTTTTTTAGTCATTCAAAGAATTTATCCTGTCACATTCATGACCTTCTGAAGTCTAGGGACAGGCAGCTGTCCATCTTCATCCAGAAAGGAGGAGCTTCAGGTATTCATAGAGCATTATAAGGGCTTTCCTGGTGGCTCAGATGGTAAAGAATCTGCCTGCAATGCAGGAGACCCTGGTTTGATCCCTGGGTCCGGAAGATCCCCTGAAGAAGGGAATGGCTACCCACTCCAGTATTCTTGCCTGGAGAATTCCATAGACAGAGGAACCTGGTGGGCTACAGTCCATGGGGTTGCAGAAAATCAGACATGACAGCAATTAACACAACAAATGGGCATATAAAGCCCACTAATTGAGGGAGGTTGTTTCTAAAAAATCTCTAACCAAATTAGAACCACTAACACATAAACATGCCTAGGTTTTTAATGTAATCTTGAAGTTAGTGGTAAGATTCAGAAGCCTAGAATCATCTCCTGTGTGTTTTTTTTAAGCTACCAGACTAATAGTGAGAGGGAGAAATGAGAGATAACAAAAGAGGAAATGGGAAAACAAACCATGACAAAAAGAAATGAGAAGAGACAAAGACGAAATGGGGAGACAGGCAGCTTGGGGAAAATAAAGGGAGAAACACAAGGTGAAAAGTAAAAATAGAAAAATACCTGAAAAGATTTAAAAGGATTAAAATAATTGTTGATGAGTGATAAGCACAGTTTGACGTAATTTTCCATGTTGTTACCCTACCAACAGTTCAGCTTTAGAATTCAACTGGGATGCATGTTGCCTTACTCATGTAGTAGATAGAAGTGATTTTCTTTCATCTGTACTTTAGCTGAAGTTGAAGGTACTGATGATCTTGGCCAGGAATTATCAGTAGATAAAACTTGCAATATACCAAAGTTATTTGTATAGCTAAAAAGAAAACCCTATGAAATTTTCCTTTTTCCCTTTTCCTATAAAATATCTTTTATGTCACAGACTCTGCAACTTTTTTTTAAGGAAAAACCAACTCATTGGACAGATTTCTTGAAAGTAATTGAAATAAATTTTGGCTGTAACTACAGTATGGGGCTTCCCTGGTAGCTCACCCATTCCAGTATTCTTGCCTGGAGAATTCCATAGACAGAGGAGCCTGGAGGGCTACAGTCCATGGGGTCACAAAGAACCATATAGGACTTAGTGACTAAACAACAGCAGCCGTTATAACCATAACTCTTGTAGCAGTAACTCTTGTAAGAGACGTTTTAGCATACGTCTTGAGTTCTTCCAAGCCGATCCCATGAAGTACTGAAAGAAACCACTGGTGAATTAAAATCTTGTTAGTCATGGGGAGGGAATTAGTGAATAAGGTTCTCCTGGGGTTCAGTATATGGAGAGGTGGCAATGAGATCAGGAGAAAAAAATCAAACTAGTGGTTACTCAGTATATACTAAGGCATCTTGCAAAGGCAATGCAAGTAAAGCTTCATTTTAGAGACTCAGTAATTTAGTACCTCTCACCCAAGGGATCCAGGTAAGAATTTAGTTTTGGCAGAGCAAGGTGAATTGTTTGGAATGAAGAGAAGTAACGGAGGTGGTACATCGTTAAGGCCAGGCAGTGGTAGTCTCATTGGGTTCCTCAGTCCTTTAGTCCACTTTATGCCCACAGGGCTACTCATTTGAGACTCACTAATGTTCGTTCACTTTTGTTATGAAAGCAGCATCCTTCCAGATATTCCACTCAGCCGGTGAGTGTTGAGCACCTACTCTATATAGTAAGGACTGCAGAAGGACAAACAGATCCTCTAGTTGACCTTAGGAAACTGACAGAACCCCCATTCCTTAAATTCCCATGCTCAGTGGAGCAGCACCTTTTTAGTTATATGTAGAAATACAGGTGAGGCTCCTTAACCACCTCGGTGGGCTGCCAGCTGCTAGCCAGCGTTCCCTCTTCCCCATTCATGACTTTCCTCTTCTTTACCCACCCCTCTTCTTTCCTCGTAACCAAGGTATATAAAAGAAGGCATGAGTCACTGTTAGGGGTTGTATCCCCTGCGTGGGCAGAGTGTGAAAATGACCCTTTCAAGCCCTGACCTGAAACCTGCAACCACATACCTGCGCCATCAGTCAGAGCCTGGACCCACAGCAGGGCTTCTTATCATAGAAGAGACTGCTGCCTCGTGCGGCTGTGGGATTTGCATGTGGATGCCCCACCTCCAACAGGTCCCTGTAATTAAATAAGTCTAGATGTTCTCTTTGTCTCAGAAGAGTGGTTATTTTACTCAGCATGATTGATTTCCTCTGGAAAAAGTGCCATTTCTTTCTGCCTGTGAGTTGATGTGCACATGCACAGCACACACTCACTATTGGTCACTGGAAACCAAGACAATTTGAATAAATGTGTTGAGATAACAGACGCATGGTCACTTCTCGTGTGAAAAATCAGCATTTATATATGAAATAGAGAGAATGGATCCACAGAATTCTGTCTTCCTATACATTTTTAACTGGTTTCCAAGAAACAGGTAGAGAGGACCAAGGAGAACTTGTTTTTGGGATGTGGGACTGTATTTCCTAGCTTGACAAGTATTTGGTGGTTCCTTTTAAATACTGCTGGGTTCTAAGGAATGTAGATTTAGAATTGATGCTTTTGAACTGTGGTGTTGGAGAAGACTCTTGAGAGTCCCTTGGACTTCAAGGAGATCAAACCAGTCAATCCTAAAGGAAATCAGTCCTGAATATTCATTGGAAGGACTGATGCTGAAGCTGAAACTCCAATACTTTGGCCACCTGATGCAAAGAACTCATTGGAAAATACCCTGATGCTGGGAAAGATTGAAGGCGGGAGGAGAAGGGGACGACAGAGGATGAGATGGTTGGATGGCATCACTGACTCAATGGACAGGTGTTCGAGTAAACTACGGGAGTTGGTGAAGGACAGACAAGCCTGGCGTGCTGCAGTCCATGGGGTTGCAAAGAGTCAGACATGACTGAGAAACTGAGCTGAATTGAAGAGACTTGCAGATGCTGGGTCCTGATCTACCTGCAAGAAGGTGGCAAAAAAAAATTGGGGGCTATACAGAAACCACAAGGAATCTAGGAAAACTGCATCTTTCCTAAATATTAGGAAAGCCAACTTCCTGGCCCTAAAATCTGTCCAAGCTTTTCATTAGTAAACAGTTTCTTTTCTTTTTTTTTTTTTTTATCCCCAAGTGTTGTCTTCAGTAGGATTTTTTCCCTTCAAGGAAATTTGAAAAGCCTGATGCTATGCTCTGGGAATAAGAAGAACAAGACACTACCCCTGCCTTAAGAGCACAGACAGTCTTATGGGAAATATAGGAACATTAATAAATAATTATGCAGAGGTTGACAAATGCAGCAATAGAGTGTGACCAGTGGGAACATAACAGAGGGGAGCGGGGTGGAAGACCTAATGTGTCTGCAAGTTTGGAGGATGCCGAGTGGACAAAGCTCCTTGTTCTGAGGAAGCCCTCTGCGAAATGTCATGCCTCTCTTGGCAGTATGCATCTGACCCTGGCCTCTTCCTAGTGGCTACTGGACCAGGCTGTGGGAAAGTTACATTTACTCAGTGGACCAGCAATGGAGGTAGTAGGTGACAACAGCTATGTGTCTTGATAGCAGTTTAATGAACAACTACCATAGAGCCCATGTAGTGATCGATGTCATTGGAAAACCAGTTCAGATTCTAAACTTCTGATACAGCAACAGCTGATAATTATTGAGGGCCATGTGCCTTACTGAATAGTGGCCACAAGTCACATCACTGATTTGTCACAACAGCATTGTAGGGATACCAAAGAATCTGAAGGTCAGAGTCAGTAAATTTTTCTTTGAGTTTTTCCAAGTCAGAGAGCTGAGAGGAGGCAGCCTGCATTCAAACCCAGAACTGCCTGACTTTAGGTTTCTCATTCTATCTGTTTCCTCACACCTCCACCTGGAACAACACAGCTACACAGGGTAAATTATGAATACTTCAGTATATAAGTTAGATTTTTTTTGGAATAGTGGATGACTCTGAAGGTCCTTCAGTGGCCATGGTCCTCCCCATTTGCTCCAGCCACTATGGTGTCATGACAATCATCTGCTCGTGTTAAGAAAATTGTACTGTTCTCATGGTAGCTTAATTTACTGAAGGTGCTTTGAGTGTCTTAACATTTTCCCCAACTTCCTTTATCTTCCCCAAGGAAGGAAGAAGGCCAAAGATGTCTTCAGAGTGCTAAAACTAGCCTATATTTATTGAGAACATGCCTCAGGGGTATTTTAGACAAAATAAGCTCATATTAGTGGATTTTTCATGAGCGAAATCTGGGTTAAGAAGATTTGCGGGCTAGTCTGTATAGACTGATATTAACTTTTCCATTAAGTAGAGCAGACTGAATTACTATTTGAGAATTTGATGATGGATGGAGAAGCATTGCAAAGGTGACACTGTCCTCTGTTTGTAGTGATGGCATTATCAATCGCTTTACATCTGTGATGTGAAAGTCATGGGCATCCTAAATGGGAGAAAGGTGTGTGTGTGTGTGTGTGTGTGTGTGTGTGTGTGTGTGTGTGTGTGTTTCTTCGAAGCTGTAATTCAAAATTGAATTCTAAGCTAAGACCAGGGACCACAGTGAACACCCTGGGAAGATTAGTCTAGAACAGAAAACAAAGACCTTGTCAGCTCTGTGAAGTTTTAGCTTCTGAACAAGAGACAGAGAACACAGTCGTTACATTGGGGTGTAAAATATTATTCCATTGTCTTAGGAATCACCAAGTGGCAGCATGTTCTATTAACATATTTTACTAATGTGAAAGTTGCGACTAAAAGTTCAAAAACTATGTGTTGAAGAACAGATTATAGGGATGCGCTGGGCATCTGTCCCATTCTGTGAACAGGCCTTGGAACAGATGTCTCGAATTTCTTCAAATCCAGAACATGCTGTCCAATTTTTTTTTTTTTAGTGGTAAACATACTTTCTTTTTCCTTTTTGTCACCGCTCACCAAAGTATTATATTTAATGCATAAAATATGTAAATTCTTAAAGCATCATTTTGCTCTTTAGTGAGTTTAGATATTACAAAACGGTTTAATTATAAAAACAGACAGACCTAGTCCTGGGACCTGTGCAGCTAGAAATAAATGTGCAATCAAAACTGCAATTACCTGCAGAATTTAGTGTAAACAGATCAGCAATCACATAACAAACACAGGCTAGTTTGCATTCTGATATGAATACAGTTAGATCCAAAGCAATTTTCCTTTATTTATCTTAGCTGCTCAGCATAAATAAAGCAAGGGCATTGAAGCAATTAGCATAATTAGAGTATCGTGGTCAGGCCCTGTGTGATTTCAAGAGACGTTTCACTTTAGAATTCTTTTTCCCATACAAGAGTTTCCCTGAGCCACTAAAATATCGCTTTGGGCATTTTTGTATTTCAAATTTGCAAGTTGTCAGTTTGAAAAACCCTTGACACATGGATGTGAAAGCATCTCACAGACAGCCACAGAAGGTATACCCTCAGCTTTTCATTACTAAGAAGCTGGGGAATTTCCTTTTTCAGCTCTTTCTCCTACTTGACGTTTAACCCTAGAAATGTCAGTCTTAATTATTTCCATTGCCTTCAGATTGGGTCCAAGGGTTAAAGACAACTTGTTCCAAAAAAAATAGAGAATGGTAGCATGGAGGAAGAAGAGGGTGTATCATGTTAGTAACTGAGCTGTTGCTAAAAGAGCAGAGACTCTGTAACCAGCTAGCTTCTGGTGATCTGTCATTTAGCAGCTCCAAATAAGGTGGCGGTCAGGGTGGGGTGAAGGACTGCCTGTGGTTTCTTGCAGGATGCTTGAAAAGCATAGGGAGTACTCTCTGCATAGAAGAATGGTAGCTCTAACCAGTAGATGATCATGAAACTGGTTCAGTAAACACACAAACAGAAGAGGGTGTTTTCTGCTTTTTTATTTTTTATTATTCTTTCATACATGTAAAGGCACTTGAGAAAGAGTACCTTTTATTAATAGTCGGAAGGAAGAAGGGGCTGGCCTTGGACCATTCTGTATGTAAGAGAACTCATTCCATTCCGTTGAAGGATGTTTGAATCTTAAAATAGGTTATACTTTCATTTTTTTTAATTAAAAAAATAACATATAGTAAAACAATCTTTTTGTGTGCATTTCCATGAGTTTTAACACGTTGAAATTTATGGAACTATCACCACAAAAAATGCCCTCACACCCTCCCTGTTTATCAGACTCTTCCTTTACTCCAAACTCTGGCAGTCACTGGTTTGTTCTCCTTCACTGTATTTCTATCTTCATGACACTGACATATAAATGGAATCATACAGTCTGTAACCTTTTGAGACTGCTTTCTTTCACATAGCATAATGCACTTGATATTTATATCAGCAAGTCATTCTTTGTATTGTTAAGTAGATTCCATTGTATAGTTGTACCACAGTTTATACATTGTCCCACTGAAGGGCATTTGGGTCGATCCCATTTTTTGGCATTGATGAATAGAGTTGTTATAAACATGCAGGCGCAGGGTTTTGTTTGAACATATATTGTCATTTTTCTAGGGTAAATATGTAGGAGTAGGATTTCACAGTCATATGGTAAGCATGTATTTAACTTTTAAGAAATAACCGAACTGTTTCCCAGAATGGCAGTAGCATTTTGGATTTCTGCCAACAGTGTGTGTAGCTCAATATCTTTGTCAGCACTTGGGATTGTCAGTAATTTTTTTTTTTTAATTTTAGTTACTTTTAATAGGTATGTAGTGGTATCTCATGGTTTTAATTTGCATTTTGCTGATGGCTAGTGACCTTTGGCTGTGTTTATAAGTGAAGTATTGGCTACTCTGGTCTCTCGCCTGTTTTAACTGAGCCATTTGTTGTGTTCTCTGTCTTAATTTATCTTTGCAAGTGTTAGAAAAATCTCACTTGTGTATCCAGTTCTCAACTTTTGTTCAGGCAGGGTCATTCGGAGTCTCAGGTATAGCCAATACACATCATGACTAAAATTCAATTCAGATCAAAATTCCAGGCTAAAAGGACTAATAAAAAAGAAATCACTGTAGAATAAGTCAACTCCATTATTGAATTTCCAATCTTTTTATCTTTTAAAAAGTTTATTTCATCTTTCGAGAAAACCTCTGACCCAGTCTCAATTCCTTTTTCCTTTGGTCTCTCTCTCTCACCTCTGTTCCAGCCATAGTCAACTTTCTATTAACTGCAGGTTGAATGCTCTCTGCCTTCCAGGAAAATGTACAACCTCTTCCAGGTTCTCCCAGAGCTGCTGTGACATGAGTTTGAGGAAGGAAGCCTCAGTGAATAGGAGACAAAGCAAATTCTTGGGATGGGGCAGGTTGCGCTGGGAGACTGATCTACGTCATTTCATTTAACCCTGTGAGGACAGGTGTTGGCTCTATTCCATAAATAAAAGACCCAGTTCAGAGGGAAAAAAGGACTTGCCCAAGTTTATAGGGTTCATAAGTGGCTGAACCCAGGACTTGAACTCAGGACTCTCCAGTTCTGAAGGTTATCTGTTTCTGTGCAACTTCGTAGTAATGAGAAATCGAAAGTAAATAAAGTAATTGCATAGATCCTGTTAGTCCCTACTACCGTCAGCCCTGGGAATAATATACAGAAGTGGTATTATTCTGTTTCTACTCTTTGAAAACTTCTTTTGCTGTAGTGTAGCAAGCCTTTTGTTCCTAAAAACAGTCATAAACTAAGATTTACTCATTCTGTCTCAAGAAAAGAAGTAGCCTTCCCCTGTCTAAGTGTCTTCCCAAATTTTGTTGGTCCATAGTCCTTGAAACCCATGCTTACATTTTAAAACAGACTTTAAAAATAATACCGAGTTATTTAAAATATCAGATTGTACAACGGGTATGTTTTCTTGCAAAACTTCAGAAATGCATTAAACAGTGTTTCTTAATTCTTTAATTCAAGAGTTAAAGAACTAAATATAATAAATACAACTGTAAACGTAAGAATGAATAGAAGAAAACATTTTTTATTTTCTCATGGTGGAGAAGGGCTTCCTAAGGAAAGAAACCCAGGAATCATACAAGACTGCAGAGGGGATTACTCTAAAAATGTGAATTATATGATGAAGGATAGCACAAATAAAGTTAACAGACAAATTAGAGGTTCATAGAAAATATTTCAACACATAAAAACAAAGCATCACTATCCAAACTATATAAAGAGGCTCAATAGTTCATGGAGAAGATCAGCGTTCCGTTAGAACATAGTCGAAGGATATGAATGAGAATGCCACCAAATATACATAGATGACCAGTTGGTACAGAAAAGCACTTAAAGTTTTTGCTTTTGAGATTGTCTAAGACTGATAATATCAAATGTTGGTGGAAATGTGGGGAAAGTGACACTCTCTTTTACTGTTGATGAGACTGCATAATTCTAATACCTCCTTGTAAACAATTTGGCAAAAAAAAAAAGGCAATTTGGCAGCTTCTGTTAGAATTAATCAAAAAATCTCATTTTAAAAATATTAAATTATAGAAATCTTAAAGAAAATCCATTGCAGTATTGCATATAATTGTTCCATACTCTTTTGAACAGGGGAATGGTTAGATGTATTATAGTACATTATACTATGTACTGACATGAAATGTTGGCCAAGACATATTGTTAGAATCAAACTCAAATTACAGAATTTTATTCTGTACATTGATACATACATATATGCACATACATATATGCTATATGTATGTGTGTACACATATATGAACATAATATGTGTGTATACATGTGTGTGCTGCTGCTGCTGCTAAGTTGCTTCAGTCGTGTCCAACTCTGTGAGACCCCATAGATGGCAGCCCACCAGGCTTCCCCGTCCCTGGGATTCTCCAGGCAAGAATACTGGAGTGGGTTGCCATTTCCTTCTCCAATGCATGAAAGTAAAAGTGAAAGTGAAGTCGCTCAGTCTTAGCAACCCCATGGACTGCAGCCCACCAAGCTCCTCCGTCCATGGGATTTTCCAGGCGAGAGTACTGGAGTGGGTTGCCATTGCCTTCTCCAATACATGTGTGTATATGTATATATAAGTGTATATGTATATTTCAGATCCTACCATCTCAATTAGATTAAAATTCAATACGAGAATTAAAATATTGGTTCCCATTCTTCTCATGTTATTCTGTTTTCACCTTCAGTGGGACTTCATGTGGAACTTTTTAAACCACTAGGTATCTATGAATTAAGAGACAAGCTCTTTGTTCTTAAGTAAATTTTGCATGGTATTCTGCCCCATATAATAATGCATATTATTCTTTTAAACAGCTATACTCTTTACCTTAATGTTACCAAATCTCTTCAGTCAGCTAGATACCATGACGAGAACATTTGTTTATTTCATTACATTCACTGTCATAATCAAATATAAAATCTGCAGGGAGAAGTAATGGCCTGCCTGTTAACTATTATTGACCAGTATAACGAAATGAATAAGAACACTTGCAGATTTCTGCTGTGTGTGATACTTACTGTTTCACAAAGCAATAGAAAATATTCCTTATATCAGTACTTTTTCTGTATTCAAACTATGGCCTGCTGGAATCATCAGCCAAGGTGACCCCTTGAGAAACAGTTAAAAACTAACTCCAGAATGGGCCCAATTTGAGTACTGTCCTGAAACCCATCTTGAAAATGCTGAACAGTGTATTTCTCTGTATTGGGAGTCAGAGTTCTATGGCCAGTCTGTTTAATAACACGGTCACTAGGAGCTGGTATTGTAGAAATATGTAGAGAAGTCAGGAGTGTGACTGGAATACAGTTTTGAGTGGACAAGTATTTCCAAACCATGGTTTTACCTATCAGTTTTCAGGTAAGAATTCCACAAGGGAAAATAATGGAGAAAGTGTCTGCTGCCTCTTGAATATGTAGAGTTCTTTTTGGAACCCTCCATGTGGTGATTTAATTTCTTTATACTAAGAATCTAGTACTTTTTTCTTTCTCTCTGAAAATAAACAAGTAAGTCAAAAGTGGCCAGAATTTCCACCATGACTACGGAGTGTGCACTGTCTAAGGATTTTGTGGGTGCTTGGCTGTAAACTCCAGAGCACGCTCTGAGCAGGGACTCCCATGGGCACAGCAGGCAGAGGAACCTTGCCATGCCACTGCGTTTGGGTGGAGCCACCTCAGCTCTGAGAAAGTCCTCTTTCCAGGACAGGTACTGTGGCTTTTCCGGAGCCATGAGACAGAATGCTTGTCATAAGATGAGCACATTAGCAAGGAGTAGCAGCAATAGCATGTAATATTCTTCTCAGAAGATTCAATGAAAGATTTTGAAAAGAACTAAAAATCAGAGTAAAACATTATTCCATATGCTTTGTCATTATGAAAAGATACCATCTAAGTCTTTTTGGTATAGTGAGCAAAGCCAAGTGAAATATTTACTCAAATTCTATAATGGGAACTATGTATATGAGATGATAGATATATACATACATACATGTATAATCTAAATATCTATAGATTTTATATGTATATATATATATGTACAGTCACACACACATACACAGACAGACAGAAATTAAAATTAGCACTTACTTACTGAAAAAAAATCTGGATAAAAACCTCTTCATGATTTTGAAATCTCTCTTTTCACTTTCATTCTAGTGCAGCATCCTTTGACATATGCCTTTCTAGATGGGCTCAAAGTTTATTTGGCTAAAGATTAATATGAAGTTTAGTGTTATAAGAGGCAGTAAAAGGAACAGTTGAGTGAGACTGCTACTAGGTGAGACACAGAGCAGATACAAGGCCAGCAAACCTTTTGGTTGAATAACTTCCATATCAGTCTACAGAGCCGAGTAACTAGAAAGGTGTCTTATAAAAATGTACATGTAGAGACTTTAAATTTCATGAGGAAAAACAGGTTATTTCTGTCTGGTTCATACAATCTTTGGTCCCTCACACCTAGGTCAGTTAAGCAACATAGTAGTTGTTTAATAAATATTTAATAAATTAATCAATTAATTAACATGTCTATATAAACTAATAAAATTTATCTCTGGATTACAGGTGATTTGTAGTCCCTAATTTTGCTTATTTGCACACTAATTTTTCTATAATGAAGATGAATTACTGTTAACGTTGAAAGAAGATTGCATTTTGCCATTATTCAAAGGTCCCTGGAACACACTTAAATTTTTCCACTTACGATTAAATTTCTCCACTATTAATTAAAACAAAATTCTGTCTTTCATTCACAAAAATCTGCTTCTTCGGGGCATATGTATGTGTTAGTTGCTTAGTTGTGTCTGATTCTTTGTGACCACCCCATGGACCTTAGCCTGCCAGGTTCCCCTGTCCATGGGATTTTCCAGGCAAGAATACTGGAGGGGGTTGCTACTTCCTTCTCCAGAGGATCTTCCCAACCCAGGGATCAAACCCAGGTCTCCTGCACTGCAGGCAGATTCTTTACCATCTGAGCTACCAGGGAAGCCCTATAGCTTGGGGCTGTTTTCCTATCAGAGTTAATAAGTCTGGGGATCCACCCATGCTTCCCTGCCCTGTCCTCCCCCTGTGACTGAGAATATGTGTTCATAGGCCAATGGTCAGGGTTAGGGACACAGAACACTCTTCTTGGCTGCAGAACACAGTGAAAGTGCTCATCTGAGGCCTCAGACTCCTGACCTTGGCCCTGTTACACAGCTTCTTTGAAGCAGCTGAGCTAGGCCCCAGTCATGCTAATGAGCTCGTCATTAGACCTGAGATGAGCAGGACTGTGACCTGATCCTGTTTGTGCTTCATGGCAGTTGTGGAACATTAAGATCCACTGAGAGAGATTTGGTTCATAAACATGTAAAGTGAGGGTCACGATGTACCTCTATTGAGGCCATAATAATATTAAATGCCTATTTGTAATTTTAAAAAAAGATCTCCATTGATAGGCTCAACACTGCTACAAATATTATTTATTAAAAATTTTGTTTAAAATATTATTAAAATATCTCTTTTATATATGGAATATGGTAATAATCATTAAGAGTAGAGGAATGGAGCCATAATTTAGGAGAGCATAGAGTGTTAGACTGTATTTTTCCCAATGAAATGCAGAGATACAGAAATATTATCATGATTTGTGTTATAACACTGGAGTCAGAACTAATACCGAGGACTGTTTTCTCACCTTGATGCATGGGCTTTAGCTATGCACTTCCCATCAGCACTAATGGAAGATTCAAGGCTAAGCGCCAAGGATAAAACTGAGACTATAATGCAAGCTTTGGATGCTGTCTGTTTGGAAACTGGTTCTCATTGTTATTTTATGTGCTGTGTTTTGCTTTGAGGGCTCCTGCTGTTACACTTTTAAAATTCTACTTTCAGATATGGTAAAAAGATAAGATTTCAGAGTAAATAAAAGATGAAACCTAATTTTTTCTATTATTTCCAATAGAATGAAATAGTGATTTCAAATCCTACCTGAAAGATGGACCCAAAAGTTCGGCTAAAAGATATTGCATATGTGTTGCTCACACAGTATCTAGAAAATTCAGTTATCCATCTATCTGAAAAAGAAATTGGTGGACATTTGCCCGACTGTCTATCCAATTACCAGCCTATTTTTTTCCTGAGCTGTTTTAATACATCAACGGTATTGCTGTATTATGAAAAACAATGAAAGCCCTAGAACTATTTCACATGGTCATAATGAGCATGAATTGGAAATTAATATATATGATAGAAACAGTGAGTAAATATGATGGTGTGTATCTTCTCCCTCCACATATACAGTGTTTCCATACCCCAGAAGAAAACTTTAATCTTCTGTGGCTAAAATAAATGAAGTTTATTTCTTCTGGTTGCTCAAGATCAATACATGAGTAGATTTTGTCTGCTTTAATACTTCTGTTCTTTGTTTAATCATTTGTGTGTTTAACTGATGGCAGCTGCCCTAATTTAGGGCACATTAGAATGTGCCAGCCACTTCACTTTTGAGGATAAAAATTAAACAAATCAGTGTTTCACTTTGACATGCTCAAATAGACAAAAGTTCCTAGGGTGTATTACTATTAATAGTAAGGTGGTGAATAGAGATTTTAACACAGGCATAAACATTCAATAGGCCAATTGAGAGGATGACTAGTTCATAGATGAATGGGCGTTAATTGGAATCTCAGTTTCCCTATATGTGAACCGAAGCCTCTTTGAATATTAAATCTGTATGCTGGTAAGGTCATCAGTCTTACTTTAAAGTCTCACTTTGGGGGAGAGCATCATGGGTGATGATGAAGAGGCTAAATGAGCAATGCAATTGAGAGAGGGAAGCATAAAGGAACACCCAACTTTGATCCCATCTATGAGTGGATACTTCTCGGTCAGATGGAGTAATTCATGGAGTCACTAACTCCTTAGTCAATTATACCCACTCCCAGAAGTCCCCTGTGAAGACACTGCTGTCCAGAGAGAAGGAACCCACTTGATATTGGACAGTGACCTCAAGAGTGAATCAAGACGCCCGTGCCAAGCAGAGCACTCACAGGTGGGAACACTAGGTGTGCAAAGGCTGTAGCCACAGAGCACAGTGCTGAAGCTCCACGTTAGCAGTGGGAGTCTTGAGCTGGCCAGTTAGCCTCAGCCAGGTGTTTAGTAAAGCTTTCAGCTTCCCTCAGTTCAGTTCAGTTCAGTCGCTCAGTCGTGTCTGATTCTTTGCGACCCCATGGACTTCAGCACGCCAGGCCTTCCTGTCCATCACTGACTCCCCGAGTTTGCTCAAACTCATGTCCATTGAGTCGGTGATGCCATCCAGCCATCTCATCCTCTGTCATCCCCTTCTCCTCCTGCCTTCAATCTTTCCCAGCATCAGGGTCTTTTCAAACGAGGCAGCTCTACACATCAGGTGGCCAAAGTATTGGAGTTTCAGCTTCAACATCAGTCCTTCCATGAACACCCAGGACTGATCTCCTTGAGGATGGACTGGTTGGATCTCCTTGCAGTCCAAGGGACTCTCAAGAGGCTTCTCCAACACCACAGTTCAAAAGCATCAGTTCTTCGGCACTCAGCTTTCTTTATAGTCCAACTCTCACATCCATACATGACCACTGGAAAAACCATAGCCTTGACTAGACGGCCCTTTGTTGGCAAAGTCATGTCTCTGCTTTTTAATATGCTATCTAGGTTGGTCATAACTTTGCTTCCAAGGAGTAAACGTCTTTTAATTTCATGGCTGCAGTCACCATCTGCAGTGATTTTGGAGCCCAAAAAAACAAAGTCTGTCACTGTTTCCACTCTTCCCCATCTATTTGCCTTGAAGTGATGGGACTGGATGCCATGATCTTAGTTTTCTGAATGTTGAGCTTTAAGACAGCTTTGTCACTCTCCTCTTTCACTTTCATCAAGAGGCTGTTCTTTACTTTCTGCCATTAAGGGTGGTGTCATCTGCATATCTGAGGTTATTGATATTTCTCCTGGCAATCTTAATTCCAGCTTGTGCTTCATCCAGCCCAGTGTTTCTCATGATGTACTCTGCATATAAGTTAAATGAGCAGGGTGACAATACACAGCCTTGACGTACTCCTTTTCCTATTTGGAACCAGTCTGTTGTTCCATGTCCAGTTCTAACTGTTGCTTCCTGACCTACATACAGATTTCTCAAGAGACAGGTCAAGTGGTCTGATATTCCTGTGACCTTCCCTGGGTCATGACAAACTTCAGGTTGTGATGACATGGGCCATAAGCCTGTCAGACCAGTTTTTATTTAAACACCAGGAAATGAATGAAAGTGAAAGTCTCTCAGTCGTGTCTGACTCTGCGACCTCATAGACTATACAGTCCATGAAATTCTCCAGGCCAGAGTACTGGAATGGGTAGCCTTTCCTTCTCCAGGGAATCTTCCCAACTCAGGGATCGAACCCAGGTCTCCCACATTGCAGGTGGATTCTTTACCAGCTAAGCCACAAGGGAAGCCCAAGAATACTGGAGTGGGTAGCCTATCCCTTCTCCAGGGGATCTTCCCGACCCAGGAATTGAAGCAGGGTCTCTTGCATCACAGGCGTATTCTTAACCAACTGAGCTATGAGGGAAGGAAATGAACGGATGGGTCTTTTTTTGTGTCAATTTGAACAACCAAAAATACTCCTGTATTTAGGTAGTGTCGTCGGTGCTAACTGGTCATCTGTATCCTACCCAGTGCTTCCTACGGTCCCTAGATATTAGGCCCAAGAAAGAGTGACAGCCCCAGGATCCAGAAGGACCAGCTAGTTAAAATCCACAAACGCAGAATAATACCAGCAAATGTTAATATAATAATATTAGCATTTAAAAAAAAAAAAAAAGGATCTTGAGAATCTCACTTTGCTCGGAGGAATATGGCTGGAGTCAGTCCTCCTTGTCCCTGCTCAGTTGTGTTGTTAGCCTGTGCACGCTTGCCTACTAAGTCACTTCAGTCGTGTCTGACTCTGTGTGACCCCATGGACTGCAGCCAGCCAGGTGTCTCTGTCCATGGGATTCTCCGGGCAAGAATACTGGAGTGGGTTGCCATGGCCTCCTTCAGGAAGGCCCAAACCAAAACCTAATATAAAGCCCCAACATTCCTGCACTCAGCATTTTACAAATCTCTTTGGAACGGAGGAGTAAATAATTCCTTAAACAGTTTGGCTTTTCCAGTCTTCTGTCTTGGACAGCTGTCAACAGGAACCCCCCAGTCATCTAGTATTAAAATCTCCTGACACAGAGGGACCTGTCACCTAAGCCCTTGACATAGGACCGATGAGAATTATTTTTACTTCTATTCTTAGCAAGCACTGGCAACTATCTGGAAAAGATGGGGACACCTAGGAGAATGGAACCCTATTACTCCTAAATACAGCCTCTGGTTATTTACTTGATAAAATTCTTTTCTTGAGGAACGTCAGTTGCAAAACATTCCCTTATAATGCATTCTTAAGATAATTTAGTACTACCCGCCATAACAATTGTGAGAAATTATATTTTTTCTTGAAAAACTCAGTTATCCACCCCAACACTCAATAATTTTTCAGCGTGACCAATCAATTCATATAATGTCTGTGACAAAGCATTAGTGATCTTATCTTTCTTAAGAGCTGTTTACTGTTTGCCTTATATGGGCAACCTTAAGCATCATCTCGTCAACTCTTACGCTGTGTATACCCCGCAGAGGGAGGGAGGCAACAGAGTACATAAGTGCTCAGGGAGACGAGGGCGAGGGAAGAAATGGTGCTGGAGAGAACCCTTCCCTTCTCCCGGCTGTCTCCAGCTTCCTCCTGCATGTTCCCTGCACTGCTCTGCACGGGCTGACCCACCCGGAACCAGAGGACCCAAGCCTACTGCCCTGTCAGATCCACTTTGCACTGAAGGGAGAGGATGTTTGGATCCATAGTGGGGGGAGCAGAAGACGAGGGTCGAGGGCAAGACATTTTTGATCACCGCGGAAACTGAAGAGAGAGGAACCTGAACTCGAGAGCGAGGTGATACGGTCTCCAAGAAGGCAATTAAATCGACAAGGGGTGTGGGAATTAGGGATCAAACCTGTGAGGCAAACAGGTTGAGTGGTCTCAGACAAGGTACAGTGAACCCTAGTGCCTCATTTTCCTTCTTGCAAGCACAGGCAGTGTTACAGTTAATTAATCTGGCAGGGTGCTTAGAGATCCACCCTTGAGAAACGAGCAGGGTACTTGCAGGGTTTGTCTGGCTGTCATCCTTGTTTCTAGAAAAAAGGAAAGCTTCCTAATATTTTTACCAGTCCCTCAAACCCCCGTACTTCACAATAACAAAGAAGTCAAAGTAACCTGTTGGCTTTATCTGCTAAGTATTTACACTCACTTAATTCAAACCTTGCGTCAGCCTTCCCACTGAGCACAAATGCTGTGTTTCTGTTATTAACATTCTCCGCTGGTCTGAGCTTCCTGTGATCTTATCCTAACCTTGTTGTTATTTCTGAATATTATGCAGGAATGATGATGGCACTGTCTTGGCATTTGTCTTTCTTTGGTTGGTTGGTTGTTAGGATGTTCTTTGTGCCTGGTTATAATGCTTCTTATAGCAACTCCCATGAAGTTCTCAAAAAATCCCCCAAATCTGACCTTTTGGCACAGAAAGTCTGCTACTTCTGAGACTGCTCGCCAACCCAGCCTCACTCTGCCCTCACCACTTTACAATTTCTTTCCTTCTTTTTGGCAGAAGAAAAATGTCCAAGTTTTGTATGTTCGCTTATAAATACATGACTCGGCTGTGTTCCCATCCTTTGTGTCCCCATCCTTTGTGTCAACAGGAAAATTCCCTTGTTCTATGTTTAGCTTGAATAATTACCAAACTGTTTATGATTAGAATGTGAGGATGTGACCTCACAGCAATTTTTTCATTTCCTTTCTCTGTATTTAATACATTTCAGAAACTGAAAATACCAAATCTGTTCTCTCTTTTTTTTTTGATGCTTATCAGTAATGGAAACATTGCAAAACAATCAGCCCAATACCTATGCTTTGTTCATTTATTGCCTTCTCTGAAGATAAATTGACTGTACTCAACTCTCTTCAGCATTTTTCTTCACCTAGATATTATTGCCTTGTGCAGCCACCCCAAGGTGACTGTTATCACTTAATTAAATCCTTGCACGCTGGGAAGAAAAAACAACATTGTTCCTTCATAACCCCAAGGAGCCTATTTTTAAGCCACTAAGCCTTTTCCCTGTTTTATTAACTTATTCCTGGCTACAACAAGACATACTTTTGTTGATGAGCACAATGTTGTATTAGCTTTTTATTTTCTGGGTAAACTTATCTATTCTCTGGGAAGAGGAAAAAAAAAGAATGGACATTACCAGAGAAGAGAAAAAAAATGGGGTCTGTTCAACCTCCCTGATTCTAATACAGGTCTCTGTAAACACCAAGCTAGAAACTAGAAGCAGGGGGATTCGGCGAAGGGAATGAGAAAATAAAATGCAAACATAAAATGGGAACAAGACAAAAAGTAAAATGACGTGTCTGTCTGCTGGGGCAGCATGCCAGCTGGAGGATACCACTGTCAAGCTAAGGGAGCCAGGCATGCAAGTTACATAGTGTATTTAGTTTTTTATTTTTTTGAATAAAGAAGATCTATTGGTGCTTCTCTCAGTTGCTGTTTAGAGTAACATCACTTTATTAACCTCTAGCCTAATGTGTTTATCTTTTTCCTATTCAGGATTCCTTCTTTACCTTATAGTATTGGATCCCCATTATCAACCAGTTCTCTACTCATGTATGTTTCTGGGCATCAAAGAAATACCACTAGGGTATGTTTAGAAGTGCATGCAAGAGTGTGTGTGCATGCACGCAGGTTAACAATGGGATGCATAACCTGTAACCAGCAGTTCTAAGTGCGGTACTTGATATCAAAAAGTTCACTTGCTGCAATGGAGTGATTTGTTCATGCATAGTAAATAATGCACCTTTTAGTTTGTTTCTAGTCCATTAAATCACGGACCAGAAAATGGGTTTATCACTTGTAAAATTTGGACCCAAGGAAGCATATGTGTTTATTCATGATGTTAAATCATTTTATCGCACGCTGTGTTCACCAACAGAGTAAATGCCGCTTAAAGCTGTAATATTGGCAAGAGCGGTTGATGCTGTGACAAACTGGGGTTGGATAGAGACCTGGTTCTTAAATAGTTGGATAATTAAGCTATCTGAGCAATGTTTGATCATTGCCCACAGGTTACGTGTTTCTCAGCTCCACACGCAGGACACACGATTGTGAGCACTGGCTCCCTCCCTCACACGGTGCAGGGGATGTTCAGCAGCTCAGTGGCCCCATCTCTGAAGGGGGAAAAGAATAAACACCTCTAGGATAATATGAGAATGAGCCCAACGAATGCCTGTGAAATTTAACAAAAGGGCCCCCTGTCCAGACACCAGGGCTTGTCTCTTCCTTGGCACATGTGAACCTCCAACACTTACTTACATGGAATGACTGAACATCTCCATGAGTTACTTCTTGGGTTCAGGTCAGGTCTGCTGTAGCTGCCTTCTTGCCAGCCATGTGGATACCTGTGGCTATGTGTATTTCAGCATGCTCACTGGAGTGCACTGGTTTAGCTTTTTTCCTCTGCAGATTAATTTCTTTTCCTTTGTAATAGCATTATAAATATCTCACTGAGGCAGTGTAGAGCCCTGGCAGACAGTGCCCTTTGTAGCAGCCACCCGTTTGACTTTCACCCTGAACTGTGCTTGTCTGAAGCATGTGCTCGGTGTCATGATGAAGTGAGTGGGGAGGTGTATAATATTTGGTTTCAAGTTCTGATTTTGTTGTCCAGAAACTCTCCATGGCTTTCTCCTGAAAACCTTAGAACACAACCTAGAATCATCATTGAGTATTTGTCTGTCTGCCTCACTCTTACACACACATACACACATATTCATTCACCACCATCCCAAACTCCCCAAGTTCAGGCAGGGTCATTCTTAAGCTGTCCTTCTAGGTGATGTATACCTGGCCTTCCAGAATGTCCAATCAAGAGGCAGCCCAGATGTCCTCAACCACAATTTTTTTTCCTAATAGTGTCAGGGAATGCTTCCCTTCCCACCCAGATTCTGTATTTGCCCTTCACAAACAGAAAGACTGGCTGCCAGCCTTTGTGGAGGACCCTCACCCAAGCTCACAGCATCCCCAGGGCTCCTCCAGGCTGAATAATCCCATCCGTTTAACCATTCTGTAAAAAGTCTTATGTTTCAATTATCTAATCATTTTTTCAACTTCTCTTTGAACCCTTTCTTGATTCTTCTTTCAGTACAGCATCTAACCCCAGAACTGAATTTATTTATGATCTAAACAGTGCAGAAGTCTTTAAAAATTTCTCAAAATATAGTTTATTACAACCTTGTGTTCATATCTGCTGTACAGAAAAGTGATCCAGTTACACATATATGTACATTCACTTTCCTATCCTCTTCCATTGTGGTTTATCACAGGATATTGAACATAGTTCCCTGTGCTATACAGCAGAAACTTGTCATTTATAAACAGTGCTGAATTTTTAAAAGATAGAATTTAAAAAATCAGTGTCAGTGACTCTCATTGATAGGCATTTAACATAAAAATAGTGAGTTGATTACTTGCCCCATATAGAAGAACTGGTGGTGTACACACACACACACACACACACACACAAAATGGGAGGGAGGTGTTGGCCTTTTGCACAGCCCTGGAGAGCAGGAGACACTCTCTAGGACACTGTGACCTCTGCTTGCTGAGCACGGGGTAGCCAGCAGCCTTGAAGTCTCTCATATACCTGAGAGGATGGGTGTTATTTGAACTCAGGCAAAATTGTCAAGTGAATGAAAGATTTCAACATTGGGCATTTTTTATTCTCTTTCCTTGCCCCTCTTCCACGTGCCCTCCTATCTGTACATTGATGAATATGCAGGCCAGTGCTGTGTACTTACAGTTAAAGCATGCTGCCAACAGAGAACTTCAGTGGGAAATGCTTTCCTCCTTCCTTCATCTTGTTTCACACTCTCACTACCCCATTCTCATCTGGAACACAGAGTCTGAGGAAGCTTAGAGACAGTCTTCTCTCTAGCCCATATCCGCTTCCATCTGCTTCCAGTTATACTTGAAGAGGAAGTGGTAGAAGCAATCCAGAATTAGTATAAAACGTTAGTATGTTCAATAGTAATGTACAAATAAAAAATGTTACTGTGAACATCCTCACTGATTCAATACCTAGAACTTTATCCATCTTGCTTTAAATTCTTATAGATTTTTCTGTCAGGGGTGCTCAGGGCTGGTACACGGGGATGACCCTGAGGGATGGGATGGGGAGGAAGGTGGGGGGGAGGGTCAGGATGGGGAACACATGTACACCTATGGCTGATTCATGTGAATGTATGGCAAAAACCACCACAGTATTGTAAAGTAATTAGCCTCCAATTAAAATAAAGAAAAAAAAAACAACAATTTTTCTGTCAGTCTCTTACCCTTTAGCCTGGATGAGTATTTGAATACAACTTGCTTTCCTGGGACTATTATATGTCTATTTCCAATACTGTTTTGTTTTAGGAGAGTTGCTTTTCTGCATATTGTCAGTATTTTAATGCACGTGCACTATTTGGTTTAAAAGAGGAAGAGTTGCCTAGGAACCAACCTATGTAAAACATCGCCCCTGTGGAATGAGATCTGCCCAGCTGATTATGATTTAATGAAGTGTGGCTTAACCCATATCTGGCAGACTGTCAAGTGTTGCTATACTCTCTTGGTTGGCTGAGGTCACAATCAGAGAAGACAACAACCATCTCCTTGCCCCAACTCTGCTCTGGACATGAACCTGAGCACCATTTCTCTGCCCTCTGCCCCTGGGAACTCAGATCTATAGGAGAGCCAATGGTAGCAGTTGGTTACCAAAAAGCTAAAAATCTTTGCCATGAAAAAGTGTGGTCCAAGTCCACAGACTTAGAAAAAACTATATAATTTATATGCAGAGAACATCATGCAAAATGCCGGGCTGCATGAAGCACAAGCTGGAATCAAGATTGCTGGGATAAATATCAATAACCTCAGATATGCAGATGACACCGGCCTTATGGCAGAAAGTGAAGAAGAACTAAAGAGGCTCTTGATGAAAGTGAAAGAGGAGAGTGAAAAAGTTGGCTTAAAGCTCAACATTCAGAAAACTAAGATCATGGCATCTGGTCCCATCACTTCATGGGAAATAGATGGGGAAACAGTGGAAACAGTGAGAGACTTTATTTGTTTGGGCTCCAAAATCACTGCAGATGGTGACTGCAGCCATGAAATTAAAAAACGCTTACTCCTTGGAAGCAAAGTTATGACCAACCTAGACAGCATATTAAAAATCAGAGACATTACTTTGCCAACAAAGGTCCATCTAGTCAAGGCTATGGTTTTTCCAGTGGTCATGTATGGATGTGAGAGTTGGACTATAAAGAAAGCTGAGCACCGAAGAATTGATGCTTTTGAACTGTGGTGTTGGAGAAGACTCTTAAGAGTCCCTTGGACTGCAAGGAGATCCAACCAGTCCATCTCTAAGGAAATCAGTCCTGACTATTCATTGGAAGGACTGATGCTGAAGCTGAAACTCCAATACTTGGGGCACCTGATGTGAAAAACTGACTCATTTGAAAAGACCCTGATGCTGGGAAAGATTGAAGGTGGGAGGGGATGACAGAGAATGAGATGGTTGGATGGCATCACCGACGCAATGGACATGAGTTTGAGTAAACTCCAGGAGTTGGTGACGGACAGGGAGGCCTGGCATGCTGCAGGCCATGGGGTCACAAAGAGTTGGACTGAGCGACTGAACTGGACTGAGTCAACTGAGCGACTGAACTGAACTGAAATTACACACTCACAGGTGTCATGACAGTTGATAATTGACATGACAACTGGAAAAGTCCATCGTTGTTGTAGAACTTTCATAGCTAAAGAAGAGAAGTCAAAGCCTGGTTTCAAAGTTTCAAGGACAGGCTGACTCTCTTGTTAGGGGCTAGTGCAGCTGGTATTAACACCAATGCACATTTACCATCATGAAAATCCTAGGGCCCTTAAGCATTATGCCAGATGTACTCTGCATGTACTTTGTAAATGCAACAACACAGCCTGGATGACAATACCTCTGTTTATAATATGATTTAAAGAATGTTTTAAGCCCACTGTTCAAACCTGCATGCATGCTAAGTTGCTTCAGTCATGTCTGACTCTTTGCAACCCTACAAACTGTAGCCCACCAGGCTCCTCTGTCCATGGGATTCTCCAGGCAAGAATACTGGAGTAGGTTGCTATGTCCTCCTCCGGGAAATCTTCTTGACCCCAGCATTGAACCTGCATCTCTTATGTCTCCTGCGTTGGCAGGCAAGTTCTTTACCACTAGTGCTACCTGGGAAGCCCCTGTTGGAGCCTACTGCTGAGAAAAAGATTCCTTTCAAAATGTTACTGCTCGTTGACAATGCACCTGGTCACTCATGAACTCTAATGGAGATGTGCAACAAGATGCATGTTGTTTTCATGCCTGCTAACATAATGTGTATTCTGCAGCCCATAGATCAAGGGATCATTTCAACTTTCAAGTGTTAGTACTTAAATATGTTCTCTAAGGCTATAGTTGCCATACATAGTGATTCCTGTGATGGATCTGGGCAAAGTCATTGAAAACCTGGAAATGGCATTAAGAATATTTGTGGTTCATGGGAAGAGGTCAAGATAGCAATGTTAACAGGAGTTTGGGAAAAAGTTGATTCCAGCCCTTATGGATGACTTTGAGGGTTTAAGATTTCAGTGGAGGAAATGACTGCAGATGTTGTTGGAAATAGCATGGGAACTAGAATTTGAAGTAGAGCCTACAGATGTGAGTGAATTATTGCAATCTCATGATAAAATTTCATCTAATGAGCTGCTTCTTATGGATGAGCAAAGAAAGTGGTTTCTTGACATGGAGTCCACTCCTGCTGAAGATTCTGTGAAGATTGTTGAAATAACAACAAAGGATTTAAAATATTACCTAAATTTAGTCGATTAAGCAACAACAGATTTTGAGAGAATTAACTCTGACGTTGAAGTTCTACGATGGGTAAAATACTATCAAATGGCATTACATGCTACAAAGAAATAATTCATGAAAGAAAGAGTCAATCCATATGGCAGACTTTCTTTTATTTTAAGAAATTGCCACGATCACCCCAGCCTTTAGCAACCACCACCATGATCAGCCACCAACATCAAGGCAAGACCTTCCTCCAGCAAAAAGATTATGAATGGCTGAAGGTTCAGATAATGGTTAGCATTTTTTCACAATATTTTTAGTGAAAATATATACATTTTAAAGACATAAAGCTATTGCACACTTAACAGTATAGTAAAAACGTAAGTTTTACTTGCAACAAAAAATTTTGTGTGACTCAATTTATTGCAATATTCACTTTGTTGTGGCAGTCTGGAACTGAACTCAAGAGTAACTCTGAGCAGTGCTTGTACATCAGGGTTAGGAAGTGAGAATTGAACAGGGTTAGTTAATGTGAAGTTCTTCTCCCAGGGTCCAAAACAGAGACTGCTTCAATCAGCATGGTGTATATATAATATCACACACACACACACACACACACACACACACACACTGATCTATCCTTAATAGCTCTCATTTTAAATGAACATGCTTATTAAAGTAAAATTATTTTTTCCTGTTTTTACATTTTTTTCTTTATAATCTTCTTCTTGACATTATAATCTTATCCAAGTCTCCCACTCTATATTTCCTTAATGTGTTTCTTTCTGATAACTTCTATAATAGTCTTTCTCCCTTACAAATATCTCATCCCCAAATTACATTATTAAAGTTCTACAGAAGAATGTTTACAACCAGGATCAAATCTTATTTCAGGCATGAATATTGAGTCCTCTTCTTGCTTGCCTAACTTACTTAGTTTTCCTGCCTTTAGTATATTAGCCCTCTTTTTCCAAGTGTGCATTTCTCTTTATGTCAGGTAACAAACCATTCTTATTAGCAGACACTTTCTAAATCAGCATCTGAAGTCAAATAATAACCACTGTGGGCGCTATTTATTAAATGCCTATTGTATGATAGCACTTTCACACACATTAACTCTAATCATCTTCACACCTCTACTGAGTAGAATAAATAATGTGCAGATATTATTCTTTATATTTTCATATGAGAATGAAGTTGCAAGTTCAGAGTTCCCACTCAGATCCACTTTATTGCAGAGCTCCTGTGGTCTCTTCTGTTGTACTATGTTGCTTCTTAAAGACTTTGGGCTATGTTCATTTCAAGCTTGGATGTAAAACCTTTTCAGCTGTGGTCACACAGGCTCTTTAGCTTCCTTGAGGGAATTGAAGAGACATGGCTATAGTTGTCCCATCTTCTCTCCCATTGACCCCAATCTAAGAGTCCCTCTGGACCTGACCAGGGACTTTCTGACAGAGCCATGCCTCTCATGTTGAGGGCAACTGAAAAATGAGATTAAGAGAGGCTTCTCCATAGTGCCAGGTTTAAGTCATGAGCTATGGTCTTGGCATGAAAGCCCCCTCACTGGGCATTTTTCTAGAACTTAAGCAGGTCCCTCCCTGGTGAAATCTATGGAATGTGCTCCTTAGCAGTGATCTAGGTGCCCTGGGCTCAGAAAGAGTGCATCTACGTGAAACATCTCTTCTTCCTTCTCAGCCCTCTTCTTTGGGGGGTTCCTATAAAGTCCTCTAACTCTGAAAGTCTCCTCATTCACACCTCTTAACAAAGCCAGGAATCTGTCCCTCTGGCTCAGACACCCTCACCTCCTTGCTGATGCCTTTCCTGGGACTTAGATGACACCCATATTGCTTTTTCAGTGAGGACCCTGGAGAGACCCTAGAGAGAGATGTAAAAGGATCAGTTCTCTTTAAACCACTTCAGCTGCTTACTATGTCAACTCAACTGAGCAGAAAAGTGGTGGGAAGGGTCCCAATGCTTCAGTCCACGTATGCCAAGACAGATGGCACCTCTCCACATCTGAGTGTGTAAGGCTATATGTTCTCTTGTGTCATGTATTCAAACTTTCTAGTACATCGAAAGAGGGTATTTCCTTCAAAAAGTCGCTGGACAGCTTGCTACATCCACCATTCTCTAGAGTGTGTCCCTGGATACCAAAGTAGTTCAGCCTTGAAGAAGCAAACGTAAATGATTTGCAGCAAAACCCATGGATTTTACTCTTTGTAGCAAACCTTTGGGGATAAGGATTTTTATCCTGCTTAAAATGAAAGTTTCTTGTCATGTCATGTCACATTATTGAAAATTTTAATTGAGATAACATAGTCCAGTGCATTAAGGAAGCCAAATATAAGGAAGAATTGCGTTTTGGAAAGGAGTGGAAGAATTTCTTTTGTTCATTGCCTATGAGGGTATGTGACTCATAGCTTGTTGAGATTATGGAAGAGAGCTGGGCTCACTGTTTCATTATGGAATATTGATGAGAGTGTTAGTCATTTATTGTTACACTGTCTTGGTCTCACTAGCTCAAGTGGGATCAAGGATGTTGATGACTGTGGAGACCCACACTGACATAAAGGACGTTAGTCCTGCCTAGTAGGTCATGCCTGTGTACTTTTAGGCCATATCCATTAGGCCATGTCTGTGTGCGTCTCAGGAAATGGCAAAACAATGTTGGCTGTACACTTTCATGAAAGGTGCCTGCTTTGGCAGAGAAGAACCAAGAAGGGATGAAACTCTGGTGGAGAGGAGCAACAAATGTCTTAAGCAAGTGTGATCACTTATAATGAGAATGGAAGCAACATACAGAAAATGATAAAGGCTTAAGGTTGTGTTTGTGAAACCCTTAATGTATTTTTTTATTTGCTTTGGGATAAAAGTCTTCCATTAGGACACAGAGGCCAATTTGAGTCTTTAGGGGCTCAGTCCTTTAGGGGAACTCACTCTCTAGACCATGAAGCGTTAAAGTGGAAATTAAAGTAGGTCATCCTATTACAAAGGAGAAGCCCCCAAGCAAGACAATAAAACAAATCTCACTTGTTGGAAAAGGTCAAGGCTAAAGTGAACAAATCTCATTGGAGACAGAATCTATTCCCACTATTCAATCACATAAAATTTGCACTAGCCTATGCAAATTTAGAGCCATTCTTGGTTTCACAGTTTGTCAGTAATCACTATTCATCCATGAGTCAGATATATATATGTTTCCATAGTTGTTTTACTGCCCAGGGGAGTTTCACATATAAGCACATTAAGAACAGGATCACTGGGAACAGTGGCCAAGAAGCATGGTACATATAGGTCACCATCCCCGTGACCATCAACGTCTCCTGCACTAAATGATGAATGCAGAATGCAAACCAAAAGATAAAAGGTGAAGAGATAAATAGAAGGAAATAAGAGAAAATGGAAAAATGAAAAGGGAGCTGAAATAAAATGTAGAAGTGGATTCAAAGTCATTGATCCCAAACCTGAACACTGGTTTCCAGGGTAATACCAGGTGACTTTTTACAGCCTCACTTTTTTCAGGCTACTGGAGGATGGTGCTTGCTTACACTCTAAGTTATGTCTAAGGAAGAGTTGTAATTAGGATTCATTTTTCTTTCTTAAATTGTTAGGAAGTTTTTCATTAAAAAGTTATTTCTGCAAGCTTATGTGATGGTGTATGGTAGATTCATGTAGAAATGTCCTAACTGGAAAGTGACTCATATATAGTCTTGGGATTCTAGACAGCTAGGAAAACTACCATCCTAGTAATGAAAATAATATTTGTTCACATGCCCAGCCATAAAAGAAACCAGGCAGAGGGCCAAGTGAAAAATCAGACTTGGAATTTAATTGATATGCTTATTGCACTGTTGTTGGCACTTTAGATGCCTTTGACGTAGGAGGTTGAGAAAGACTATGTAGGAGGTGACAGTTGTGGCTGAAGGTATTATAGGGCTGTATGGTTGCAGCCGCTATAAATTCTGTAGACTAAATAGAATTTTAATAAGTCCAATAGTCATTGAGAGGTATACTGTCATTCATCAAATGCATTGAATGGTAGAATATATGCATTTTCAAATTATTTTTGTTCTAACCTATCTTTAGCTATTTAAGTCAAAAATGTGAGTAAATGGATCATTGTGCACATTAGAATTAGACTGAGACTATTGATTCAAGGTTTCTAGTGAATGAATTATCAATATGGCCAACTGCAAATTTCTTTTGAAATTGCTGCAAATTGGCACATCAGTGCCTTTGACTAGATCATGCATAACGTAGGTTATTGTTACAGTGAATCCCTGCAGGATGTATAACATTATGGCTATTATATAACTTCAATAAAGCACATGGCCCTGAGTCACTGAAAACACTTTGTCCAGTGATTCCTCAGGTGCGTGAATTGATACAGCCTCTACAGCTAAAGTACATAAGTGGTATTCTGTAGCCACCCATGCCAAATAGCCCAAGACAAGATCCATAGTCACTTAGACCTGCCTAGCAGGCGGATGCTGTATGTTGCTTAGGAAAAAGCAGACCAGCAAAGTCTGCCTCTCTCTGACAGGTGTCTAGGATGGCAGTTACTGGCCTCCATCTTCACTAAGGAACCTAGGAAGGAGATGATCCTGGGTGATGCTAGCATTTCAGGATGGGGCAGGTAGGGGGTGAGGGAGGAAGGAAAATAATGCCTGGGCCAAAACTTCTTACATTTCCTTTTGCCCTGGGGAATTTATATGGGGCATATATATATATATATATATATATATATATATATGTGTGTGTGTGTGTGTATATATATATATATATATATATATATATATATATATATATATATATATGTATACATATATATATATGTATATGTATACATATATATGCATTTTTATTTCCATGAAATGATCCATCCCTGTTTGGTAACTATAAGAGCATATTTGAGTACCTTTAGAGCTATCAGGATAGCCAAGTGTCTAGGCATCTCAAATTTATAGAACAGGTCTTTTCCTGAAAAAATTGACCATTTATTGACAATTCATGTATTGCATCTAATTTTCCCTTTAACACTCATGATGAATACACTAGTAAAAGCTTCAAGACAAAACAGAATCATACCTTTTGAATATTTTTTAAACAAAGTTGGCATTTTAAAGGAAAAAACTCACAGTGATTATTTGACTTATCCAATAGTGAAAACAAGAAAATAGTTGGGTCTGTCCTTTTTGCTGCCTCCGAGGTGGGTCAGAAACTGGGTCAGAAAGGCGTGAGATGGTAAGCCCAGTCGTTGCCACAGTTTCACCCTTCACCTTCTTCAAATCACTATACCTGTCTGATTTCACATTGAAGCTAGTCACTTTAGGTTTTATCTTTGCATTTCCATTAGCTATACTTCTCTACAGACAACTTCAGTCCCACGATGCCTATTAAATCTCACTGAGATCTTGGGTAAAGCATCTTTTGATCCTGGAAATTCAAGTAATAAATTAGCCAGTCACTCTTCACTGATGGCACTGAATTCTCTTCTAGTCACGATAGTCATTGAAGGAGATTGGAAAGAGGAAGAAAACTCCAATCTCAGTCTTCATATTAAAAAAATTTCACTTTGGAAAGCCAGAGGAAAATGCCAGAATTTAACTTTCTTCTTTGTTGATGTCTTTATCCCCCCAAATTACAGACACCAAAAACTTCACACTCCAGCCCAGTCCTTTCATCCTGTTTCTGAATTGGACCACAGTAGAAGCCAAGATATGTAGAAAAGTACCACTGCTTTTAATAGTATAAATTTGGTCTGTTGTTGAATGCACACCTAGCAAATTTGGTGCTGGCAAATTTCACACTCAGTTGTTCTGCTTTGAAGGATATCATCTAGAGATTCTCTGAAGGAGATTTCATATGACGTTAGTTGTTATGCTTTGGAGATATGCAAATATGTTAGCAAACAACAAAAATCCACAGCCCTTTTTGCTTCATGTGTGTTAAGTAGGCATGTGGGGATAAATGCAGCGGCATTTCCTTAGACCTCTGAATAGGATGAGAGCTCTGTGGACAAGCATGTAGGCTGGTCTTTCTCACCCAGACCCAGCAGCCAACTGTGAAATGAAAAGAGAAGGTCAGCAAAGCAGCCGAAAGCTGTAGCATGTGGTACACCAAGTTTTTTATCCCAAGATTATTCGGGACCAGGTTTCTAATTCCATCAGAGTAATTGATTTTCACGTAAATGTGCATCTCTACCTTCTATGGAGCTAAGGCAATGAAGTCGTGTAGCCCTCTAAACATTTGAAATGTAGAGAAAACCAATATAAAGGTATCAATGTTGTAAATAGAAGATACGGAATAGGTGCAATTACTTGAAAAAGATTTCAAAAACAATCCTAATAAGCATTGTCGATTTCTGGGACTAAATGCTACCATTAGCAGTCCATCATATTTATGGCTTTATGTGGATCTAGTAAAAATTAATTATTAATTACATGAGTGACATATAAAATAAAGAGCAGAGACTAGTTACAGTGATTTCCTGAAATTAACACTGAAGACTTTCAGGGCCCAACCATTTTCCCCGAATGTCTAAATTACTATCTTAGTTCAGGTTACCATAACAAAATACCATAGAGTGGGTGGCTTAGACAACAGAAATTTATTTTCTATGGTTCTGGAGTCTAAAGGTCCAAGATCAAGGTGCTAGCGCAGTCAGATTCTGGTGAGGACTCTCCTCATGACTGTGTGTGCTCAGGGCCTTTTCTAGGTGCTTGCCTGTGGGGACTGTTCTCTCTCTCTCCTTATGAGATTACCATTCCTATTGGATTAGGACCCATATGACATCATTAACCTTAATTACCTCTTAAAAAACACCCAGTCCCCAAATATGGTCATATTGGAATTTAGGGCTTCAATATGTGAGTGAATTTGGGAGGGGGCGTGTAATCCAGTCAATCCATGGTGACCACATTTGTCACAGTTAAGTTCTTTTCATTACAGATTTTTTAATACCCTTTCCTTAGAGAGATCAATAAATGTTTCCTAAAATGAAACTCGTATGTGAATGCAACAGCTTAATATCTGAGGTCTCCAAATGGGTCTTTTAATACGCTCAATTTGTTATAGGTTTCTTCACTCTTTGTTACTACCTCTGACACAAACTCCTTACCTAAAGGAATACATGTACAAAGTTTTTGTTTTTTATTTTGAAAATCCTGTTCTTTAAAGTTACCCACTGTCCAGTAAACAGTTCATGACATAATCAGCCGTAACAGAAACACCCATGTGAGTCTACCTTCCATGTTCAAGGATGTATTTTTTAAGCAAACATGACTGAAAAGTGAATTTCTATAAAGTCAATCTTATTTTCACACTAAATTTTATGTAAAATAGTGTATATATATATATATATATGTATATATATCCAGAGAGAGAAAGGAAAAAAATCTTAGTCTAACTGGAAACTTTGGAACCAGAAATGGGGTGAGTGTGCTGGCAAGCTCCATGACTTGCTACTGTGTGTTCTCAAGTCCCATCCTGGCAGTTGCCTGTTAGGAGGTGTAGTTCTTCTAGCAATTATTGATTAACTGGGATCCCTTCCCTATTTCTGGGCATTAGCCTCTTCCTCTAAGACATGAGAATTTCCTTGAGGTCTATAGTCTCTAGTTTGTTCAGTTCAGTCACTCAGTCATGTCCAACTCTTTGCGACTCCATGAACTGCAGCACGACAGGCTTCCCTGTCCAACACCAACTCCCAGAACTTGCTCAAGCTCATGTCCATCAAATCAGTGATGCCATCCAACCATCTCATCCTCTGTTGTCCCCTTCTCCTGCTTTCAATCTTTCCCAGCATCAGGGTCTTTTCCAATGAGTCAGTTCTTCACATGAGGTGGCCAAAGTATTGGAACTTCAGCATCAGTCCTTCCAATGAATATTCAAGACTGATTTCCTCTTGATTGGACATTTACAAACTCTTGGAAGATAAACATATGAGCTATTGGTTATGTTAATTAACCAGGTAAGAGGAATCCTTTTACAATGCATATGTATATACAATCATCACAATACATGCTTTAAATATTTTGCCATTTCATGTGTCAATTGTGTCTCAGCAAAGTTTTAAAAATGCAAATTCCATCAATCCATGCCTTTTCCAACCCACAGACAGGATATTAGAGGTGTGAAGTTTCGTAATATCAGACAAGAGTCCCCACCATGTATAGAGAGTGTCCTAAGTCACCTTTGCCTTGTGACTTTTTGTTTTATAAAATTAATTTCCCACTTTTCTTATTTTCTTCATCTTGGATCCCACAGATGAATTTTGTTTAAGAAAGTAATTCTTGAGTTGGTCTTTGTTCAGCTGGTATAGGCCTGGTGAGTAGGAAGCCCTCAATGGGTGTTTTCTCAATGCATAACACTGAAGCAGTAGGAACATGAGAATCACTTACGTGGAAAGAAATGCTGGAGGAAGCATAGACTCCTAGCAACTGTGATGGATGTGAAACAACTAAAATCCCAGCAGGTATCTTAGCAGCAGGAGGAAAAGGAGGTTCCTTTCTTCTTACACCTACCACATTTTCATGTGTGACATTGGGCCGTGTACTTGATTTCTCTGAGCCTCGTTTCCTTATCTGTAACATAGGATTAAATAATGCCCAGCTCAAAATTTGTTTTAAATAATTTCCCTAACAAATGTTAGTTTCCTTCCATTCCCTCTCCTCTAAGGTGAATACTTGAGTGAACTGAGCATTGTTTAAAGCATCTAGTGGCTCAGATGGTAAAGAATCTGCCTGCAATGCAGGAGACCCAGGTTCGATCCCCGGGATGGGAAGATCACCTGGAGAAGGAAATGGCACTCCATTCCAGTATCCTTGCCTAGATAATTCCATGGACAGAGGAGCCAGGCGGGCTACAGTCCATGGGGTTGCAAAGACACGACTGAGTGACTAACACTCACTTTTTTTCTTAATATGCTATGATAATATATATGATTTATAATAGTATATGTGTGTGTGCTTAGTCACTCAGTCATGTCTGACTTTTTGAAACCCCATGAACTGTAGCCTGCCAGGCTCTTCAGTCCGTGGGATTTCCCAGACAAGAATACTGGAGTGGGTAGCCATTCCCTTATCCAGGGCATCTTCCTGACCCAGAGATCGAACCCAATCTCCTGCATTGCAAGTGGGTTCTTTCCTGTCTTAGCTACCAGGGAAGCCCATATAATAGCATATTTGATATATATTGCTGTATATCATATACGTGAGAGTATTATGACCAATGCCTAGAGTCGCCTGTGAGCTACAGGATGCCCAATGAACAATTGTTTGTTTCTGTTTTTTTTGTGTGTGCTGTTTTGTATAACACAAACAATTTGAAAGACACCTGGAACCAAGCTTCATGCGTAGCCAAAGCAAAGCGGTGACATTGTTAGAGCTTTCCACACCAGTACAACGTAGTATTTATGTTACTCCTCCTGACCTGGGAACTCCTCCCTTAATTTGAAAGAGAATTCTGAATTCAAGAAGAGAGATACACAATAAGGAATTACCTCCTAGGTTCTGAAGAGCCGATATTTCAGTAAACTAATGCACCACATGCACAGAGAGGTGATGTTTTAATGTTCCAGTGAATATGTGTGCCTTAGAATAACTAGTGGGAATCCTCTCCTTGCGGCAGAAGGAGCTTGTGAGTGCATATGGTCACTTCTGCCTCAGGTAGAGTCCTGGTCCCCTGGGACAAGCCACAGATAATGTGAGGTCTGCGTGTTGTCCCCCGTGGCTCAGAGACACCGGCACGTGTGACTCCACCAAATGCCGCACCCTGTCTTTATAGCAGAGCCTGCTGTCCATTTGGCTGGATGTTCAAATCAAGACATCCACCTCCCTCAAGGCTGGATGTAAGGCTTGAACTAGCATCTCAGAGAAAAAAAGGTCAGCACTTTGATACACAGCTTCCATGAAATGGAATTTTAATGAGCAGAAGCAAAACCTGATCTCTTTGCTCAGAAAGCCGATGTCTTTGTTCTTTTCATGTCGTAACATTTCACTAGCTCAACATCTCCCCTTTTATTCTGGTACTTCTCCTCTAAGAACTGAAGAGAGGCCGCCTGTGTCTCTCGGCAGTGTTTTCTCACCTAAGATGTGTGGATTTGTGTGTTTAAGGAAACTCTTAGGAAAGGTGTCTTGTGGTGTCAAGGTTTGTTGTTCTGGAGTTCTGTTTTAGAGGGAAAATAGTCAAATTTCACCAAATTAATCCAATTCGCTGTTGTGATTGGAGAACATGTGGCTTTGGGTACATGATCATCATATAAAGCTCTTCTATCATCCTTCACACTATTGACTTATTGCCGGTGGGGGCACAAAGGAAAAGATGCAGGAGCCAGAAAGCGCAGAGAGATTTCTGAGAGTTAAAATAAAAACCCACACCTTTGATGTATGCTTTTCTCCACTTCAAGAAAATATACTTAAGCGTCTTTCTAAAAATAAGGCTTTTGTTTCCGCAGCACTTGATGGCTAAAACTCAGATTGCAAAGGCAAAATTTGGGGAACTTTGTCTTCCCCATAAACAGATACATGTGAGCGCTTCTGGACGTCGTCCCAGGCTCTCCTCAAGGTTGCCGGGAGTCTGCATGTGCATGCGTGAGCAGTCCAGTATCAGCTCCTGAGTGCAAAGGGCAGCGTGGCATTTTAATGAGCTCGGTCAAAGTGTTATTGTGTCCAAAGGCCAAAAAATGTAAGAAACACTTCTAACTCTTTTATCTGCTGCCAAAACAGAGTGGAAAGATAAGTAATGGAGCCCCGTCCTCAGTCTCCAGACCGTGCTTCTTCACTCTTTCACGATGATGGAGATGTGGTTTAAGAGCTGCTGTTGCTAAGTCGCTTCAGTCATGTCCGACTCTGTGCGACCCCATAGACGGCAGCCCACCAGGCTCCCCCGTCCCTGGGATTCTCCAGGCAAGAACACTGGAGTGGGGTGCCATCGCCTTCTCTGGGTTTAAGAGCAGACTCGTGTATTCCCAGCACTCACCCATTGCTCAGGTCGCAGAAGAAATTTTCTCACACAGCCTCTCCTTGTTAACAGCAAAGTCATCATAGGAGTTATAAAATGCTACAGCCAGTCTCTACTGGCTGGCAAGCTTTGTGCCCACATTCATGTTCTGCTCTTGTCCTAACAGAATTATGTCAGAACAGTGAAAAACGCTGGGTTTGGAGGGAACGCTGAGTGTGTCCGAGACTGTACTTTATCACGGGTGGGTTAACCCAAGCCTGAAGTAGAAGAACATCACAGATGCACGGCACATCAGACATGAAGCACATGCTTGCATTTAAATCACGTATATCTTACTTTTTTACTGATGTAATTGTGAAATATGCTCTTTTTGCATTCATAATTAGGGGGTGGAACAGATGGTGAAGGCTTAGTTTAAAATAATCTGTCATTAAAATAACCTAGCCTACTGGTAATTCTTCACTCTAACTGGAGATAGGTCATACAGAAAGAGTTCGGGGTGATTTTTTTTTCCTCTTCTACATTGGAATGTTGTAGAAAGAACCACTCATTTCAGAGTAGTCTTGTACGTGGGAATTGCCTCTGTAAGGGCACTGTAGTAAGATTTCACCCTGAAATTTGGTTGCAGGGAAATATGCAGGGGATTAAAAAAAGAAAGCAGACACAAAACAACTTTGACAAATATAAATCCATTTAGCACAATGCATTAAACATTAGTATACCTTCAATCATGAAGCTATAGTTAGTTTTATACCCTGCAAAGAAATAGCCTCATCATTTGACAAATACTGTTAGAGGCACTCGGCTTTTGGGGTTAAGAAACTGCACCTTACACTTTATATGTTATTCTGATGTCAGGGGATATAAATTATAATTACAGGCATTATTATTCAGAGACACTGTGGCTCCTGACTTGTGTATCCAAGCCTCGCTACAGCACGCGTACCTCATAGACTTACTGGGATGTGACAAAGGAAATCTCTCATCAGCCCTGTCGAGATGGCTAAGAACTGGTTTTAGTAGTAAGAAAACTGTCTTGATGAATCAGATACTCGCATGCCTTGAAAACGTCTGTTTTACTGTTTCTTCTAAGATTTTGTTCTCCATCTGCTTTGAGGAAAGCAGATAGATTTCAGCGTGGCTTTGTAATAAATCTTCTCAAGGAGGAACTAGCATTAACATTTGTGTTGGTTCTTTTTCATCTTAATCCAACCTTAGTTAATAATCAGAAAATTCTACATACTGAGTAAGAAGATGTAATTAACCCTTTGACCCCAGAATCTTAATTGGCGCCTGTTGAAAACAGTGGGCAGTTTAAAAAAAAAAAAAAAATTAAAAGGTAGCCTGCAGTGATTGAAACAGCTCTATATAGTAGCTTTCTTGATTCAAAATTTTTGAAATTTCCACTGAACTTTCAGATTAATCATATCTGGTTCCCAAGACTAATTGAATGTTTCCTCCTTCCTCCCACCCTTTAAAATTAAAACATCCACATTAAACCAATATTGATGCTACTTTTAAAACTTTTCTAAGCAGCAAAATATAGCTAACTATAGACAGGGGTGACCCTGAAGCAGAAGATAATGGCCATGTGAAGAGGGACCTTACCAACCTGCTGGACACCGGGTTTCATATCCCATTCTTTATTTGAAATATAATTATACCTGAGTTATTGATTTTATCTCATACTGTAGATACAATTGACTCAGAAGATAGGCATGAAAGTGAAAAACCAACCTGTTTTGTTTACCTCTGTAATGGCAAACAACTAATCTGACTAGTTGTTTTCCCCCCACCAAATTGGCTGTTATTTTTAATTGAATTGACTGGATGCTTTGTGTCATGTAGACATAGCCTCATTTTAATCTCACCAGGAAATTGGAACATGTGTCAAAGCCTCTGTTTTTGCCAAACAAAACTGGCCAGTTCTTAGATCTCCACTGCTTAATAGCATCAGATGTTTAGCCTCCAGATATTCCTTTTCCCTGCTACGGTGCCCAAACCTCCTTTAGTGTTTTAGCAAGTATATTGAGATAGGAACCTACTTTAAAAAACATAATCCCTTTCAGTGAGAAAGCAAAGGATGTGTGTCAGTGACAAATGAATAGCACCGAGTATTTTGGAAGGCTATAAAAGGATCCAGTCTAACTCTGATCTTCCGAATGTCAGGAGATATCCCAGATTACGTGAGACATCTGTGGCATCAGAATCTGCAAATAATCTAACAGCTCCATAAACAGAACTCTTGGAGGAAAGAACTGCCCTTCCTCTTAGTCATTCTAATGTGTGTGATGTGAGGGAAAGAGCTTTGGGCTTGGAGGTAGAACTGGATTTCCTAAGTCTTATTTGAGCAGTTGTTAGATGCTGGCTAAACATAAATAAGATGTCTCTGTGCTGTTGAGAAATTCAGTCTCTTTGGGAGTTGAATAATTCTACTAGGCTGATGGGGCTTCCCAGATGGTGCTAGTGGGTAAAGAATCCATCTGATAATGCAGGAGACACAGGAGACACGGGTTTGATCCCTGGGTCGGAAAGATCCCCTGGAGAAGAAAATGGCAACCCACTCCAGTATTCTTGCCTGGAGAATCCCATGGACAGAGGAGCTTAGCCAAATACAGTGCAGAGGGTGCAGAGTGTCGGACAAAACTCAGCACCTGCACACACACACACACCAGGATGATACAACGTCATCAATGCTCCATTAATACTATGGGAAGTGGTGTATTTAATCCCGGCTCTACCACTAGCTGGCTGTGGTCTTACCCAGCCACTTAACCTCTCTGTGCCAGGTTTTCCTCACCTGAAAAGTGAGAGTTTAGACTACAAGGGGTCATCTCTGTGCCACCTCCATTAATTCTTTCTTCTGCTCTCATTCAGTGTTTTGATTGTCACTGGTTCCCATAGAAGGTATCTGCTGTCTGTCTCTGTGTCCCACTGATCTGACAGTGTCATTTTAGGGTTTGAGAAGATGGCTTACACAACTCCCTGTGATTATATTCTAGACCATGGCTCTTAGGTTGAATAGGAAGAAAAGCCTAATTAGGCCCTTCTCTCCCTGGAGAAGATCAAAAGAGGCAGTCCTAATCCTCATGAATGATCCTTAGGAGACACCTTGCTTGAGGTGAAGACATGTTGAAATGAGATGCTCCCCAAACTTCTACAAAGGAAACTTCTACATTTTTGCACTTTTGGTTCAAACTAAGTTTCCATTGTACGACACGAAGCTTGAAAGTTTGGCTCTCACAAGGCTCGAGAAGGCTTGGCGGTCTTTTCAAAGATCAGGAGTCCTGTTCTCTTAGATGGTGTTTTGTTTTCTGTCCCCTAGATGCTTCCAGGGAGATATTACAGAGCAAAGGTGACCTCTTGGGGAAGTGACTTACGAATTCTTTTTGTCATTCCACTCCCCATTCATCTCCTCCAAATGGTAGGATTCTATCATTGGAACAAATCATTCAAAAATGAGGAATGATTTTTAGGAAGTTATAGGCTGCCTCAGTACAAATATGTTAATTTCAGAAATGCTGTCCAATTTATCTTTTCATTAATGTCCTTGTATCAAGTAGAAAATCTTTATTTTTAGTGGAAGGCAAGGCAATGTAGTGATTGAATCCGACAATCTGAGTTTAAATCCTAACTTCATCATTTACTAAGGTCAGGCACGTTGGCTAACTTCACTAAGCCTCAATTTCCTTGCATGTAAAATGTAGCTAATAATATAATTACTTCAAATGCTACTCGTAAAAATTAAAAGAGACAATGCAACCTACTTAGTATATAATAAATGTGAGCTATTATTATTGTACTGTCTTGACCAGAATCTTGTCTATTACATAATTTGCTTTTATGTGGTGCTGTACAATGTGACTTTCAAATCGAATTTTTGAATTCTTTTCAGAACCCACTTGTTTTCACCCAGTTGTTTTCAGAGGAGGAGTTTGGGTACTTCTCATAGTTTCTGATCAGTGGGGCTGTGAAAAGGAATCAGGAAGCATGGAATCAAATTTCATACACACATACATATTCCCATAATGATACATACACATATTTATATACATATATTCAATATATACATATAAAATTCCAAAAAAGTTCAGTATTTTTAGAGACTGAAATTATCACTGAGATTTAAGGCTGTATATTTTTCTACCTGAATTTTACATGCTTCTTCCACCTTTCTGTATTTAAAAATTATGTCATTAGTTTAATGTTGCCACATACCTTGTTCCCAATGAGAATTCCCTGTATTTCCAAACTCACGGCCTTTGTAAATATCACTAATCTTTAAAACTTCTTTTCCTAGGCAAGCGGTACTTGTGCAACCCACTTGATTAAAAATAAATAAAACAAAACACAAGATGTGAGGCTGATGGAACATATAAAATGCACTTGGATTGCAAGAATTTAAAACAAATTTATTCTCAATTTGAATGATATCTTTCAGTTGGGAGTCCATGATGATTTACACCATTCATCAAACTGAAAATGCAGCCCTTTATTTGAAAAGTAGACTAACATTTCAGGAGCTGCAGATAATATGCAGTATTCTTCTTTTCTACCCCCTTTCTTCTTTTCTTTCCATTTCAGGAGTTGTAATAGAAACTAGATCTATTGCAATAAAGCTTTAATATAGAGTTTTGCAAAAAAAAGGATTACAGTTTATGAAGCTTCAGCCTGTAAACTTTTATCCATAATATATTGACTTTTCCTATTTGTTCTAATACAATAGACACTGGGATTGAGGAGAGAATAATCCTTTATTAGTTAGCAAATTATTGACGTCCATAGGCACATAAGTGGTGATTTTACTTGTTCTTTATATAGGAACTCATTTTTTCTCTTGTTCCATTACAGCTTTCATTCCTGTTCAGCTATTTAATAACCGTGCTGATTTAATCTCAGTAACTACTGAATCCAAAAACATAAAGGCAACATCTCAGAAAGTCAACATGGCCTGATTTTATACATAAATGCAATGCATCTTGATCAAGTGAAAGAGACATAAGGAAGTGCCTGAAATAAGGGAAAGCTAGCTTATGGTCTTAATTCGGGCCTTTTATTTGTTCGTGTATAATGTGGTAGTTAAAGACTGTAGATTTCTGTTAAACATGAAGGAAAAGTGATCTTAAATTTGGTTATGTGTTGCTTTGTATTAGATGCCTTATTAACAAAGTCTCCATCACATATACTTACTAACCTATTTTTTTTTTCTGCAGTCCCTGGATGGCTTTGTATTTGCACTAAATCAAGAAGGAAAATTTTTGTACATTTCTGAAACAGTCTCCATCTACCTAGGCCTCTCACAAGTAAGTAAAACCATTTTAGATTCTTGACAGCAATTGTGAAGGCTTCTTCAGCTTCATGCCTGTCCTTCTTCTTCAACAGATATTCTGTTTGGAGTGAATTATCCAGTTTATTTTTTAATGGCTCTCCCTGACTCTGCTCACAAAGTCATTGAGAAAGCTATATGTCAGTTCAGAACGTTTGGCATCAACTTGTGCTCAAAATTTGAGTCCCCCCTAAGGATCATTATTAATTTATTGAGAACAAATGAAGTTTCTTCCCTTGGTTGTTTTGAACTTTGAAACCTCTGTGCTCAGTAGGAGAGGGACACACTAATAGTGCTTCCCTTGTGTCCTATTACTGGATGTTTATGGAGGACCCTGCACCGTCCTGGGAGCTGACACAATGACAGGGAGTCATTTGGAGTCAAGAAATGCTGAAAGAGACCATTAAAATGTGTTGTGGGGAGGGACGGTTCCTGCAAGTATGTATTTTGCTGCCTTTGCAAATGCTTCCTAATGCAGAAAGACGATTTTATAAAATAAGATAATCTTTTGTTATTTGCCATTTAATTACCCACATGTGTCTGTCAGAGGTGAAAAGGGAAAAAAAAAAAAAAGATGGAGGCACATGGGGGCAGGGGACGAAAGCCCTAGACGTTCATTCTTGATGGTCCCCCTGGAACACAAAAATTTGACTTTTGTTCAATTCCCAGACACAGGCTGCCACTACAGAATGCCAAAATACCCTGAAGAAAAGTTTGCAGTTCCACTAATTATCCAGATGTTTTCTCCATTAAAATGCTGAACATCTGGGTATCCGTGCCCATACAGGTGATTGGCTGAGCCTGACCCTTTTCATCTGGTGGTTTGGCACGAGAAAAACGCAGTTCCGTGGGAGGGATTTTGTATGTATGTGATGATCTGCCAAGTTGGATAATCTACTTCTCATTCAGTTGCTCCTTTGAGCTAAAGATGGAGATGAGATCTGCCTCTCTCGTCTTAGGCAAGACTCACCCCAGACTCATTGCTTCTGAAAGTTGGCACTGCTGTAAGGAGGCAGCATGGCTGGAACATTTTGGCTGTTAGTGAGTTTGCCGGGTAATAGCTAAATCAAGAAAGGCATTGGGAAATAATAAAGAGAGATAGTTGGCATTTGATGAGGGCTGGGGGAGGAGGAGAAACACTGCCAAATTTAATTATTTACTTTTGAGAATCCAAGCCCGGGGTGGGGCGGCGGGCATTAACTCTTGCTTGAAGGATGTGCAAGCTATTGGCTGTAGTGTATCCAGCAATTCTGCTTTATGTGGATTTGAGCAAACCAAATGATCGAAACTGGGCTATTGTCAACTCAGTGTTAGTATTTTTGTGTCTCATGGAAATCTCTGGTTTTCTAATGGCTTTTAATAGACTTGAAGCCTTGTCTTAATCCGTTTGAGACCTAGTATTGGGAATCACTGATGTTGAAACTGGTGCCACCATGTTAACACTATACAAACCTAGGAAAGCCACTGCTTGTTGTCCTGGAGTGCCCATATTCATGTATTTTGTGCAGACTAGCCAACAAAGTTTAATAAGCCAGTGAAGAAGAAGGATGAATAATTAGTTTAAGCAGGTAAATGCTAATTAGGGAACTCCTGAAAAGCATCCATTATATGCTAGCTCAAAACACATTTTACAGCCCTGGTTAGTGGTGTAATCCAAATTCTGTCAAGGCAACTGCATTTTCTGTAATTGAGATGTGTATGTTTGCTTTGCATAACAGATGGCTCTGTATGCTTAGACTGATAGCTAGGAAAATAATAATTGCATTATTCTGGCCAAAAGAATATTAGCTCTTGGGTTTTGGCCATTTCAGTCAGTCCTCCTGCCAGCACAGCATATGCACATATATGGATTGGATTTTCAAGGAAATTGATGCATCTGGAATAGTGTGGCCATCTGAAATATCATCTGTTCAAGAAAAATTTGGCTTTAACCCTGTACTGGTTTGTCCTTAAAAGCAAGAGATCCCACTGCTTCTCTACTATCACATTAAGTCAATCTTTTCCTATAATCTGAGGCAAATCATTGAGGTTTCCATAGGAATAAAACAGCTATGCAGGCATGGTATGGTAGCTGGCAACTTCTGTACAGTTTTTCCCCGCCTCTGCGAAGGATGAGTTATAAAGTAAGTGTGCATCAATAGTTGGTGTCTCGGCTTACCCAGGGGCAGATGCTGACCACCGTGGGCTGTGGCCCTGTGTGGAGGTTGTGTTTTGTGTCACCACAAAGAGTCCATTGTGCAGCTAGACAAACGTGGTGTGGACAGATGTCTTCTTTGAGGGTATTATGCAACTGAAATGATGAAGGGTAGATCACTCCGAAGTGATTTTTGCAAATACCAATGTACGTATTTGGAGTTCAAAACAAATTTAGAACTCCAGAAGTTGTTTCTGGGTTAACATGGAAATAATCTGATAAGAGCGTAGTGTGTTTTTAAATGCCCAAAGAATAAGGGGGAAACTCTATGCTAAAATGTTGGGAAAGCTTTTCCAATCCAATTAGTGTTCTCAGTCCTAAAAGAGTAATTGGGTTCCCTAAGACATAACCCTTCCCAAGTTTCTTCAGTGCCCTCTTTCAGTTGTGGAGCATGGAGTGCTCACTGGTGACATCCAGTGTAAAGTGTATTCAACGTTATTCAATTAAGTACATCCTTAATCTTTTAAACACACACACACACACACACACACACACACCCTTAATTAAATGCAAACCACTCTATTCATATCCTACAACTTTGACTCAGTGATTTTTCCATCAAATTCTTGACAGTGATAAGGAATCTATATAGTTACGTTCCCTCCTTTCCTTTTTAAGCAATGTTATTAAATCAAGACTGTGTATCATCAGATATGTATCCAGTGAAATTGCTGAGGAATATTGTGAACAAGTCAGTTTGTTAGAGGATAGCTGTGTCTGCATTTATCACTCAAGATGTATCTTCCTCAGTTTTATTTTCTTTGAACATGTAAATAAATATGGTGGCTTTAAACCAGCTTATGTTCTCAAGAAAGAATTAGGATTCTTTCTTGGCTCATGAGAGAACTAAGTAGAGAAACTTCTAGCAAGCTCAATTGTGTAGCACGAATATAGAGACAGAGCAGGTTTTTCTTCTCCACTCCACTGAGGGTAACTCCAGGTATCCAGGATGTGTGCTTGCCATTTACTTCCTTTAGGGTGTTTTCATATCATCTTGATGATGGGAATGAAGTGATCTATGCTATGATGATGTCCAAACATCTTCAGCAGACCTTTGACTTTGTCAGAGATAATCATTTAATTTAGCCAAGATATGGTTTCAGGTTGTAGAAAATGCATTGTTGACTTGCATCCCTAGGTGTAAAGATTCCCAGGTGCTCACTACGCAGCCTTGCCTTAAGGGAAATCCCCAGATATTGTTGC